>JAQPZY010001297.1:1200000-1800000 GCA_029931535.1 Margaritifera margaritifera | reverse complement strand
ACAAAATGACCCGTGGGTCAGAAACCAAATCAAGTACATATAATTTGTGTCCTTCTTTGACTACATACACAGTTTAGGAATCCGTGAGAGGATGATGCAAGTAATATCCTACTTGTACATGGTTAGCATAAGGACAAGACAACTAAAATGTATAATGAATTTCAACCCTGTGGTTTAAGAATTTGTCAGGAGACATGGACAGTCAGACATCAAAGATTGTTTGAAAGATTCCATACTTTATCTACATCTGAAAGAGATATACAAGACCGTACAGAAGAATACACAATAGAGTACATATCTTTTAAGGATTATAAAGCATTTTATCGTCCTCCAGTTCACATGCTTGCATACAGTATCAGATAAATGTCGGTTTCACTTGCTGCCCAATTTGATGTGCTGTGAATCATTCAGGATGGAGAGAAAACAAGGAGTCTAATGTATTCAAGTACAAGTTATAATGAATATGAAGGAACAACTAAATGATCTGCAAAGAATTTCGCTTAGTTTACATTGTTCTGTCATTCTGGTGAAACTGCTATCAAAATTACTTGTATGAAATAATTGCACTTTTATTCTCTGCAATTCTCTGATTTAAAATTTAACCAGTCATGATCCATCTGAAATTATTAACAATCTATACAAGGCATATATAAATGGAAATATTTATACTTCTAATTACAGGAAGTAAACTTTCCATTTAAACTTTAAATCGTCCTGAAAGAACATCTAATTTTATCCACACATTTTTAATCCAAAGAAACAACAAGACTGTAAAATAGAAATATTGCTTCCAGCACAAGTACTAATTAAACACTATGTATATATACTAATTACAGAACAGTACTATAGCACACACTTCACTGATTTTCTGACAAAAACACTGAATAAATACAGCGTCGACAACATTTTCTGGTATACACAAAGGTTTGTCAAGAAAATAATCCCAAAATTGCATAATTGCACAAGTCCAGCTTTCTCTAAGCCACAGATAATTAGATTTGATCTCTCCAATGTTTCCTCACAAGCCACGATTAGACTTTTAGCATAAATCAGCTTATGTTTTAATGTCTCAAGTTCACTAGCAAGATGCATTGATCTTCAACAAGTACAGCTTCCTTTTCCCTTTATGGTCTCCATCACCCATCCTCCATTTCAGTGAAAGTGTGATTTCAGTTCTGTGCAGTATTTGTTTACCGGCAAGTCTAATAGTTGCAGATCGTCCATATACTAGCAGGCACAAACAATGGAGCAAGTCCATTGTCTTTCAGTTTTACTAGCATCTTCTCACTGTAATGGTTTTGTACACATCAAAATTGCCACAGCCTGCTGATTGCATCGAGTATGGGGATGCTGGTCACATTTGGTTCACATATGGAATGGCGACGTTTTCCATATAACTTGTATTTTATCTTTATTAAGCCAACAAGTTAATGCCATTATTGTCGAAATGTACTGATGGTCCAACTGTATAGACAGTGGTTCAAGCAAGAAATGATACAGATATGCTTCAGTAACTGCCTGGCTTGGTGTTAACGGATGCATTGGTTCCATTTTGTGTTGAGCACTCTGTGCAAATGATTCATCTTGGCAGGTGTTTTATTTGTGCTCATACCTGCCGTAGTATTCAAGTGATCATACTTTGTTGCTGTCTTAGTTTTGTTCTTTTTGTTTTCATTATTTTGGGTATTTGTAGAGGTTATTCCACAAAATTAAATGTCTATAAATATTCAAATTTTGACAAAGGGAAATCCACATATTCAAGTACAATTTTTTTTTTTTATAATTAAAAATGAAACCCACAAAAATAAATGAAACCACTGGAATTTTAATTATGCAATACTTACCTGCTATTATTACTTGGGTATCTCTTTTCCTTGTGCTAGTCTCTTTTTGACCAGTTTCTCCAGTAGTTCTGTCTGGTAGTGTGATTTACCACTGTTGGTAACCTCAAGAACACTTTCCAAACCAGCAGGTACAACTGCTATATCCAAGTTCTACTTTTGAAACACAAGGTTCAACCGAGTAAATGCTGGTACAACATCCATTAGCATGTGCACGGTGTAAATGGATCTAAGATCAGTTAGTGTTTTTATGATTCTCTTTTCCTTCCCATACTTTTTTTTAACTGCTGGAAGTATTCAACAAGAGGTTTCCATGACAAGTAAATTGGCATGTAATGTCTCGTAAAAAAAGCAAACCAACAAATCTCATGGACTTCCTTTAGTTAACTTCTTCACGCTCTAAAAATGTCTAGGGCACATCTTGGCTGAAATACTGCAAACTACATTTTAAAAGCTGTAATACAATACCTACTATTATTACTTTGCTTACTTTTCCAGCCCATAGAGAGGCTGATGACCAAACTTGCTGTCAGAGTGAATACCATCAGTTGCCAGTATTGGGATGGTTTGACAACTTCTTGTGCTGATACAATCGAGCCCAATGCGGAGGTGTCTTTGCTCTGTTGTGACATCAAACGAATTTAAAATGAAGAAAAGGTGGATTTAGACTGCCAGTAATTGGCTTTCATGGTATAATTCAGAAGAGAATATCTAGAAGACCCAAGATGCATCAATAGTCCTAACTTTGTGGGCTCTGATTCTCATCAAGGAAAGATCTCCCTTACTGAGAACTTGTTAAGCTCTTTTGACCGAATAATCCATCTCAGAGATACATTTTGAAAGCAGGATAGAGACATTTGCGACAATTTCTTTTCCCTTTTGATTTTGCCAAATAGAAATATCAAATTCCAACTAGGCAACACAGTCAATGTTGATCATCCGTAGCACAGATACAACTGAGACTAGGAATTTTAGTTGGTGCCGGGGCTATGAAAAGGAAGCAGATTCTTGGCCTGAAAACTGGACTGGCAAAGAGAGATTGAATTGAAGTTGCCACTGAATTGTAGGCAACCCTCTTTCAGAGAAAAAGCATCAACTTCACAGTCTTTACAGCAAAGTTCTCAAATTAAGCCTCACTCAAGGGTTCTCAGGGTTGTTCCGACGACAAAAGAAAATATGAAACGTTTCGCCCTGGTAATAAAGAACAAGACACTGGTCTTTGAAGCTCACACTACTTGATCAGTACTGAAAGATAAGGGTCTGACCCTATGGTGGAGTCCATGGAGAAACTAAAGGTACTGGGTAATGCTCTCTATAGCTCTTATTTTGGAGATTGTATTTATCTACAAAAAAAAAGGAGACAAAATTCTGCAAATGCAGTCAAAGGCGGCATTCCGATCAACGAGTTCCCCATTGCACCAATTACAAAATACTCTCCATTTGGCATCATAAACCTTGGAGGTATAATGCCTTCTAGCCTAAGTGATGCAGACTGCAGCTCTGCTTGAAAACTGGTCTTGCTGGATAGTTTGATAAGAGCCAGGTGTGAAGACAGCATCAGTGGATTGTTGTGCAGGAAAGACTGTGCTGTGACAGCAGATCCCTTCTCAGCAGCTACTCCCTGGGGACATCCATGAACAGGCTGATGAGATAACTGATCTACAACTCTTAATGCCATGTAAGGGGGTGGGGGAGGGGCTATCATGATGATGTAGGTGTACAGTCAATCCCACTTCATACTGAAGACATCCACCACCCATTCACTCTTCTCTGCAACTGAAGAGACAGTGGCAGTTCATTGTTCAGCATCGGTGCAAACAAGTCTACCGCCGACCTCCCCAACAGTCAAAAGAGACTTGCTGCTACAGACTGGTGGAGTGAACTTTCTGTGAGGACTGCATGTCCCTGCCTGGACAGGCTGTCCGCTAGAATATTTCTCTTGCCCAGAATGTGGCAGACTCTGGGAATAATCCCCTCCAAAGCTGTCCATTGAAGAAGGTTCCAGACTTCCAAGCAAAGAGAAGGGGGACTGCCTCCTTGACATCTGAGGTACGCCATGACTGACATGTTCTCTGTGGCAAACATAGCACAGCCGTGTCCTGTGAAGCTGATGTACCCCTGTAGTGTTAGAAAAACGGCCTGCATTTCTAGGTTGTTGATATGATCTTGGTCCCTTTTATAACAATTTCAAAACTTATTCTCAAGTTTCTGAAAACAATAACAAGGGTTACAACTTTTGCAGACATTATAGTCAAGTGGTATTTTCTTCTGTGATGGTAATCTTGTGCTCTGTATAAAACAATTGGTATTGTTTGGTGTTTTATGACTCATCAAAATCATGTTATTTAGTGCCAAGGCAACTGGAGTAAAGTGCCTTGCCCAAGGACACACCACAGTAGCTGACATGGGCCGATTCAGTGGTAGAATTCGAATCTGCACCATTTCAGTCAAGAGTCCAGAATGTTATCCAATAAGCCACTGTGCCTCCTTGTATAACTAGAGCGTAATCAATGATTACATAGCTTGGCTTTACTTTCACTAGACTTCTATAGCCACTGTAAACATTGTGATGCAGAAAATAAGTTCCAACTAGTGATCTTGGCCCCTTTTATAACTAAAGATTTGTTTTGCAATCTATTATATTTTCACTGAAACTTTTAACTCCTCATAAAATGTTAATATTGAACTTTTAATTGGCACTTTATAGATAGTCCTCTGCTGACATATTGTGAAGCCACCTACCTAGCTACCCACCTACCTATCTACTGCGACATGGCATAAAAGATAAAACAATAAAAAAGAACAGAACAATGTTGTTTTGTGTTAATTTTTTAAAATCAGTCTTAATAATCTGCTCGAGGTCACGATCTAAATGCAAAAACTTAAGCAAAACCAGTAAAAGATTAAAGACCTGTCACAATGAACCTCTTTTGTTGTAGGAGTGTGGTAGTAACGAAGATGCATATCATCATTTTCATGATTCTAGCATTAACAGTGTATGACAAATGAACATCAAACACAAAATTTAACCAAAATCAGTGAAGTGTAAAACATGGTCGATACTGACCCACTACTGAAACGAGGAAATAGTGTTCATCAAGATCCATCACCAAGTTTCATGATTCTATATCGTATAGTATGCAAAAGAACCACACTAGAAACTTGTGTGGTCATGAGTTAAATGCAGCAACTTTACCCAAGCTAATAAAATGTGAGATGCCTCAATAGAAACCCAGTGGGTGCCTAGTGAGCACGTTTTTACCTTCAACCTTCTCACACCATATGATGTGGGCCCCAGGGATAAGTGCTTTCCTCCCTGTTTGGTATATATGTGTCAATTTATAATTATGATTTAATGTTATATACCTTGAATTTCTCAACAGAAATCTGGTGGGTTTATGCAACTAAGTGTTAAATTCTGTTTGCCTAGCAGGCAAGTTCTTGTGCACCTCATGTCCTCATTTTGACCTTGTTCAATCCTTTTGGGGGGATGAATACAATGCTGCGTGGGTTTGGGCACTGGTGCAAGTGAATTATGCAATAGTTGCCATTACTCATGGCACGAGTTCGATTCCTGCTTAAAATGATTTATAACTCTCTAACCTGATTATATTGGTGTAACCATATACAAGTTTCTTTCATATAATCATATATCCTAACATACGAATGTAATCCAAGGATAGGCATTTTCCCTTCTGTTTGGTATATACGTGTCAATTTATAATTATAATTTAATGCTGTATATCTTGCATTTCTCTTGCTTGGAATGACTTACGACTCTCTACCCTGTTAGATTATACTGATGTACAATAGAACAATATGGATAAATGACAATATTCTGGAATGGATAACAAATTGAATCTGAGCTCGTCTGATTCAAGTTTACACTCTTCTATGATTCGTCGACACAAAGTCTGAAGCTCAAACTTAAGTACAGAATATGTACTCCAGACCCGCCAACCTAGCAGGACCTTAGTCACAGTAAGGCAGTCAAAATTTTTCCGTAAGTTAGACCAATTTTCAGTAAGATGTAATGAAATTTCATGTACTTCTATTGTCGACAGGGAAACATGCATCTAAAAAGTGTGATCTGAGACTAATGCAGCAAAGGCAAACATTATGCTTGACTAAAAACGTTTGTAAAGTTTTCTTAGACCTCAATTACCTCCAGTACAGTTTAAGAAACTGCAGTTCTTAATCCCATCAAAGCTTCTTGCTAGATCTCTCAACTTGATGCAATCTTTGGGTTTGATTTGTTTTGTTTTTATCAATTTCAAGTGGCAACAGCAGCCATCTCTCCCGCCACGAGACATACTCAAATCAACACGACATGATGTCCAATAAATGTAATTGTTGCCTTTCCTGCTTTTTCCCAAAAATCTGAATATTTCTTTTCATACTTCTATGCCAACTGTTAAAACTATTTACAAGTTTTTGTTCATTGGACGCCATTTCTAGAAAACGCTAAGAGTACTAGCTTGATCATGCAGGCATTTTGCATGAAAAATACAGGCAGTTTAATGCATCTGAGGTACTACTGTAAAAGTTAGACTTGTTATCTGCTCATCTCCACTTAATCCATTATGAAACCCGGTTCAGGATCAAGCACTGACAAGACGGTTTCTGGATTTGACTGCAACAGTTGCATTTTTTAAATCTGTGCTATTATCCCACAAGTCCTTAATTTAAGGGTCATTTCCGTAAGACTTCCAGTCAAGTCGTAAGGATTGGCAGGTCTGGTACCCTCTTAAGTCATAGGTACAGATTCCATATACTTACTTCATTCCCTGTTGGAATAGTGACAATCTCCTGGTCTTACAGATGAGCAGATCAGTCCACTGCACAATCACAATGGAAACAAAGAAGGCTGTATGACAAGTGTATTCCAGCCTCTTCCTCTGGGCAAAAGTCTGCATAAAGACAAAAAGATCTATTTAAAAGGGAATTTATTACAACATTTTAGACTTTTGATGACAGCATTCACAAATTAACCAAAGGACTGAAAAAAGAAAAAGAAAATCTTTTATGTTCAATAACATTTACAACACGAGAAGACAGTCAAGGCTTCCTCAAAACCAATGTTTCCATTGTGCCTTTCCTGTCATGAAGGTCTGAGTTCAAGAAGCATTAACTTTGAAAAGATCATTACCTCAAAACTTTTTGAGAAGTGCTGAAATTGAAACTGGTCATTTGAAATACAGGCAAGAATACCACTAGGTTTTGCATAGCATCACTCAAAACATCACCATGAATGCATACTATAGTTGATGTGCTCAAATAGGTATATCCTTCCAGTTTTCAGAGAGAAAAAAAAAAATGTCACCAAATTAAAAATGACAACTACAAACCTTGAAAACATGAGATCTTATTTGCTCCGAGGAGTCAATGAATTACAATTTCAGGAGTAGGATTTGCTTCAGGAAACAGTCTATGCAACAGAAATTCCAGTACAAGTTGCAGCCATCTTTACACGACATGTGGCAGTTTTCTACAAGGCATTATGGGTACGACTGCTATAATTTTCTCATTTGCAGTATTTGATACAGGGATATAGGTAGTGCACTTCTTAAAATATAATCTGTACCAGTCTTACCCACAATGCCTTGCAGAACACTATACACAATGATTTCCAAAATAAGGCTGATTTATACAGACAATTCCACATTTGCCATCCTCTGCAACAAATCATTCTTGTGCCACTGAAATTCATTTAACTGCTCAAAATAATCTAACCTTCATGCTGTCGAGATTAATAGTACTTACAATTTTTAATTTGATGATGGGGGTATTTTTGACAAGTAAATGGAAGGCTATGCCTAGTCAACAGTGTACTTTAGGCATACAGACAAATGGACAGTCGGTCATTGTGAAAACAATATGCCAGGCCACACAAATTAAATCTTGTACAAAACCTGCAAATAATGAATGCCATGTTTTTTTTCCATGGGATGCTATCTTGGGTAGATGAGGACACCTTCAGTAGATGGGACTATGTTCATGTATAAGATACTTGTGTCAAGTTATTGGCATTCAATCAGCATAGCATGTCAAGCTTATTTGAATGTGTGGAAAGCATTGTTACCCATTCTTGTCCATACGAGTCCTGCAGATCCTGAACACCCAGAGAATCCCACTGTTCACGAATACCGAAAATACGATTCAGCCAAAAACCATTTTCTCCGAGGATGACAAAATATACAAAGAAGCCAGCTGAGGCCTGGATCATACCAATCTGTCCATAGGCCATACTGATCAATCTGTTAAAAAAAATGTAAGTGGTAATGTACTGTCTTACATGATTAAAATTCTTAATATCAATAATGAGCGATGGGAAAACCAAAAATTCCCATCAACTTGAAAAGAACTACAAATTTGGAAAATGACTTTTATAAGATTCCTACAAGGTAAACTATCATTTTATAATATTTCGCTACAAACCACAATCAAGAACAAAGAGTAATTTTCTTTAATTATCCAAAATATCATTGGTATCATATCTTAACACCTTTATGAAGATCTGAAGTTTATGGATATATTGAAAAAAAGGGACTGATGGACAATTTTTTTTACAAGGAATCTAAGATAAAACCCTTGTTTTTTTAATTTGTAAACTTCCGAGTATTGAAATCAGCTCTAATATTCCCGAGAAACTTCGACTTACCAAATTTGGTAATGAAACTATCGTCTTATTGTTAAGATGTTCACAAGAGACCTGTAAGTGCAGCACAAAATTCTTTTATCATGGCTTTCAACGTTGAACTTGACATCATGGATAGTAGAGACTCTGACGTCTGCCGTGTTGACCATATTGGATGTAAGATCAGCTCAATTTTCTTTTAGGACCAACAAGAGATCATAACGAGTCCCTCAAAGAGACTAGCCAAAAAGAATTTTCAGGAATTCAAGATAAGACAATTTCTTCCTTTTAACTGCCGAGTGTTGAAACCATCTCTGATATTCTTAAATAATATTTTAAACTTAGCTGCTGTAGTGGACATGTCAGATTGGCACCATTTTCATTTAGGACCAACAAGACATTTTAACAAGTCTTCTGGTGAAAACCCCATGTTGATACGACTTTCCATTTTGGAGGAGTAATGATAACAAGATTTTCAAGATTGCTGCCATGGTGGTGATATTGGGTACCAGATTGGCACTATTTTCATTTAGAACCAACAAGACAAAGTCTTCTGGTGAAAGTGTAATGTCAACATGACCAAACATCGAGGAGAAGCAGCAATAACAAAACATTTTCAAGTTGGTCATTGTGGGAGCCATTTTGGAAGCAGATTGGCACCCTTTTCATTTACGACCAACTAGACATCATAATAAGTCTTTCAGTGAAATCCCCATACTGACATGACCATTCATTCAGGAGTAGTGATAACAAGTTTTCAAGATGGCCACTTTGGTGGCCATATTGGATGTCTGAGCAGCACCATTTTCATTTACGACCAGCCAAACATCATAAGAAGTCTTCTGGTGAAAATCTGACTTCCTATTCAGGAGGAGTAGCAACAAGATTTTCAAGATGGCTGCTGTGGTGGCCATACTGGACATTAGATCAAAACCATTTTCATTTAGGACCATGCAGGAAGCTTAAGAAGTTTTCTGGTAAAATCCCCATGTCAATCTGACTTTCCATTCAGGACGAGTAGCAATAACAATATTTTCAAGATGGCTGCTGTGGCTGCCATATTGGATATCAGATTTTCACCGTTTTCATTTAAGACAAACTAGACATCACAAGTCTTTCAGTGAAAACCCCATGTTGATACAACCATGCATTCATGAGTAGCGCCAAGATTTTCAAGATGGCCACTGTGGCGACCATACTGGATGTCTGAGCAGCTCTATTTTCATTTACGACCAACTAGACCATGGAATGAATGTGCCTGTACAAATTGTCATGACAATCCTCCAAGTAGTTAAGGAGTAATAGTTATCACAAACTTGTGCTAATGGACAGACTACAGATTACCGACATCAGACCATCCCATAAACTTTCCTGGTCTATGACCAGTAGAGCTAAAAATAATGTTTCAGCCAGGTTTGAGAAAAAAGGGGCCAACTGGCCCACTTTATTTCAGAAATCTGGCTAATGGTGTGATCCTAATGGGCCAACCTTGTAATAAAATGAGACATTTACAAAATATTCTACCTGCTATTCACATGAAAATTCCAAAACGTCGCTTCTTTACTTCAAGATTCTCCTCTCTGATGCCTCTGACCATACTCTAACAGTGCACAAAAAGTCAGACTCCTCAATCTGATGCCCCTCCAACATTATAGTCATCAGTCTTTGCAATGTTTTAGCTTTAAAGTGATTTCTTGAGGGTGGGATCATATTTTTCTTCTTTGGCTTCATTATTTTAGAATCCAATTCTTCATCAGAAGTTTCAATTTCCAATTGACTGTTTTGAGTTTAACTGCCTTGTTCTCTCAAGTCATTTTTATCACGTTCATGGTCTAAGCATGATACTGGTAAAGAAATCAGTTATGCACCGTCTTCATATCTCTGTGCACAACTTTGCTGCCTTTAAAATGCTAATGGCGCGATACATCAGGGTCACATCTAATGACTGGAAGCATGTGACTTATAAAATCATTCAGCAATTCTGGCATTTAATAGCTGGCATATCCATCAGATTAAAGGTAAAACCCGCTTTGTTCATTTGCACATTCAATTTCATTTGTGCAACTTTGTGTCCATTTTGTGCAAATCCCGCAACTGGTGGGAGTCCTGGCTGAAATACTGCAAGGTCTTTTAGCGAAAACCCAGCATCAATACGATCATTTACTTATGAATAGTAGTGACAAGATTTTTCAAAATTGCACCATTTTCATTTAGGACCAACTAGACATTACAAGAGTCTTTTAGTGAAAACCCCATGTCAATATGGCCATCCATCACAGAGAAGTTGCAATACCAAGATTTTCTAAATGGCTGCCATTGTGGCTATGTTGGATGTGTAAATGGCACAATTTTTCCTTTGGGACTAACTAGACTCTGGGACAGATGTGTTTGTAAAGATTGGTGACATTCCTCCCAGTAGTTTAGGAGTAGCGATAACAATCTTGTGCTAAAGGATGCAGAATGAAAGGCCATAATGATATCTCTTATTGTCGATGACCAGTAGAGCTACAAATGTCCTAGTCTTGTCAAAGGATACATTTTTGTTGGTCCACTTGTTCAATTCAATGCAAAAATTAAAAAGGACATTTCTTTGCGACAAGTGTGAACATCTGATCGACAACTTAGGTGAAATGCAACCAAACCTCATCAGAACTATACGTAGAAATAAATTAACTGGTTGTAACCTCTCATTGACAAGCTTGTCCTTGGCCGGATCACGAGGCTGTCTCTTCATGATATCATTCTCTGCACTCTCATAAGCGAGGGAGATGGCAGGTACCATGTCAGTTCCCAAGTCAATACACAAAATGGTGATGGTTCCTAATGGCAGTGGCATATCAAACAGGATGAAAGCCAAGAAAGGACTGATCTCAGGAATGTTGGAAGTCAGGGTGTATGCAATGGACTTCTTCAAGTTGTCAAAAATCAAACGACCTGAAGAGAAAAAAAATCTAGATGAAAATTCTCATCACAATCTCAACACACACATCCCGATTAAAATTATTCACAAAAGTGTGGACTTGAAGAAAAAAAAGCAACATGTATGCATATATATGTATATGGTTCAATGGCAAATCAGCACAATCCTGGCTAAATTGTGCCGAGTAAGTTCGGGTATAAAAAAAAAAAAAATGCATACAAAACAAAGATAAAAGAAACTCGAGTGTAATCAATGTTCTTAAAGAGCACAACTCCCTCATTTCAGTAGTTGGTCAATGTCAATTATATTTTATGCATCATGATTTTGTGCTTTATGTCCATTTCTCAGGCCCTATTCACGATTCTATATGGGATAGTATGCACACAGTATGCTAAAAACCTACGTTGTCTTAAGCTAAAAGCAACATCTTAATCTAAGCCTGTAAAATGTGAAATATAGGTCACAGTGACCTTTTTGGGTATGGGTGTGGTACCAAGAGAGATGTATACAATCATCTAGTTTAATGATTACAGCATGAATAAAAACTTAAAAATTGAACCCAAGTCAGTGAAATGTGAAATATGGGTAACAGTGACCTACTATTAGGACAGGGTGAAGTACTCATCAAAATGCACCCTCTTGCCACGTTTCACAATTCCAGGTTTGGGGATGATTTGCATGTTTGGTAAGAAAAAGCATTTTGACTTTGGGGTCAAAAAAAGATCAAAGGTCACAGCCACTTTGACTGAAAGAAGAAATCTTTTTTTGCATAATAACTTTATTACCTTGACCAAAGTTTGTGGAGGGCTGGCTTACACTTAAAGTATGGATGAGGTCTGTTGATTTTTGGGTCAAAAGGTCATGGTCATTGTGGCTAAAAAAAAAAAAGGGTTTTACAGAATATCTTGTGCTCTAGAGTAATTTCCTTGACCACACTTTTGTGGATGGCTTGCACTTCATGTGATGAAGGAACCTAGAGAATTTGGAGTCAAAAGGTCAGAAATCCTGGCCATGATAAGTCTGATAAGAAAATAATGGTTTCTGTACATCATATCTAGTTTTAAGACTGCATACCTTGACCAAAGGTGGAGGTCATTGAGACCACCCGGTCAGTAATTCCTTATTCAACCATACATAGAGGACTATTAAACATGTGTGAGCTCCAGAATGTGGAATAGGCCCAATGTGTATTCCTGCACGTTGTAAGAGACGACTAATGGAGGCAGCCTCTTTGCCCTTGATGTGTCCCATGATAACATTCCAGATGAGAAGGTCTTGAACTTTTTAAAAGAGTGTAGTTTATATTTTTTTTTAAATGTGACTTTGTATTTTAAGGTTTTTACCATTTTTAGCTCTCCTCCACAAAGTAGAGAAAAGCTGTTGTACTACCAACTGTGTTGGTTTCCATACAGATAAAAAGCATATACATGTGTATGCCCTCACTGAATGTCAACCATTATTTCTTCCTAGGATCTTGGCAACAGTTTGGAGTGTATTTCACAGCACCAACCCGAAAGGCGGATGGAACTAAATTTGTTCACATGTACAATAGTTCTACTTACTTGGTCAAGTTTTTGCATTTAGCAAAGTTTTTTGCACACTATATAAATACTGTTATACATGCAAGTGTGAAACCTGGTGCGGAATGCACCTTGACAAGTAGTTCACTGTCATCACAAATGTAGGTCATTGACCTATATTTCATGCTTAATGGTAAATGGGCGATAACCAAAATTTTTCTTTAGAAAACATTTTTCTTTCTTTCAGTCTGTGACCATGACCTATGTCCTTTTGACCCAAAACTTGACAGGCTTCCTCCTTTGCCCAGGTGCAAGCCAGCCACAAAAGTTTGGTCTAGGTCTGTAATCTAAAACTTGTTGCACAGAAACAATTTGTATTCTTTCAGTCAGTGACCTTGACCATTTGACCCTGATCAATAGGCATCTTGCTTATTTTAAGTGCAAGCTATCTACAAAGTTTGGTCCAGGTATGTTATGTTTAGAAATTGTAGATGGTGGACAACTCTAGTTATTGTGCCAAAATGAAAATGGTTAAGCGATGGATGGATGGACGTCTCTTCAGAAATACGTGTTACCTTGAAAGTATAGACATGTGCACAGCAATATGGACTAAATCATACATTCCTTCCATAATACTAATCCTCAACTAATGGTAGACATTGGTCGAAGAATATTTACCCTTTGAATTCAATGTCAGCTGATCATAGGCCGATTACTTCTGGTTTAAATTCATTAGCACCTTGATGCGAGAAACAAGCTGCTTTCACATAATCTGGTTTTCTTTTCAATGAGAACCTCATGATCACAGATCATTCAATTTTACGCAGACCTGCCAACCCTTGCAATGTTTGTGCAAGGCTTAATAAAATGAACCTTAAATTACAGACTTATGGAACAATGTCAAAATATACACAAGTATTATTGTTCTGGTAAAATCTGGATATTGGCTGGTCTGTGTCTGCTCTGTATCCAAGGTTTTCATATTTAGACTGTAGCTGGTCAAGACACAGACAAACTTACAGTGGATACTTCAGACGCTTTATTCTGCCTATGTTGTTCATGCAAAATTCCCATGTGAAACAAAAACACGTTGAATGTGAAGGGAACAGTCGACCTCTTAAAAAACCAAAACTATGCACACAAAAGTATTTACAAAAATACCCAGATACTTTTTCACATTTCAAAAAGCAGGAAAGGTAACAACTACATTTAATGCACATTATGTCGTGTTGATTTGAGTATTAACAATTATGGGAGCAAGAATTACTGCCGCCATATGAATAAAAAAATGCAAACATTATGCAGAGTTGAAATCTAGCATCAGGTCACTGGGTTCTGAACTGCAGTTCATGAATCGGAACTGGAGGTCATAAAGTCCAAAGTGTGCTTGTTTACTTTTTTTTTAAAGCTAAACATGTCAACTTGACTGCATCAGACCATGCTTCTAAACTTTTGAAATGCACATTCCCCAAGTTGACAATAGCAGTTCATATTTTCTTTTATAAATTGTTCAAAATTGATCAAACTCCTGGAAAAATATGGACTGCCTTACTGAAGTCCTTTTATGGTTGACAGGTCTGCTTATTTCACATGTTTGTGGGTCTAAAATGTATCGAGTCATTACATTTTAGCACTTGATATGTGAAATGCAAAATTGTTCATTTTTCTAATATGGAATTATTGGTAGAGATTATATATGGGATACAATCAAGACAAATCCTCAAACAACAGCTTCACATAAATTAGTTGACATTGTTTTGGCATTTGTACATTTTAGAGTATGAATGTAATACCAATGAAACCCAATTTACACCAGCCATACAAAGTTTGCATGTTTCACTATGTTGGGAAATTCGGTCTAAACAAGATTATTATAAAGCAAGAGACAACTTCGTGTTTAAGTTCTTCTCTTCAAGTTTCATATGACCTGTGTTACTCCTACAGCAGTTGTCTGATGGTACTTGCTGAAAATGTACCATGATAAAAAGACAAATAATTTTGTAGACCTACATGATACTATAAGGATCTTATAAATAATTTTTTGTCAAGGTTTACCCTGCAACAATTTTTCCAAGTTACATGCCAGTGACGTAAAGAAAAATTTCTTTAATTAGACCCAGAACAGATTATTTCCTCATCAATAATTCCAAATTCCAAATGTTATGAAATGACTGCGTTTTCTGCCATGTGATTGACGGTAAACTGTTATGTGATACTGCTCTGGAATCTGTTTACACATTGGTAAATTTTGGGGACTACTTCTGGGTCTCGATAAATTTCGAGCATACTATATAGGTCAAGCTTTTTTTGTATAAACTCCACAGTGATAACAACAAGGCCCCCTCCTGTGACTTCAAATCAAAATTTGAATCCCCAGATAAAACCACCAATTTGAAGTTCAAACACTGCAATAGTATTGTCCTTCCTGCACTGCAACACTCACCTTTGTTGCCAAATGTATGGCAGACTTTACAAGCAACTCAACTATCATAAATTATTGCATTACTGGTTTGATAATGTGTTTCAATCAGCTGTTATTCTATGTAATGGTCCTTCAGACTTCATTTACTTTGCGAGCGATTCAGTAAAATTAAAACTTTAATAAATACCCAACCATAATCATTTAATCCTATAATAAATTCACTACTTCAGTAATGTTTTCATAGATATACATTTTCATGGTTTTCTTAAAAATGACCTTTTTTTTCTGGGAATGTGGAGCTCATTTCATTGGATTTTGAAAATCAATATCTGAACTAACGACAAAGTGCACAAAAATTGGTACATCATGAATACAGTAACTTCACAGTATACCATCACTTTTGCAACCAACTCATATAACTGTATGAATAGATTCTGTCTTTACACTATTTTCATTCAAGTAAACATGACATGTGTATGCTACACACCTTCTTCAACACCAGTCACTATGGAAGCAAAGTTGTCATCCAACAGAATCATATCAGCTGCCTGCTTGCTCACATCACTACCAGCAATACCCATAGCAACACCTAGAGAAGTATACAGATACAATCAAGGGTAAAATTGTGATTGTATGAATTTAGTCACTGCATCTACCTTAATGTAACCTTAAAGAATTCGCTTCTCAGGACACAAGGTCTGTTGCTTTTTAGACAGTTTAGCCTTCTCATTATCTTTTGAAGTAGCCAGCCCAAAATTAAAAGTACAAGACTAAGTAAATGCAACAGTATAACCAAAAATGTTAGTTTTGTAAAAGCTGATGGCCTGGCTACAAAAAAAGAGATGTCAATAAGTATTTAGTCAGTTGATAATGAGAAGGATGAAAGTCAGTTGCTCTTTATATTTGATCTGATCAAATATACATTTAACAACTATGATGCTGAAACTGTTACATCGAGCCTTTTGAATGCATCGGTGATGTAGTCAACACCATATAAATTTATCAAACACCTTTCAAATACTTATTTAATAACTATACAGAAGTGAAATTCCTACTGATTACAAATTATCCAGAAGTGAAATTCCTACTGATTACAAATTATGATCTGGTAAAAGACTAAGTTTATAAATCCCCAAAATGTTAAATTCTCTGATTCAAATGTACAGAAGCCAGTTTGTTTAACAATTCATTTTTTTTATATATTAAAAACAACAATAAAAATGTTCTGGCTTGTGTCTAAGATATGAAATAAACTATTTTGTTCCTGAATATAAAGAAATAATTTTCACAACCTATACAACACATTTCATCATTGTTACAGGTATGTCATAGTGGGATCTTTAGCATCTTTATCTTTCTGGGAAAAATGTCTCACCAATATCAGCCTTCTTTAGGGCAGGAGAGTCGTTAACACCATCTCCAGTTACAGCCACAATAGCCCCCTGTCGCTGGCAACCCTCTACAATGATCAATTTCTGCTGAGGTGAAGTTCTGGCAAACACAATTTCTGAGTGGTTCCTCAAGAATTCATCAATTTGAGCTGGGGTCATGTCTCTCAGGTCACTTCCATGGAGTACGGCAGCTTTTGCTTCTCTGAAATTGCAATTCTGCACATTACCAATAGAACTGGGTATCATCAGCCATGCTGTATCACAATATGTATAACCTGCACAAGAATTCCTCTACGGGACTGACACTTTACTCTTAGAACATTTCCTGGAAATAAGACAATTTCTTCCTTTTAACGGCCAATTGCTGAAACCATCTGGTGGCCATACTCGATGTAAAATTGGTACTATTTTCATTTAGAACCAACTAGACATCATACAAAGTCTATTGTTGAAAATCCCATGTTAATATGAGATAGCTATATTGATCGCCTTACTGGATGTTAGATTGGTATCATTTTCATTCAGGACAAACAAAGCATTACAAGAAGTCTTCTGGCAAATACCCGATGTTGATATGACTTTCTATCAGGGAGTAGTGATAAGATTCTAAAGATGGCTGCCATGGTGGCCACATTGGATGTCAGATTGGCACCATTTTCATTTCGGATCAACTAGGCATCATAATTAGTCTTTTGGTGAAAACCCATGTTGATATGACCATCCATTCTGGAAAAGTAGTGATAAAAAAGATTTTTAAGATGGCCACCATGACAGCCATATTGGAGGTCAGATAAGCACCATTTTCATTTAGGACCAACTAGATATCATAATTAGTCTTTTGGTGAAAACTCCATGTCAATTGACCATCCATTCTTCTGGAGTACCGATTTGATTTCCCAGATGTATGCCATGGTGGCCATATTGGATGTCAGATGGGCATCATTTTTATTTAGGTCCAACCAGACATCACAAGTCTTTCGGTGAAAACCCCAGGTCTATATGACCATCTATTAAGAAAAAGTAGCAATAACAAGATTTTCAAAATGGCTACCATGGCAGCCATACTGAATATTAGATAGGTGCCATTTTCATTTAAGACAAACTAGACATTACAAGAAGTATTATGGTGAAAAAGCCATTTCAATGAGACCATCCATTTAGGAGCAGCAGCGACAACAAGATTTTCAAAATGGCCAACTCGGTGGCTATACTGGATGTCCAAGGGGCATCATTTTCATATAGGACCAATTAGACCTTGGGATGAATGTGTCAGTAACATTTGGTGTCAATTTTCCCTCAAGTTTAGGAGAAGTCGCAATAATAAACTTGTGTTAAAGGACATCAGACGCAGGCAAAAGGCCATCAAATAAACTCTTCTGTCTAGGACCAACTGAACTAAAAATATAACAAACCATGCTTGTAAAAAGTTATTGCTGGTCTCATTGAAAGAAGATAATTTAATGATTTACACTTGAATTGTACAATTTAGAGATGCCACACCCTTATTATAGGTCACCTTGCCCAAAACCAATATAGTATATTTTTATCATTCTGTCCCCCAAAGAAGCCACCCTTTGAGAAAAACTTTCCAGTATATAAGGGGTGGTCTAACAAGATGTGGACTACTGTATCATAATGTTTTGGTAGTTCGAGTTGTCATCAGAGAACATATTACGATTTACCAATGTATCCAAGATCTCAAACCACCTCTAATTTCCAATTGCTATAATCAGTTGGTCTTTCTTGAAACTGAAATCAAGTACATGGATTCTTTACCAGGAAGTGTGTCATCAAGAAGGAGGAATTACCAATAATAATGAGCAAACTATGCTTGTTGCCATGGCTGAAAAGAAATGTACTCCACTATTCAATTTTGAGCTGGAATTGGGCAAAATATGTCTTTCATCCTTAACAAATGTGTTGTGTAAAATGATTACTTAACTGCAACTTATCTGGAACTTGCTAGAAAAACTTGAAAAAAAGTTGATGGAATTTTTTTGTGTGCAATGCTGCCAAAAATTAACATTTTTCACTTGCTTTCTTTGCTGTGACTTCAAAAGATGAGGGTACTATTATATGTAGCCCAAATATTATCGACAAGTAATAAATAAATCTTACACGTTGTAGATTATACATGTAGGTTACGTTACCTTGGGTCCACTTCCTCTGGTGGAATTCCACGTTCAGCAGCGATGTCCTCAACAGTCATACTACCCTCAGAGATGATTCCTACTCCTTTAGCAATGGCCTTAGCTGTGATTGGATGGTCACCAGTTACCATGATAACCTGCACATGTATAAAATGTATAGTCAGGATCTGATATTGTCATTATTATCATAAAGGCCCGGTTGCAGTTTTGTGTAAAATGATGCAAGATGTATCCTTGAAATACTTAACATTAAATCTTCAGCCATATGCATGAAAAGTAGATAAGCCCATTTGGCTGTAACACAATGTACCAGTGGCAGTTAAGGTTGTTTACTTGGCTGAAATAGGATATACCAATAGGAGTAGAGGCTGTTTTGCTAAAATACAATGTACTAGTGGCAGTTATAGCTATTTTGCTGATATATAACGTACCAGTGGCAATTAAGGCTGTTTGCTGAAAAACAATGTTGCAGTGGAAGGAATGTTTTCATCTCAATAGCTTTTTGTAGATGAAATTCATTTCTTTCCACCTCAATTTCAGACTACTAATTCTTATCTTTTCAAGTACCAAGTATGTTCCAAGTCGAACAGCTTTGTCAGTAATAATCAACAAATTCTAAATGTTTATCACTACATGTACTTTTGGTTTTAATGGGGGAATGTTCAGCTTTGTTAATCCAACTACATTTAACTTGGTATCTACTTTCTTCGATATCTGACGAAAATAAATGTTCTGTTTTAAAAGCTGTCCACGCACCGGATAATTCACCGTATTTGGTGGATACTTAACCAGAAAAATATGAAAGTCACAGTTTACAGTCAACATCATCAAGCATGCATAAAGCCTTGCAAAATGGCATGATACCTATAGATTGTCCGAGTCTTAACAGGGAGTAAAAAGTGACATTACATTATGTCCATACCTTGATACCAGCACTTCTGCATTTGCCAACAGCATCAGGTACAGCTGCTCTGGGTGGGTCAATCATGGACATCAGACCAACAAATCTAAGACCAGTCAGGGGGAAGTTTTCCTCGTCCGAGTCGAACTCATAACCTGGTGGGAACTGATCCGTGGGAAGGTAGTAATCACAGAATCCTGAAAAGAGTCTCTGTTTTAATTACCTCAAAATGATTTCACCTTCATTTCAGATGTGCAAATCAGGGCTCGACAAATTTGCGATAGTCAGCTAGCTAAAGGCTAGTAAATTTCCTGTTGGACTAGTATTTTGTACAATATTAATAGTCTAACGACTAGTAAAGTTTCAGTTGTCACCAGTCAGCTAGCCAAGTACTAGTGAACATCCAGCAGGAGTAGTAAATTTTTTAATCTACTAGTCCTTCTGGCTACAAAGTGATTCATGTTAAATTCTAGACCTGCAAATTCATATTAAGATACAAAAAGAATTCTGATTTTGTACATGAAAACTAGATGTTTATAGCAATGACATATCAAATTGAAATCCAAAATTAAACAGAAATATGTTCTCAAACTTTTAACACGAGTACCATGAATTACAGATTGTAGCTAATTGACCAATGTGTCTCAATGACCTTGACCTTTGTTCAATGTATGCGGTCTTGAACTAAACCAAACGAGCAGAAACCATTGTTTTCTTATTAGACTTACCATGACCATGACCTCTAACCTTTAGACCCCGGAATCCAAAGGTTTCTTTTTGATTCCAAGTGCAAGCCATCCACAAACTTTGGTCAAGGAACTTGCTCCAGTACAAAAACTGTTCTGCAAATCCTATTTTTCTGATCCACAATGAACCTGACCTTTGCCCTTTTGATTCCCAAAAAATGAGTCGCTTCCATTCCTTAAGTGTAAGCCCTTCACAAGCTTTAGTCAATGTATGTGGTCTAGAAGCTCAAGTTATCATGCAAAAAAAACCCACTTCTTTTTAGTCCATGACTTTGACCTTTGACTATTTCACAACCAATCAACAACACAATTTACAAAAGCATCCACAAACTTTGGTGAAGGTACTGGTACATTCTTCATTAGCTAAAAATTACAATGACCTCTTGACCCCAAAATCAAGTCTTCTTCTTTATCCCAAGTGCAAGCAATCCACAGTCTGGCCACATAATTATGTGATGTAAAAAGAATGTTATTGTGTAAAAGCCATTTTTGTTCTTTGTCAGTTACTTTGACCTTTGACCCTGAAATTGATAGGCTTCTTCCTTACCTCAAGTGCAAGCCAGCCACGATCTTTGGTAACTGTATATTTTGGACAAGGAGTTATTGCACAGGAACCAATTTTCTTATTTCAGTCACTGTGACCATGACTTTTGAACTCCAAAACTGATAGAGTTTTACCTTAATCCAACTGCAAAACCATCCACAAAGTTTGTTAACAGTACATGTTGGAGAATTAGAAATGTGAAAACCGTTTTTATTTTTATGTCAGTGACCTTGACCTTTGACCCCCCAAAAATGTATAGATTTCTTCCTTACCCCAACTGCAAGCCATCCACAATGTTTGGTAACTGTAGACTTGGACAGCTGAAGTTATTGTGCAAAAGGCATTTTTCTCATTGCAGTCATTGACCTTGACCTCTGACCCAAAATTGATGGGGTTTTTCTTTATTCCAAGTGCAAGCCACACACAAAGTTTGGTAACTGTAGATGAAGACCAAGTTGTTGTGCAGAAACCAATATTCTTTAAATGACCTTGACCTCAAAATCTATATGGTTCTTCCATGCCCCAAGTGCAAGCCATCAACAATGTTTGGTGACTGTAGATGTTGGGCAACTGTAGTTATTGTGCACAAATGAAATTGGTAACAGACAGCTGGATGAATCACAACATAATATGCTCTGCCTTATACAGGTCATATAAAATGCTCAGTAGAATCAGAAACTATGTCTACCTGAAACCATAACTACATGTTGGTGCAAGCAATTTGTGCAAATTTTAGGTTTCTGAAAAATCAGTCAATGAACATCTCGGATATGACCAATTTCTATTCCCTTATGGCCCATTTTGCTTCGAGTACCTTGTGATAAATTTGTGTACTCAACAAGATGACAATCTTGCTCTGCAGTACCATGTGATACATTTATATGCTCAATATGATGACAATAATCTTATTCTGCAGTACCTTGTGATACATTTGTATGCTCAATATGATGACAATAATCTTCTTCTGCAGTACCATGTGATACATTTATATGCTCAATATGATGACAATAATTTTGCTCTGCAGTACTTTGTGATATTTTCAGCATTCTCCCCAGGGCTTTTTACTCAAAGGTCCTGCTACACTATCATTTCAGCCTGCTACGCTTTAGAGACCGCCACTACGCTATGCGCTTGTGCCGCTACACTTTACGTTTCCTGCTATAATGATAAAATTAATCTGTTAAATAAACATCCCATCACCCAATTCAAAACCATGTTACTCAATTGACACCTGTTCTTACCTCTTCTTGTGTATTTAATTAAGATAATGCAGAATAATTACTCACCGACTTCAGCGTTATCTTTTGTACCTGGCTTTCCATCTGCCAATGCATAACCTTTGATGGGGACTTCATCTTTGCACTGACAGTCATGTGATCGGACAATGATGATGGAGTCTGCTGGTAGTGTTGTTTTTATATATTTTTCAGTCATTTCCACTACCAGCTCAAAAAGTTACATGTATTACATTTTAAGTTAAGCAAATTCTTGTGAAAAGGACACACCACCTTAAAAAAATA
This sequence comes from Margaritifera margaritifera, assembly GCA_029931535.1. Classification (NCBI taxonomy): domain Eukaryota; kingdom Metazoa; phylum Mollusca; class Bivalvia; order Unionida; family Margaritiferidae; genus Margaritifera; species Margaritifera margaritifera. The sequence goes on along the minus strand of JAQPZY010001297.1, from coordinate 1,777,408 downwards.
CATAAAATTATCCAGCGCCCGGCAACGAAGATCAGAGATTGGTGTCACCAATGGTGATTCCGGTTCAGATAGCACGATTTCCCCCAAATAAAGAGTTCAAGAAACAAAGGACAGGTTCAACACTGAATGGATGACTTCTTGTCCTTGGGTGGAATTTGCTGAATCGTATGGTAAGTTTTCCATATTGCTAAATTTTGATTCAGATTTACTTAGTTACCAATAGGTGAGATGGGAGGGGGGTAATTCCTCCAGCAATATTTTAATATATTTTTCTTTTTATAGTAGTAGCAGTAGTTGTAGTTGATTTATACTTGAAATTTTTTCTCAGCAATAAACAACTAGTTTGCAATTGGAATGTATTACACAATAAATTAAGTGGTGATATGTTATTAGCAGGGTTCAGATCTTGAACTGACCACTTTCAGGAGAGTGCCAAGTTTGATGATGTGAAGTGAAGGTGGAGTGGCACAATTTAAGGAAACTCTTGGTGCATATCATGGAGCAAATGTCCTTTAACAGGCATTGGAACAAATTGCCTTTTTTGAACAAAATTTTAGCTCTCCGACGTCGATTCAATGAATAAATGAAACGATGACAAACACATTGATTTATCGTTCTTAATGACAAGGAATATGTACTATCTTAGTTATAATATCATGATTATTTGAAAACACATCACTGTCTGGACTCTTGAAGAATTCATTCCTGGTAATTCACTTAGGAGTTAGGTAGTTTTGTATCTTTTTATACATTCATTGATAAATTTTATGTTCGTTTTTTTTTCTCCGGACTGTGAAAGGTCATTCTCTGCCATGAACAGAATCATGAGTGTGTTAAGGAACAGGTTGACACAGAATGTGCTGAATTACCTTATGACAATTAGTACACAAGGACTTTGCCTGAAAGACTTTAATTTTTATGTGGCAATCAAAATATATGGGGCAGTGAAGAAACAAATGATATAATTTGTTTAAATTCAAAGAGAAAGGAGTCTGACGTTAAATAGGTACTTCTTTTATATACATAAAAGATTTTTTAAAACATTTAATTATGCTAACACAATTACCCCAAAAACTTTGGGGGAGATCACATTCGTGTGCTCAATATGATGACAATAATATTTAATATTCCAGTTAGGAACTTTACTCACCCAATACTCTCTCTCCTAGACCTCCCAACTCGAGGTAGGCAGAATTGAAGGCAATCCTGAAAGGTTCGTCTACTTGATATTCTTTTCCTTCCCTGAGATAAGAGGAGCACCTGTCCAAAATTCTTTCAGGAGCACCCTTCATGACCAGGAGGTAGCGGGGATCATTAGGATCCTCTGTACTATGGATTGATACTTGATACTTATTGGAGGAGTTGAAGGGGATCTCAGCAATCTTCTTGTTCCTTTGACGGAAGGAGGTGACATTTCCAATGGACAACTCAACGCACTTCAATAGAGCAGACTCAGATGCATCTCCGTTGCATTCTCTGAAAAGGTTCAAATAATGGCATTGGAACTTTTAGATTTTCATACATTCTTGTAAAATTTAACATTTAAAATCGTATCTTTCAAGGTTAGGATTCCCGATCCAGCCCACAAAAATGGATAAGATTCTATCAATCCCACCACAAGACTCATTTACGCCTAGGAATTCTGACACAATTGATAAAATTTCTTTATTCCAAATTACTTCAAGTGATTGGTTATTGGTCATTATCAGCGTTAATTATAAGTTCAAAAAACAGACTGTATTTTAGAGGTTATCACAACATAGTATTAGCAATAAAGCTAAGCATATTTAACATGTAGTGCCTGGCTGCATGCTAGTGAAATCTGCCTTTATTTTAGTTTCTTGAAATATAACAAACCAACTAAATCATGAGAATGATGACATCACATTGTGTTACAGACTGAAGTAATGCATCATCAAGCATATCTAACATGGCCTTCTTAAGTTAGCAAGCATTCACAGAATGCTATGTCTCACCTGCACATGACAAATACTCCTCGGAGTCAATGGAGCATGAAAAGTTGGTCATTTTGATCTCCTTTAGCTTGTGAGGAGCAGTACATCCATGATGAATAAAACCACCAAGTTTCATGACTGTACATACAACAGTGTCAGAGAATGTGAGCTAAATGTATAAAATTAATGTCAACATCTACACCAACAATGACCAAGGCCATCAGAAAAGTGATCCAGCCTATACCTCACCTATGCTTTGCATGAAAGATAAAAAAAAAAGTAACGAGACATCACTGTATACCTTTTAAGAACAGGTACTTCTTCCTGACCAGTCTTGAATTCAGCTCGGTTACACAACATAGAAATACGTGCCAGGGCAATCCAAGTGGGATCATTGCGACTATATGTAGCATCTGAAAGATTAAACAATGTTTCTTGCCTACTCGTCACAATAATTGTCCTCATTTTAAATATTATCAGTGGCATTGCAAGAAATTCTGGGCCCTGCCAACCCCAATTTAATTCTGGGGCCCCCTCCCAATAAATAAAGTTGTTTGATTAGAATTTGGGGCCAATAAAATACCACTGTCTATTTTTTTGGTGGCCATTACAATTCCACAAGCAGTGTGATCCATGGTTTACATTAAAAATAAAGCAAGAATGATATGTTGTTAAATCAATAATTATGAATACGTTTCCATGATCACTTGGCTCTAAAATAGTGAAAAAAAATGAGTTAAAGCTGGATTCATATTTAACAGAAACTGTTACGTCCATTTTAACCCTTCCTTTCCTAATAGTGACCAAACTTTCTTTGCACAACAAAGGAACTAAAGCATAAGGAAACATAATTTATGTTTTAGTGTCATTCAAGTTTTATAAGAATATGTCTCAAGGTGGGGAAATCTTGTAGAAATTTAAAAAATAAAGGTCTATAACTAGCACAATGAAGTCTGTATTAATTGTTCTGGGACAAAATTGAAGTTTTCTTTCTAAGCTTATATAAATGCATGGCCAGTTTGCCAAGATGGCTTTTATACCTAGAGATTGGCACAGCTAACATCTACACAATATCCTAAAAAAATTAACCATACTCGGAGCTCTAGACAAGAATTTAATCAAATATGACATTTTTGTGCCAAGTTTGGAACCAATCCTATTTTTTAAAAACCTGATCAGATATTTTGTGAACACTGCAAAACACAAACTTACCCTACAAGACCGAGTCTTGATCATCAATATGTTAATAATGCCTTCTGACAATACACCAAATAAAAAAAATGGATTAATTAATTCTACAGTGTATTCCAAATTGCTCAGAACAGTAAATTTATCCATTTTATTCAATCTGATGCATTGTTGAACCATGATAGTCACAAGACAATATTCATCACACGACTTGCATAATAAATCCAAAGGTGCTCGAATCATATGACCAAAAGACCATTTTGAAGGAGCAAAGTCGTATCTGATTATTTCTCGATATTGATGGAATATCCACTAATATAGCCCCGTAATTTTGAAATGGCAACATAAGGTGGAGTTGTCTTATTCTGTTATCAAAGATCAGATCTGATATGGAAATATGCTGCAGAGATCATCAAAAGGTTCCTTCAACTGACCGTAACACAAGATCTGTAGAAATAGTGGCAACTGTCTAAAAATCAGTCAATATGTGCACAGAAGTGTTGTGGTCAGATATGTCTCCAATAATTGCAATATTTTATGAATAGGTGAGATCAGACTGTAAACCAACATATCAATATAGGTCTGGAGGCAGAATTATCGGACTACTGTAAGCAATAAAGGCTAGTAAAACTTGCAGGAATTGACTCGGAAGCATCGTTAAGATAATAGAGGTATTAATGAACTTTTAAAAAACCTTTACGAGATAGTTAATTCTTAATTAACTCTAAGCTGCCAATTGAGACATTTGTTTTCAGATTTGACAAGCTGTCATTGTACAAAAGAAAACAAGTATAGATTCAAATACTTTAACACTAAAACAAAAGGTTTTAAAAGGTTTCAAAAGTTTGCAGATGTTTTTGAGAAGTTACAGCAGCCAACGTTAGGACGAGGGGCAGGGGGAGGGAGGGAAGGGGAGCTTTTCGTTTTTGCTTCTGTTGTGTTAGCCCTTTCACATAATGGAAATTTCACAAGGGTTATGTATACACTGTATAGGCACATTTCTTAGTCCCCATAAACATGAACATAAAGCACTTCCTGCAAATATTTCTGCTAAATGTAGTATGGTATATATAACTTTCATTTTTGACGGTGCATCTGAAGCAAAAAGTTAGGACAGAAACTGTAAATAACAACTGAAATCTTTCTTTTTAAAATGGATGCATTTTTCAGCCACTATGATTTTGGGCAATCAAATTATCTAATTTATGCTCTGGCCCAGGTGTCAGTTACATGAATTCTCATGTTTTTTTTCTTCTCCCTCTAAATGATGCAAACTGACAAAGGAGAAATGTCTGTTGCGCTTCTCTTTTGGCCTAGAAGAGTTCACATCATCAGAACAGATCTGAGAATATACAAATACCAGATACCTTGTTTCACTGATGAATATTTTTTCCTCTACAATGGTGGATAAAACATGTGATAAAAGAAAGTCTTGATTAATACAAAAACTCAAATACTTCAATATGTATTTAATCATCCATATAGTGACCATGATAAATAAATCAAATGATATATATATAGATATATATGTATTGTGGTGGGAAATATAAAGTAAAAAAGATGTATTTTAAATTATTGTGAGATTTTGGCCTAGAAGTGTTCACATCATCAGAACAGATCTGAGAACATACAAATACCAGATACCTTGTTTCACTGATGAATATTTTTTCCTCTACAATAGTGGATAAAACATGTGATAAAAGAAAGTCTTGATTAATACAAAAACTCAAATATTTCAATATGTATTTAATCATCCATATAGTGACCATGATAAATAAATCAAATGATATATATAGATATACAGTGAAACCCCACTATAACGCGATATTTGGGGTCCATAAAATTCGATCGCTGAAAATGCGGGGTCGCGTTATTGCGGGGTTTTACTATATTTTACTTTATTCAGAGAACAACGTATACACGTCTAATGTATAGCATGAATAGGGTATCAACACCGTTTACTATCTGATATCGATCCGTCTTTGTTTTCCCACATGACAACCCTTTGATTGAGCCACGAGCTTGATACAGCTGTACTTGTTCAGTGCCAAGTAACAGAGAGTGGTTATTTGAACTCCCTTTGATCTTGCCGCCCAAGCTCAGTCTCTACATAAGCACCCACATATGACAATCTTTGATCTTGCCACCCAAGCTCAGTCTCTACATAAGCACCCACATATGACAATCTTTGATCAACCACCGCATTGTCTGGTGCTTGGTTGTGTATACGGTTAAAGAAGAAACATAAGTCGGCTATTGTTTGCGCAATGATTGTATACAGGATGAATTGAAGTCCAGCGCACGTGTTGGCGGCTTACGTTTTTTGATGTTTATTAAATCGTGAGAATCTTTTATCAACCACCACATTGTCTGATGCTCGGTTGTGTATGCAGTTAAAGAAGAAAAACATGCGGATATTGTTTGAGCAATGATTGTATACAGAATGAATTCAAGACAAACACAAAGAAGACTTACTGGCTTTACTCATGGATCAGTAATAAGTAACATTTCCGATAATGTTTATTTTAGCATAACAGTTCAAGAAATTGGTGAAATTGTTAAATTTCAGAAGCCACGCCACTATCGAATTCATACGTGATCTCTTCCCTAAAATGATAATAAACTTTTTATACACTATTTCTCGTTCTTAAAAAAAAAAAAAATCCGTGTACAAGAAAAGTACATGTACATGTATATAAAATGTCAGGAACCACGCCACAAACGTATTATACTCGAATTCATACGCGATCTCTTCCCCAAAATGATACTGTTAATATACACATTTTATACACTATTTCTCGTACTTTGAAAAAAAAAATTTCACGTGCGAATGAATATATGAAATTTTGGGAGCCACGCGACGATCGCGTTATATCCGAATTAGCGTTATAGCGGGGCGCGTTATAGCGGGGTTTCACTGTATATGTATTGTGGTGGGAAATATAAAGTAAAAAAGATGTATTTTAAATTATTGTGAGAAAATGGTCAGGACATTCCAGCAATAACTGGAATGGTGATGGCATTTGGAAACCACTTTCACTACAGCCACAACTCGTCAAATTTTACTTGAAAAATACATACTTTTACTGAGAAATCGTAATTAAACCACCAACCACCCAATCCTCCATCCCCCATTAATTCTGGACTGTTAAGGTTGGCATGTGATTAATCTTCGATTTCAAATCTACTTTTATTTCTGTTACTTTATTAGATGTGACAATTGGCTCATTTCATCATGTGTGTTTGGGTAAGTAAAAACAATAAACAATTTCTAAATTATTGCTCTTAGGAAATACCCCGGTGACATCTAAGCCTAACAACTATATGTAGCATGGCTAGCTGTACAACGTGGCTTTCCTATCAGAAAGTACAAGATTTCACTTATAAGCTTCACTTTTCACATCCCCTTCTACCTTTTATATGTGACTGAAGTGAAGTTTAATAAACCCATACCTTCATTTGATATTACATCATGTAAAAACACCTCATAATGTCACACATGATTTTATGACACCATGTAAAGGCAGTGGGTTATTGTCCAATGTTTCTGAAAGCAATTCAGTGTCATTTCACTATATTATATTGTGGTATTGCACATGAAGTCAATAATTTTTCATCATGTAATAAATGTAATCTTGCACTTGTTCTCATCTTATAATGAAATTTATGACACTCATGGGCAAGGCTCACAAATGATAAAAATTATTAAACTGGTTTCACAAATTTCCTTTGAAATAAATATTGATGAACAATCCTCTATGTATCTTCTTACATAGCATAAATAAGGAAAGCATGCCTGAAAGACAGTGCAAATAGAACAAATAAAACTCCGGGTTTTATGCTATCCTTTTCTGTAAAAGCAGTAATAAAATAAATAAATAGTTTGGTGAAATCCTGTCAGAAAATGCAGCATCAAAATATATTTAAGAGTAAATGAAAGTGTATAAAATATCTAGAAGCTTCCCAACAAAACAAGTTCTATGGTTTTCAACAAAACAAAATCATGCAAAGATATGGTGGGTGTGAATTCTAGTTTATTGTGTTTCTTTTTGTCTAGACCGCATTTTATTTAGCTAAAAAGTTAAAAACTAACACGGAGCTTAATGTAAAAAACTTCAACATAGACCTTAATCTAGGGTGTGGACAGACATATAGACACACACTGATGCCAAAGTGATCACTAATGTCAAACTTCTGCCAAACGGGCTCAACTAAAATGCAAAGATAATGTGGGTGTAAATTACTGTATTGTTTTGGTTTTGTCTATTCAAATCCCTTCATTTCCACGAAGAACATGACTTAACAGTGAAAAAGCCTTATAAATATATCATTCAATTCAAGGACAGATATATTTAACTTGTAATGCAAACCATTCAAATTAAATTGTGCACATAATCAGAAAACACTGAATTCTTAACCTATATTATGTACGAGTAAGGTGAATTCTTCTCTAAAACTTTTCAACTACAATGAAATCAAATTTATAACAAAGGGACAATTTAATTTAAAAAAGAAACAGTGCTTCCAATGACTTTTTGTGCCAGCTGGCTCACCAGCCTGAAAAATTAAGGACTGATTTGCAGAACCATGGGCTGTGTAGTAATATTGAGGTTAGTATTCTATAAAATTTGCATCGAGAATCCGTATTAAAAAAATAAATTGCAATTCTGTACAATCTTTAGATGTGGACATTTTCTGTTGAATAAAATATTTTTTTTTTTATCTGACTGAATTGCATGCATCAATTTATACATAACATCTGATTCTTGCCTTAGTTTTGGGGGAAAGAAATTGTTCACCGACAAGACAGATGTCTACCTCAAAGATAAATGCCTGGGCAGTTGACCAAGAAATATGGGTTAGCATGATGACATTGGCTGACTGATTGGCATCATTTCTGCAAACTTGAAAGGCCTTATGCCAGGATGCTTTCAGTCATTTAAAGTTTTTTCTACTTTCTGTAATGGTGGCCATATCTGATGACAGATAGGCATCAATTTTACAAAATGAAAAGCCTTCATGCAAGAAAGCATTGTCAAATTTTTTAAAATTCTGTTTGTCGTTTTTAAGAAGAAATCATTTAAAGATTTTGCTATTTTTAATGAAGGTGGCCTTTTTGCTGGTGCATCGTCATCAAGTACATATCTGAAAAGCTCTCGTGCCAGGATGCTTCTTATCAAATCTGGTCAAATTCTGTTTGGCTGTTTTTGATAAGTTGAAACTTTTGCCAATTTTATTAACAGCAGCCATATTTGATGGTGGATTAGCATTATTTGTTGTAAACTGTCGAGGCCTTCATGTCAGGATGCTTTCTTGTCAAATCTGGTCAAATTCTGTTTGGCTGTTTTTGATAAGTTGAAACTTTTGCCAATTTTATTAACAGCAGCCATATTTGATGGTGGATTAGCATTAATTGTATAAACTGTAGAGGCCTTCATGTCAGGATGCTTTCTTGTCAAATATGATCAAAATCTGTTCAGCAACTTTTCAAGAAGTCATTTAAAGGTCTTCCTATTGATAGTAATAGCACTATATCTGATGGCATATCAGCATCATTGGTACAACTCCAAAGGCTTCACTGCCAGGATGCTCTCTGCCATGTTTGGTTGAAATTGATCTAATATTTTCTGAGATGCTCAAAATAGCTCGTGTGGATGGATGATGTACAATGCACAGATGCATGATGACACAACATGCACCTGAGGCAGGACCATACAATAAACTCAGTTAACCATATGGCCAGGTTAATTTCTCTAATCTGACCTGGTTATGAATGAACTCCAATGTAACACACTGATGAAAATTGTGCGAGTTTATAAAACAATATAATCTAAAACTAAGAAGCATTAACATTCCTGTGAGTTCATAAGTATTGAGTGGTATACCCTGATTTTATGTGTTCCAACCAATAGCTTAAAGGAAACATGTAAAGCATAACAATGAAGGTTAAGTTAAGTTTTAAAAAATTAATTTTAAACAAGTGTCCCTACTCTCGAAGGGCCGACACTCAACTGGTCAAAAATAATTTCCAGGAATTCAAGAGGAGACCATTTCTTACTTTTAACTGCCGAGTGTTGAAACCATATCGGATATTTTTCATCAATAACAAGATTTTTAAATTAGCTGCTGTGGTGGACATATTGGATGTCAGATTGACACCACTTTCATTTAGAACCAACTAGACATCATAAGAATTCTTGTGGCAACCACATATCAATATCATTTTCCATTCAGAAGGAGTAGCTATACCAATATTTTCAAAATGGGTGTTGTAGTGGTCATATTGGATATCAGATTGGCACCATTTTCATTTTACACCAGCTAGACAACATAAGAAGTCTTTTAGTGAAAACCCCATGATGATATGACCATCCATTTAGGAGTAGCAATAGCAAGATTTTCAAGATGGCCACTGTGGTGACCATATTGAATGTCTGATTGGCACCATTTTCATTAAGAACCAACTAGACATGGGATGACTGTGCATGTAAAGTTTCATGGCAATCGTCCAAGTAGTTTAGGAGGGGTAGTGATAAACGTGTGCTAACAGACGGATCGACAGACAACGATCAAAAGACCTTTCCATAGTCTCTCCGGTTATAGACCAGGAGAACTAAAAATTAGTTGGTTTATTTTAGAAGCATTTAGGTCTTTTTCTATCAACCATACAGCTGAGATTTTGTTTCTTGTTTATTAAAAACGAATTGCTAAGTTCTGATGATTCAATGGTCAGTGATTAATGTTGAACTTCAAACCATGCTTTCAATGTATTACTTTGATTTTTCACAATGAATCCACCTTATCCCATCATAAACCTGTAATTGACTTTGATGGTCATGGTTTTAATTTTTTGGTTTATTCAGTTGACAATTTCTGTAAAGTAATAGTTTCTCCAAGGTTCTCATTTTACAATCAATTTTTAAGCATGAAAAAGACTTTAGAAAAGTTACTCATCATAAAAAAAAATGGACACTGTAGGCATACCACTCAGTACTTTTCACTGAAACAAAGCTCAAAATCAAGGTCTTACCAAATCCTTCAGTAATTTTTAAACATTTGAAAGAAGACAGAAAAAAAACTGATGAATAAAAAGAGAGATAGAAGTATATAACAACATCCTTATAACACTACACACAATATCCGTTACAAAAATGCATGTTAAAAGCTGTTAACTGAAAGCATTACTAAAGACTAAGCATTTAATATTACAGATCAGTTTTTAACTAGAAATGTATTCAGGAAACACAGAAGCGCCACCAAAGTGCCTGAAATAACCCTAAACACAAAACTCGAGGTGTGATGGGCAGGCAGATAGACTGGGATAACACTATATGGCCCCACCACTGTCATGACATGATGTGCATACATAAGTTTATTAACTAGAACTTGCATTACTAATCATTCATATTAACTTCTTCATTTCCACAAAAACTAATCAAACATTTTAATCCTTCCTAGTAAACTATCTTCCTAAATGTTAGCACTGGATATCTAATTATACTATGAATATCTGACAGCCTCAAATAAAACCAGAACAGAAAGGCACATCGAGGAAATACATACACATATAAATAATGAATTTCATTAGTACAATACAGCTGTATCCGCTATCAAAGATTTAACTGTAAGGGGTGAAAAATGAATCCGCATCAAACTGAAAAGTAAAACCAGCACATGTGTAACATGGGTCTTATCAGTATTTTCTGCAGAATGAGAAACTGGTTATTCCAGGAAATAATAACCAATGTGAGCAAGAGCAAGATAACTGGGCAATTGTTTTGATACCAAAGAAAACATGAACAGAGTGATTGCTTAAGCACCTGATTGCCCAATCATGTGCCACTATAAAGTGTTTACTTTAAATAGGTACTTTGTATTTTATGAGATGCTCATTTAAAACATCTTTATTTAACAAGTGTATAGTGAACAGCACATTATACACCAACCCTGCGTTTAATAGTCCTCTATGTAGGCACTAGTAGGGTGTGACTGACTGGAAATTATTGACCAATGGGTCTCAATAACCTTGACCTTTGGTTAAGGTATGTGGTCTTGAACAAAATGTACGAAAACCATTATTTTCTCATTAGACTTACCATGACTGTGACCTCTGACTTTTCAATGTCAAAATCTTCAGATTTCTTTATTACCCTAAGTTCAAGCTATCCATAAAGTTGCGTCAAGAAACTTATTCGAGGACAAAAGTTATTCTGAAAATGCATTGTTCTATCAGCCACTCTAACCTTGTGCCCCCAAAATCAATAGGTCTCATCCATAACTTTAATGAAAGCCCTCCAAACTTTGGTCAAGATGCATGGTCTAAAACTAGTCATTATGCAAAATCCATTTCTCTTCTTCAGTGACCTTCACCTTTGACTGTTCGACCACAAAAGTAATCGGCTTCTTTCTTATCCAGCATGCAAGTCATCCAAACTTTGGTGAAGGTACATAGTCAATAACTAAGTTTTTTGCAGAAACGACATTTCTTCTTAAAATGACCTTGACTTTTGACCTTCCGACTCCAAAATGAATAGACTTCTTCCGTACCCCAAGTGCAAGCATCCAGGTCTGTGATGTGCAACTAACTTTATTGTGCAGAAACCATTTTTCTCCTTTAGGTCGGTGACATTGACCTCTCACCCTGAAATCAATAGGTTAATCCTTACCCCAAGTGCAAGTCATCAAGAAAGTTTGAAATGGCAGGGAACTGGAGTTATTGTGCAGAAACCATTTTTGTTCTTTCAGTCAGTGATCTTGACCTCTGACCCTGAAACTGGTAGAGTTCTTCCTTACTCCAAGTGCAAGTCATCCACAAAATTTGGTAAATAGATGGACAACTTCAGTTATTGTGGGGAAACAAAACTGACAGCAGATGAATGAGAGATGGACAATCATAACATAATATACTCCACCTTATGGCGGGCACATAAAAAGTGACTACAAACGACAGGTCATGAGGTTGTGTATGATGAAAATTAGTTTTTGGGCAATTTTATCTCCTATTACATGCAATATTGAGCTGTAATGCAGTGCACGTCAAAATACTTCCTTCTGCTACATATAATGATGATGGGGTTAAACAGTTGTTTGGGATTATCTATCCCATGGGAAAATCCGGAGTCTACTATTCTCTAGTTTTGTTAATTCAAAACAAGCTTTGCCTATCAAAAGCTATTTGACTGCTGCATAAGCATATTTATCATTTTTTCAATCATCAATTAATCCCATTAATCAATAATTTTTTGAATTAATGGCATTAATCAAAGTGATTATATATATATACACACTCACCCAAGCTGCAACACAAGAAAATGTCCCTTCAAGCCAAAACTGACATTTTGACATCTCTATTTTGAAAGTAACTACTTTTTGTTAACATAATGCAATTTATTTCATGCTGATATAAATATCTATTCAGATTCACACAGCAATGTCATGTATTGCAGATCTCCTTCTATGACATTTTTATATGGCGACATCAAATTGTCCCAAAGGATATTTTATACACATCACAGCTCATATATATATATATATATATATATATATATATATATATATATATATATATATATATATATATATATATATATATATATATATATAGATATATATATATATATATATATATATATATATATATATATATATATATATATATATATATATATATATATATATATATATATATATATATATGACTAGACTTTAATAAGAAAATTTGCCAGCTCTAATGCTGAATAACCAATACACTCACTGGACTGATCATCGCTAGTGTCTGCCTCTACAATTCTGCCATCAAACCACATGTGAGCAACAGTCATTCTGTTCTGGGTCAGGGTGCCCGTCTTGTCAGAGCAGATTGTGGAAGTGGAGCCAAGTGTCTCTACAGCTTCTAGGTTCTTCACGAGACAGTTCTTGCTGGCCATACGCTTGGCAGTCAGAGTCAGACACACCTAGTGGGAGAAACATTATTAAAAGTATGTTCTGTACGTTGAAGCTAAAAAGATACAATAGTCCCAAGAAGGGACTTGTGCTCTACTTTCTGAAAAGAATTTCCAGGAATTCAAGACAAGACAATTTCTTCCTTTTAACTGCTAAGTGTTGAAACCATCTCTGATATTTTTCAGCGATAAAAAGATTTTCAAATTAGCTGCTGTGCTGCACATATTGAATGTCAGATTGGCATTTTGATTTAGGACTGAGTAGACATCATTAGAAGTCTTCTGGTGAAAACCCCATTCAATATGACCATCCATTCTGGGCGTGTAGTAAAAACAAGATTTTCAAGATGGCCATCGTGGCAGCCATATTTGATGTACGATTGGCATCATTTTCATTCAGCACCAACTAGGTATCATAAGAAGTCTATTAGTGAAAACCCCATGTTGATATGGCCATCCATTTGGAACCTGCAGAGATAACAAAATTTTCAAGATGGCTACCATAGTGGCCATATTAAGTGTCAGTTTGCAGCATTTTCATTTAGGACCAACTAGACACCACAAGAACTCTTCTGACAAAAACCCAATGTCAAAATGACTTTCTATTTAAAAGCCGTAGCTCAGGGCTGAGCAAATTTTTTTAAATCCACTTGTCCAGGACAAGTGGTTTCAGAAAATTCACTTGTCCCAACTACCTTTTCATTTGTCCCAAAATTTAAATTACTTGTCAAGATTTGATGAGATGTATGCACTTTAAGCCATAGAAAGAACAAACGAAATAATGTACAACATTTATTTCTTAAAAGAATTTTTGTTTTCAAAAACATATTATACATTTTGTTATGGGGCATATGTATAGCTAGCTTGAACAAGTTGGGAAACTGTTCTTTATAGTTGTTATGTACAATTTTCCACAACTCATAGGTATTGTCTCTTGTATATCTCTTCTCCAAAATAAGATTTTTCACTAACATGAGCTCTGCCAAAGTTTCACTTTCTTGAATCAGTGCTTTGTTGACTACTATGCCAGATATCTTATCTGTTCCATAATGCTGTATTAGGGTTTCAAGTCCATCAATGCCGTAGTCTGCTTGTTCAGACAGAGGTATTTCGATCAAATAAATATCTTTGACTTTTTAGTTAATTTTTAGATTCTTATTTATTCAATTTATCTTAACCCTTAGAGTGCTATATTGTTTTGTAGCACAAGATCCCTCAGGGCTGAATTTATTGAGAAAAAAAAAACGTAAACCGCACTCTACTTTTGAATCTGCCTGTATTTTAATTAGGTTTGGTATGCTGCCTTTTCTACATTTCAAAATACCACTGAATAGGGGGTTGACCTGCATGCAATCTGTTTTTGTCCATCCAGCATGTACAGACTCACATTCAACATCATTTTCTAGTTAAAAATCACTCAGACATTTCCAGTAGCACTTTCCCAGCTCCAATACTGTAGTATCATTTATTTTCGTGGGGCTCAATTTTCATGGTTTTGTAAAAAAAGACATTTTCGTGGGTACTTAAATTCGTGGTTCTGCCTGTCAAAGTTTGCATATTACTAAGTGTTTAATTTCGTGGTTTAACCTCTACAAATACCCAAAATAAACAATAAAACTATGCCAACACAAACGGCGGTCACTTGATTGTTTAAAACAATACTACCACACGTATGAGCACAAATCAAAGACCTGACAAGTTCAATACTTACACCGTGTTTTTGTCCAAGTGAATAACATCAATGGAAGCCGACGCAGCCAACAATACTAACACAATACTACCGCCTCTATGATCACAAATAAAACACATGCCAAGATCAATCACTTACACCGTGTTTTCATCTGAGTGCTTAACATCAAAGGAAGCCGACGCAGCCAACAACACTAAGTCAATTGGTTATTAAAGTACACCTGTATGATCTCTTACTTAAACCGCTGTCCATAAAGGTAACAAAACACAATGCAATCAGCAGACAGTGGCAATATTTGATGTGTTTAGAGCCCATCAATGTGAGAAAATGCTAACTAAATTGAAAGACAGTGAAATCACGTGTTTGTTTGTGCCTGCCTCATATACAGACCAACTTCAACCGCTAGACTTGACAATAAATAAAGCGTACAAAGAAGAATTAAAATCACACTTCCACAACTGGTATGGTAAACAAGTCATGGAGCCCATCACGAAAAAAAAAGATGTTACTGGTGACGATCACTGATTACAACCTCATTAATCAAGCCAATTTGGGCTGAATGGATAATTGCAGCTCACGCGACGAGTGAAAGATGTGACCTAATTATCAATGGTTTGGAGAAAGCAGCACTTGTTTAATTCTGCAATTTGGGGATTATTTACCTGACAAGCATTTGTGTGTACATTGAGACTTGATTGACACGATGTTGATACAGTGGCTTTGTCCAAAAATCAGTGAAGTGTGAGCTTTAATACTCTGCTGTAATTAGTGTATATACATGGTGTTTCATTAATAATACCGGTAGTGCTTCAAGCAATAGTTCTAGTATTTTACAGGCCTGTTGTACTTTTGGATTAAAAATGCATAGATAAAATGAAATCTGGTTTCAGGAGGATTTAAATTTTTCAACAACAGTTGTACACGAGTGAAGGATCCATTTGAATAAGTATTAAATTTAATTTTCATATATTAGTCTTTTTTATTATTCTTTCTTTCATTTTCAGCATTACTAGTGTTTGAATACCTTATGCTTTTTCTCGTTTCTCTCAATCCTTACTTATCTCACATCTTGATTTAAGGCAGTGAGTGGAAATTACAGCTATCGGATACCTTATTGATACGTGTGCATTGAAACAATATAAAATGCTTTATAATTCTTTTTTCAAAGGGTTAAAATAAAACAAACCTGTTTAAAAGCTAATATTTTATTATCAAATTACAGTATTGACGTTGATTTATGAAATACTAGTAGGTTCCTTAATCTCCAGGTACAACACACAATAAGAAAATGAGTGGGGGGGGGGGGAGAAGGCTTCTTCATCATACGTGGCCAATTTTTCGTTGGGTATTTAAATTCGTGGTTTGGGGCAACAACGAAATCCACGAAAATTGGTCCCCAACGAAAATTTCTAATACTACAGTAATCTGATATACTTTAAAACTTTAAAAATCATTGTCATCATCGCTATTATCAGCCAGTATTTACCAAACGAAATAGTCATCTGAAAATGAACCATGTTGGGAGTCAGCCATTTTGGATTTTCTAGGTAGCCCATATTTTAAGCAAGCATTTGTACAACTTCCTTGATGAATGCAAGGTTCAAACCATGACAGAATGATTGTTCCAGGGCCCAATGTGCCAATCAAATTTAGTTTAACAACCATTTATGTCAAGCCGAAGTTCCCAGATATCTACTGTAAATTTGCCTACCTCAAAAAGACATGTTGAGACAAGCACTACAAGACCTCTACCAGTGGCACGACCTATGTCATGACAAGCACTTTAAGGATTAACAGTTAAATAAAAATCGTATACTGTGCAGAATACATTTTTGTATGTACGACTTTAAACTAATTTGCGGGAGTTCTCGCGCATCACTGCTCACCAAGTGTGCGAATTCATACAAAAGTTTGAGCGATTCACGCACTCGTGTGCTCTGGCAGCATCTCTGCCACTGTGGCAGCCATACTGGATGCAGAGATGCCAGGATTTTATCTAAAGGGGGTATCTAACTCCTTGTCAACAAAATATGGGGGGGGGGGGGGTAGACAAAAAAGGTGTGGAAGGAAACCGCCATAGTTCAATATTTACAGAGCATTTAAATATCTATCTCTTTTTCTTCCTGCTCAACTCTGTTGGGGCTCTATTGAAATCAAAATCCTCAAAAGATGTCCCCTCTAGTTGTAGAAGCATTACTCTACCAATTGTTTCTGAGCTTAATCTGTTCTTTATTTGTGTATGACTCTTGTTCTGTGCTGAGAACCCCCTATCAGAGTCTGCCAGCTGAATGTGGCATATGCATAGCTAGCTTAGCCAGATTCAAACAAGTTGGGAAACTGTTCTTTACGGCAGTTTTGTAGAATTCTCCACAGTTCTCAAGTTTTTGTCTCATTGATATCTCTGCTCCAAAATGCATGTGAACAAATTTGTGGGAGTTCTCACACATCACTACTTTCAAACTGTGTGAATTCATACAAATTTTGCACAATTTGTGCACTCGCGCGCAATGGCAGCATCTCTCTGGAGGTCTGAGAGGAACCATTTTAAGACGAACTAGACCATGAGATGAATGTGTTTGAAAAGCTACATGACAATCTTCCAAGTAGTTTAGGCTGAGTAGCGATAAAAAAACTTAGTCTAATGGACAAATGGACGAGAAACGACGGACGAGAAACCATTCATAAGCTCTCTTGGTGTATGACCAGTAGAGCTAAAAATCAATACGAAACTGGGTGAAGGCTAAACTCAAACTTTAGTGGGAAAGAAGTCTTCTCTTTTCCGAACGAGACAGCAGACCCTAATATGATGAATGACTCTTATTAGAAAAATGTTAAAAATATTCCTCTCTATTTATAAATTGGCAATATCTCGGAAAAAAATGAGAATAACTTATTCATATAAATCTTCTTAGCACATGAAGATGATTTTTGATCGACAAAGACTAAAACAACACTCCTTTTTTGTTGAGCTCACATTTTATTGAGCTAGAAATTAAAACTTTTTAATATCGAGCTTAATAAAAAAGCTTCAACACTGACCTTAATTAGTGTGTAGAGATGCATGTCCATATGGAAAGTCGTATGGATGCTTACACAGATCCCAAAGTGATCACTATGTCAAGCTTCTGCCAAGACACTATGACTAGCTTCTGCCAAGGCACTATGACTAGCTTCTGCCAAGGCTGTATGTTGAGCTTCCACCAAGGTACTATGTCGAGCTTTCTTCAAGGTACTATGTCAAGCTTCCGCCAAGGCTCTATATCCAACTTCCGCCAAGGCTCTATGTCTAACTTCCGCCAAGGTACTATGTTGAGCTTCTGCCTAGACACTATGTCAAGCTCCTGCCAAGGCGCTATGTCGAGCTTCTGTCCAGCTTGATTCCACCAGGGCACTATGTCGAGCTTGCTTTCACCAAGGCGCTATATTGAGTTTCTGCAAAGGCACTACGGAAAGTTTCTGTCAAGGCGTTAGGTCAAGTTTCCACTTAGGCACTATGTCGAGTTTCTGCAAAGGCACCATGTCCAGTTTGATTCCACCAAGGCACTATGTCGAGCTTGCTTCCACCAAGGCACTATGTCGAGCTTGCTTCCACCAAGGAACTATGTCGAGCTTGCTTCCACCAAGGAACTATGGAAAGTTTTTACCAAGGCACCATGTCCAGATTGATTTCACCAAGGCACTATGTCGAGCTTGCTTCCACGAAGGCGCTATGTTGAGCTTCTGACAAGGCACAATGGAAAGTTTCTGCCAAGGCGTTACGTCAAGCTTCCGCTAAGGCACCGTGTCGAGCTTCAACCAAGGCTTTATGTCAAGAATTCTGCCAAGGCACCAAGTCAAGCTTCTGCCACAGCAGATTCAACAATATCCTGGAAATGTGGACAACTGCAGATTTTGAACACTTTAATTATTGTAGCATTTTCTAACAACTTCTAAGGAAATCGTCTTTCGAACATTTTCAGTCATATGATCCAACTAAAAATGTTCATACAAATATTGTTACTAATGACAGATGGTGGTGAGACAAATATTGATCTTCAATAATGACCTATAATCTGACGTATATTTTATACACTGCACAAAATAAACAGAAGCACTTTTTTGTCAATCTGATTAAAATTGAGATCTCCGACATAAAAGACATCCGACACACACATCAAAGTTCACGTCTTGGTGACTTTTGGAATGTCCGGTCCACTTCTTTTTAGTAACATATCAGCTAAAGCATTTGACCAGTGTTTGGGAGAGTTATGGTTAGCAATGGTATGTTCCGAATGACACTTTTCACTTCCAAAAATTTTAAAGTTGTGATTTGAACATGACCTCGTATCAGTGCCTATTAAATCTACTGGGTACTTATTATAAGCAGATCTCAGTTTAATCAGATTATCCTTTATGTGCGATAATGAGTACCATTTTGGAAATTTCATGCAACGGATAAATGTCTACTTACAGTTACAGTGGCCAAAAGTCCCTCTGGCACATTGGCTACAATAATACCAATCAAAAAGATGACTGCATCGAGCCAAAAGTATCCTAGGATGAAAGCAATGATGAAGAAGGTCACTCCCAGGAAAACAGCCACACCAGTAATTATATGAATGAAATGGCCAATTTCCTTAGCAATGGGGGTTTCTCCAACTTCAAGACCAGAGGCCAAGTTGGCAATACGACCCATTACAGTTCGGTCACCAGTCTTGACAACAATACCGCGGCAAGTACCTGTAGAAAATATGACAATGGCTTTTCTATAACCAAAGAATGTGTTAGTTAGTCAAACTCAGTACAAGTCTATGAAGATGTACAAACTGTTACTCCAATTTTAATATACCTGCAGAGTCGTAATCATTCATCCTAAGGTTTGTAAACAAATTTATTAGCTTCAAATTTCTTTGTTATCTTTAATTTTGGTGTTAGTAAATTCCACTATTATTTCATGCTTTGGGAACAATGAAATACTGTTTTAGTTCTTTTCTTTCACTTTTGTGACCTCAAATTGTTTCTTTTTAATACACTAGCTAGTTAATGTCTACTCTACTGATAAATGAAGAAAAATGTCAAGTTCCACAAAACACCTAACATGACCATCATCCATTGAACGATATTCCAATATTAACAACATGGAAGTGGTGGGAGATGGATGGGTGGGGGAATGGGATGGTGTGAAACCAGACATGAATGGTTTTAATTACATATGCATCATGGCAGTTAATTTAGACTCATTTAAAAGTGTTTTAAATTCACAATAAAATTTTAATTTGAGAGCTGATAAGGTCTTCTAAAATGTGAATTTGAAGCGACCCCCCCCCTCCCATTTTTCTTTAAATTCTGGAACAGCTCCGGAGTAAATCATACAGCTATTCAAGTGTAAAAGCAAATTAGAACTTAAAATAAAATGGAGACAAAGTATATCGACCCTCCTACACTTCTGCTGGTGTAGAGTGTTGTTAAAGGTAATTCGCAAGTTTACATGTGCTATTAAAATTCTGGCACTAAATTATATTGCACTTGCCAAGTGAGGTTATACGGCTCAAGTACACTCAACATCACAGCACAAACTGAAATGTAGCTCACAAGCTTCTGGTTACAAAGAACCAGATATAATCTCCACCTGAAAAACTCAAACTGTGCGGCAGCTCTATCTTATTTCCACCATAGTTTAACACTTTACAACCACTATAGTAAAATCTAAATCTGTGGTTAAACATGTAGACCAAGGTATTAGTGGAACCTTTGCATAATATACTTGGAATCAACATATTAGAGTGTTCCTTACCTTCCACAGCATTGGTAGAGAAGAAAGCCAAGTTTCTGGTTTCCAGTGGGTTTTCATTGGTGAATTCAGCAGTCCTGGACTGAGGCTCAGATTCTCCCGTCAGTGAGGAATTGTCAACCTACAAACACAAACATTTGCTGTATGACAAAGTGGTTATTACAAGTGCTCCGCATCAATACATTTTCACGAATTCATTAGATTCAGCCATGGCCCCATTCAGGAATTGAAGTTTCAATGACTGGCTTATGATCATTATACAAATTGTACAAATATTCTCAACTAGAAAAGAGCCATTATAAATATAGTTACATGGGAACACTGACACAAATTGTATGCCAAGCTGACAGTCGATGGCACACATCTCAGAATGCCCACTTTTTGTAAATGGTATCTGATTTGGATTGAAAGCAATTTGAAATAGTACTAATTCAATGGCAAACCATTACAAATCAACTCTCCTTGTTCCCCCAACCCCAAACACCAATCCACACCCTATCCCCATATCTCAATGTTTACTAGATGATGTACCCTCTGCTTTGACTTCATGTACAAAGTTTGGTAAACAAAATATATAAAAAAATAAAAATAAACAAAAGTCTCTCAAAGGGACTGATGATGAAAAGAACTTCCAAGAATCCAAGACAAGATTGTGTTGTTTTTTTTCAGTTTAACTGCGGACTGTTGAAACCATCTCCATTATTCTTGAGCAATAAAGATTTTCAAGATGGGTCTCTGTGACAGGTATATTAGATGCAAGATCGGCACAATTTTCATTTAGGACCAAACAGACATCACAAGAAGTCTTCTGATGAAAATCCTATACTCATATGACCAACCATTCAAAAGGAATAGCGATAACAAGATTTTCAAGATGGCCACCATGTTGACCATGTTCAATGTCAGATCAGCAGCATTTTAATTTAGGATCAACAAGACATTATAAAAAGTCTTCTGGTGAAAACCCCATGCTGATATGACTTTCCATTCTGGACAAGTAGCAATAACAAGGCTTTAAAGATGGCTGCCATGGTTGCCATATTGGACTTCAGATCAGCACCATTTTCATTTAGACCAAGTAGACATCATAAGAAGTCTTCTGGGGAAAACTCCATATGAATATGTCTTACCTTTCAGGAGTCGTGATAAAAAGATTTTCAAAATGGAAGCCATAGTGGACATCACAACAGCACCATTTTCATTTAGGACCAACTAGATATCATAAGAAGTCTTTTAGTGATAAACCCCAAGTTGATATGACCATCCATTCAGGAAGAATAGCAATAACAAGATTTTCAAGATGGCTGCTGCGACTACCATATTGAATGTCTGAGCGGAACCATTTTCATTTAGGACCAACTAGACCATGGGATGAATGTGTGTGTCAAGTTTCACGACAATCCTCCAAGTCGTTTAGAAGAAGTAGCAATAACAAACTTGTGCTAACGGATGGACGGACAATGAACAAAAAAAATCGAGTCTATGATCATTAAGCTGAAAAATGAACATTCTATAGAGAAAAAAAAAATGAAAATTTATTGTCAATTTTGTGGTTGCTACAAATCAGGAATTAAAAGACCAAAGAACATTATCCTTCTGTGGAAAATATAAGCCCCATTCCTCAACGTCTGTGGAAAAAAATAAAATAAGCCACATTCCTCAACGTCAATGTCAAATTTCACAAAACCATGAAAATATATGTGGATGAAATTAAATTAATTACAGTACACAATATAGCATTCTTCTCTTCATCATATATTAGCTCTTTGGTGCATATTTTCCCAGGATTTGTTACATTTCCTCACTCCTTGTTCATATCACGCTCTCTCTAGTTTAGATCTAGTTTATGATGTTTAAGAGGCCGCTGCACACCTCGCAAATTTCCACATCTTTCTTTGATTGGTAGCCCTTAAACCAACGTTTCATGATGTTTATGAACAGTGGTCCAAATACTAAGTCATTACAAGTCTAAATTATTTGTTTGAATTGGCAGATCTAGCATGGTGCTTTGACACATTTCACTATCATCTAATGATAATAGCACATTGGCCTAGCATGGTTCATACAGATATTTCATCAGGAAATTCAAGCACTTTTCAGAGACAAAAAAGTAATTTTCAAGCACTTTAATTAATTGTACATAAACTTGCGAAGAATTTTGATTATGGTATGTAGTTTCCACAAAGTATCAGAATTTAGTATTTCATCCTTAAACAAGAACTAAGAAATATTTTTTTGTTAAACTATGCCTAGCAAAAGACATTGTAACTCAAGGGGCTTTGGGGCATAGGGCCAGAGATGAAGAGAGTCTGAGCTATCTGCCCATGTTTATAACTCCTTTTGGACTTTTTTATGTTTAAGCAAAATATATTTCAAATTCATTCCTACTGTCGACATTTCATTTCTGTATGCTTTTCACATTTCCCTCGAGACTTCAAAGCACTTTCACTCATTGATCTAGCCAAGGTTACTAAAGAGCTACAAGTCCCTAGTTATACTTATGGTAGGGACTTTAAAGCTAAGGTCAAATGCATATACACTTTCAGCAGAGTTGCCATATCCCAGCAATTTTGTATTTGGAGCTAGTCCTATTGTATTTCTTTATCGTTTTCAACTCTATAAAAATCATGTATCCTACAAGAAATTTTCTACTGTTTCTAGCAATTTTAGGTGCCAGAAAGTTCCATTTGAGAATTTAATTTTCGATTACCTTGATTGGTACACAAGTCAATAGAAATGTGCCTACCATCAGCATCACAACCGCAGCTACAGCTGGTTGAAAGTCTTTTGAGAAACAACTCAGTTTATATATAGTGCTTATGCCGATATTTTTTTAAAAACACGCTTCCCATTGCAAAAGCACTCAACTGACTGATGTGATGCTTTCAATCCCAAACAAGGCTCAGTACTAATGAGCATGCAAATGACCCAACTGGAAGGCTTAATGAATACTTAAGCAACCCAACACTGAATTAAAATTTCAGGATGACCGAGTTTCTAGCTTTTCTTTAATAGATATTTTTTTTTCTTTCTTGATATTTACATCAGCAAATTACTGTTTTCCAATACAATATATTTATTTCAAAATTCAAGCACTTTTCAAAGATTTCTGTACATTTTCAAGCACTTTTCCAGTACTTTTTTCAGCCAACCCAAAATTCATGCAATTTTCAAAGCAAGCACCAAAATTCAAGCACTTCTCAAGATTGTGTGAACCATGGCCAGAGTATCAAACAATGGCTTCCCAATAATTTCCAATCAACCAGGCTCCAAGTGCATGCTGCAGTATTTTGACGACCTGTGGTGAGGAACATGTGACTATTTCTGCTGCAGTCTTTCATTGTACATTAATTATGAGCATAGTCTTAGTGGGTCATCTTTTACACAATAAACAAATTCATAAACCATTAAATGGATTTGCATCAAGTGTTTATTAGAGACATCTGGCACGACCACTCGTTATGATAGCAACCAGCAGAAATTTGCCAAATTTGCCAAGCCAAGAGATTTGTGAGAACTAGAGTTTTAAAATTCTGTCTGCTAATTTACTTCTCCAAGTTAAATAGATCAGCATTAATTTTAAACCTTTGTCTGAATTAACTATTTTCATTTAGTTAAATTAAGTTAAATGTTAATGCATGAAGCTTGATCACTTACGTTTGCCAAATGCATTTAAATAAAAATTAATAAACATTCATTCTCACGACCTAAATGTGCACAACTTTGACTGTTCTATTTATGAGCTAGATATTTAAAAAGATCATCATCATACCTACAGTACTCCCACACTATAAAGTCCTTCATTATAACACTTACTACTACATGGACAGTATGGTCATAGATGGTTTCACTATAAAGTGTACTGTATCTTGTACTATATTATAATCATGTCTCACTGTAATGTGCTATCTTCTATGGTTCCATTGGGCAGCATTATAATGAGGGTGTACTGTATCATGTACTTCATTACTGTCTCACTATAAGGTGGTATATTCCACTGAAAAGATTATAATGAGAGAGTGCTTTATCAATCTTTTTCCTTTTGTAATTTTGTACATAAAAAGCTGCATGCCGAGACCAGACAATTCGCTATTTAAACTCCTGCTACAAATCTGACGAGTTGTTTTTAGCTTTGATCTGAAGCAAGGAGAAGAAAGATTACCTTGAATCCATGGGCAGTTATAACTCTGATATCGGCTGGCAGTCTATCTCCAAACTTGACTTCAACTATATCACCTACTACCAATTCCTCAGCTCTTATATTCAATTTGTCACCGTTTCTTACAACAAGTGCATACTGAAAAAAGAAGTATCACTCATGAAAGTTTCATATAATGAACAACAGTGTCATGTGGAACATGGTGTCTCACCTATAAACTGTTATAATTACCTATCTTCCTGCTTACTAATTTGAGACAGGAACTACTAGAATACCAGGGTACAAACTTTATACATATTGTAATAATATCCCAAAGATTGGGTTGTATACAGCAACTGATGTAGCAGATATGGAACTTTTAAAAAAACTTGACACAGGACCTTAGCATTTTATACAAAAATGTTACAAGCCTTCTGCTTATGCAGACGAGACAGGAACTCCCAACTTGTCAAGGTGCAAACTTTAAATGATGTGTAAAAGAAATGTTTTATCCCTGCTTTTAAATAGGTAGTTTACCTGATATGTACAATCTGTACAGCTTTTATTGAATTAGTTCAATGTACTCACCTGAGGAATTAAATTTTTGAACGAGTCCATAATCCTTGAGCTCTTGGCATCTTGATAATAGGAGAAACAACCAGTTACTACCACTACTGCTGTTAATACAATACCTAGATATAACTGAAATGAAAAAAAGATAAATATTCTAGATTTTGTTGAAATGTTCTACATTTGAAAGTCATCTACGAGGAAACTTTTCATGTACGATTTTTCGCAGTACATGTATATCAAATGAAACAATGTTGAGAATATAGAATGACACATACAGTACAGCTCGCATGATTTTTCGGAACCCCATGCTTCGCGGTGGGGGTGGAGAGAGAGTGAAGAGAAATAAGAAGAAAAAAAAAACACCATCACTCCGTGCATCCTGACGGAGTTGCTGTGGCGTCTCGCAGAGAATAGCCCTGCACACCACCCTTTCTCGCTGAGTCGCATCCGATCACCACCTCGGAGTGAACGTGGTCTCGATAATATGGGCGTGGTTTACTGTTTACGACCCCTGCAAGCAGAGGTTGAGAAGGAGGGGGGGGGGGGGGCACTGAGTTATGTACATCGTTATCCCTTTGGGAAGCAATTTGCTTACTATTTGATACAGAAAAAAAAACGGTCATTCAGTTAATTCTCAACATTTCCTTGTTCTAACAAAGATAATGTATGATACATAGTGCCAAATCAAATTTAAGATGATAATAACTTAATGACAATGACTCGCAAACTGTATTAATACTACATTTTGTGCATGGAAACTAATTTTTTTCTTCAATATTATGTTATCAGAATCTAAACATGCATTCATATCCTTATTTCTTTTTCAGTTTGTGCAATACAATTTTTTAATGATCATATGAAAGTCAGTGATATTGTACTCCCTGCAATGAAAAGAACGATAAACATTGAACAAATTAATAACAAAGCTGCAGTCATACCTGACTGAAGTGAAACAAAATCGCACAAGTTTCGATGGTTACTCCATGCACGAGTTCTTTTTCACATATTGTATGATTTTCTTCTGACATCCAATCGCGTAAATAAAGCATTATTAAGGTTTCACATCGTTATTTTATTTTAAACTGTACTATTTTGCATTAATTACCAAAGTAGTGGTTTTTAAAAAATCACAAACGATTGCAAAAGGTCATCCTTGATACATGCACAAACCAATAACCTAGCACAAGAGAAGCCATCAAGACTGCTTGTTTTCTTTGATATTGACGTGTTAATTTCATGTGCGAACTGATAACCTAAAAGTACAACAACAGCTCTTCTGCATGTTTGTTGTCTTTGCCACTGAGTTGACAATAAACAGTGTACTCGGGGACAAGTGATTAATACTGTAAAACCACCGGCTATTCAACTCTTTGATTCTTGTAAAAGAAAATCAGTGATAGAAAGAAAAACTAGTGATCTAATCAATACAGCTAGTATTTAATTTTTTTCATTTATCTGTTTATTTTCTTCCATTCCTTGCGTCAGTCACATTAGTTGTTTAAAATGGATAATGGTTTTGCTCCAAACTACTTACAAAGATGTAATTCAACCATTTGTTATTAACAACAAGACCTACAGCACTCGATCATTCGGCTCCCTTTCTGTAGAACTACCTTGCATCAAAATTAATTCCTTCCTTTTAAAATTTACCAACAGATATTACAAGTAACCCACCTATACAAAATCTCAAAGCTTGCCTGAACCGGGATGAACATAAACCCATTTATTGTAAGTAACTACTGTTTATTTATATCACCAAGTAAACTTGTGCATCAGATGAAATTAATGTTGAACTTTTTCTTTTTCTGTTTGTTTTCCTATTGCACACTATGCATAATACAGAAAATGAGATGATTTCTAGATCATTAACTCTTCTTAGTAAAGTTCTCCCTCTCTCTCTCATAAAATAAGGATTCCTCCAAATCACTACTGAGCAATTCATCGTAATCAGTTGCACTTAACATTAGAAACAGTTTTTTTTGTGTACATGCTTAAGTAAAAGTTTAAGTATTCCATGATTGGCTAGCTATCTTCGATTAAAAGACTCATCATTCACACTAAGCCAAAAAGATCTTCCTGCCATTAAAGTTTTTCGTGTTTCTGCTTATGTTTTTACGAGTTTTTCACCAATCTGAGTTAAAAAAAATTACGCTAAAATGCTTATTAATGTTAACCAAAATCGTACTTTTTCGATGCTTCACATTTCGACATTTTAAGGCAATCTTCAGAATTAAAATATTAAAATTTGACTGATTATAAATCTAAAGTACACAAACTGAAATCTGGAAACATTTGGTAGTGGTAAGAAAAGTATTAACGTGCTAGACATTATAGTGTTATGGAGCAAAAAAGAACGAAATTTTCCCAACCGTGCACAGGAACTCCCGAGTCAAGTGGGAGGGGGGGAGGGGCATCCACAAAAATTTTTCAGGGGGGGGGGGCAAAGCCAAAATAAAAGGGGATATAATTCTTATTTTTTAAAAATCGGGGGTGGGGGCTACATGTCAGGACCATAATTGCGGCTGTAAAGTTCAACGAGCCAAGTCGGATGACTTCGTGTGATAAAAACACACTCTTCCCAAGCTGAAACTGGCATCCTTTGATGCAAACCCTTGTCAATATTTTACAAGTGTTCACAGTAGTCACTGCCTCGATTTCTGTAGAACATCCGCTGAAGTCAAGTCTTTATTAGGGAGAGGCAACTGAATTTATAAGGGGGGGGGGGGGGGGGGTAAATGCATAAAAACAGTCGTCTTTCTCTGATTTGAAGTATAAAAAAAGACGTTATTCCGTTCCATATTTCACTTGTAATGAATTTATCTTGTGATGAAAGAACAAAAATATCCCAATCGAAAAAAACAAAAAACATATAAGCCCCATACATTAAATGGTCAGTCCCTTACAGTACACATGCAGTCAGAATATTCAGCCTCGTGACTCTGCTATTACTGCTCAAGGACTAAGCACACGGTTTGCATTTCAGTGTAAATTCAGTGTTTTAGGTTTGTTTGTTTGGGGGTTTTTTTAAGCAGAGGCGGATGTCAATCTGGATTTTAATTGTCCTCATCTCAGATAATTACATTCCTTTGGAACAAAATTATAAATTTATACTGCTCGAGAAGCTCAGCAAGGTGTGCTTCTCGTCAAGTCAGTGCGTAAGTTTGTTCATATTTCTTTGAATAAATTAAAAGCATAAACTTATTGCAAAAGAAGTCAATCAACCTTTTATAAACAGTAATGTGTACTGAATATACAAGACTTTTAAAATTATTTTTTTTATTGTCCAAATATATGATCGAAATAAAGACGACTGATTCTTCTAATGGTATCCGGTTGTAAATAACTCGACATCTCAGTCTTTCCATAGGTGGTCTTCATTCATTGGCTGTTCAAATGTCAATCAGTAATGTCAACCAGCCCCCTCCACAGTGGAGTTGACATCAGAGTGCCTGCCGAAGTACGGTGGTGATTTGTAGGTATTTATCCCTCCACCATGGAGCGTTATCGTGGAGCTAAAGTGGAGGGGATTAAGTCACCCACCGCGAAGCGTGGGGTTCCAAAAAATCACGTGAGCTGTACTGTACAATTACCACCTGAATGTGAAGACAACCAGTGTACATTCAAAGGACAGGTTTAATACCTCACATTTACACATCAATTAATACAACTTTGTCAACATATTATGGATCCTGAAACAGGTATTTTACCAATGAAACGAAAACTGAAGAGAGAATACACAATGAATGCAAATGAAATGCAGAATGAAGCGAACAAAATGAAATGCATAATGATTGTGAAATGATGAATGCATCTGCAAGAAAATGGACAGCTAATGCAAAAACTAGATTTATAATACTGATGAATGATACATGAAAATATATTATTTTTAGGCTGGCACTAGGTCACAATTCTTTGTGTATACCTTCATCTCCATTAGTACCCTATCATGTTATTTAGTGTGATCATAAATCCCACTGACTGATTTTATTTGTCAACAGCTCATCGCAACATCAAACTTCCAGGATTTACATGCAATGGCCCCTCTCTCTCTCAAAATCATAGAGATGCTTGAATCGAGTGCAGTATAGCTTTCTCAAGTCCTTTAGTGATATAGCTAAGGAGTCTAATATATTAACAGTACTCTGACAGCAGCCATTCTTCGTAAAAGAAAACAAATCCACCCATAAAATCAATATTAACCTGCAGCGCAAATCTTTTAATACAAATTATCCGTAGAAACTAGTGAAATCGTAGCAGTAAATAGTTCCGTACTTGTGATCTGATGATACATTATACAAAAGAGTTCCAAAATTAGGACCATTTCTACAAAATTACAATGCAATATACAGTCAAACCTGTCAATACCGGCCACCCATGGGAAAATCTAAAACTGGCTTCTGTACACGTGACATCTGTATACAGGTTCACCTTTTAAAATGTTTTTCAACAAATACCATGCATTGAATATCATTATTGTTATTACTGGTGTTGTTGTTGTTGTTATTATTATTATGTTATCAAGAAACTGCAGAAGGCATGTGACTGTTACATACAGGACATTATATAGGAAATTTGCCTGGGAAAATAAGAATGGCCATTGTGAATAGGTGACCACTGAGTAAAGGTGACCTTTAGGACAGGTTTGACTGTATGCAAGAATTTATTTATATTTGAGACAACTTATTCATCACAAGTAGTTTTTACACTCTGCTTCAATAGATTAATACAACTGTTAAGAATTCTACCAAAATAGAGTTAATGGCAAAGGCATTAGACAGCAAGCTGGAGTGTAGGAAGACTTATTTTTTCTTTTTATATCAACTTACATTGTCTCCAGGTGGATTCTCCATAGCTCCTGCTTGAATGGAATATGCAATATAACACAGAATGGCCCCTATCCACAAGAGTAATGAAAAACCTCCAAACATCTGTTTACAAAATTTAACCCATTCGGGTGTGGTTTTAGGAGGTGTCAGTTCATTTGGACCATCTCTGTGCAAAACGTCTCTGGCCATCTCTGGAGTAAGGCCCTGAAATAAATAAACAAGGTAAACCACATCCATTGTGGATAAATCTGGCAATTTAATTACATCAGAATTTATTGTGTTCATGTTATTACTCTCTTTTTTTTTATTTTCTTATAGGCAATTTTTAGTTTTCACTTATAAATTATACACATGATGATCTTTTGCCCACAACATCAGACCTGGTGGTATCAGTATAGGTATTGTTATCATGACACCATGATAACCTGTATGTGTTACTAATACATTATAGTAGTATTTAGCATCTTTAATACTAAAAACGTGTTAAAATAGATAGTAATTACTATTATCTTTCATATGATGTAGATTGTTATACTTTTCTTAAGAGGGCCTCAAGGGAAAATACTCCTGGACTAAACGAGTCACACTCTATAAATAAAGTATTAATATTATTATTATTATTATTATTATTATTATTATTATTATTATTATTATTATTGTGTGGTCTTGTTGGCCAAGACAAGTAGAACTGCCTTTAGCCAAGTTCTATTTTTTTCCCAGACTTGAAGGTAAAGTTGAAATGGTACAAACAAACATGTTGGACGAGTCATAATATAAATTAAACCTTGTAATATAAATTAGATTGTGTCTTATCAAATAACATTAATCAGATAAAGGTCTGTAGCAAAGCATCCTCACACTTTTCCAAGTTATCACTACCCCAATCTCCCCTTTAAATATATATGCACAAGTGTCTCAAATGGTGTAGGAGTTGCATGGCAATGCAAATGCACACACAGGCACGATAATATAATCCACCCTTTTTTTAAAAAAAATGTCGGGATCATTGTGGTTACTCCTATACGTGTACAGTTCATCTGGTATATTGGTGTACTGTGGAACAGATCCTGCCAGTACATGTGCCACAGTACATTGCCAATTAACTGGTTTTTGCAGTATTTCTATATGACTCATGATAGTAATTCAGCTCCCACAGTAAACCTATGCAAATACCGTTATATTAAAAATTCAATAACTTTAAATTTCTGAATGCTCATGATCAAACCTATAATTATCAGTATAGACATCCTTGATGCAAGCTTCTCTGTAGAGAAAACAATATGAGCCACAGCATTTTCTGGATCAACATGTGTTTGAAACGTGCTTTAAATCCGCACCAAAGAGTCCGGTGCTAATTTCAGAAATTTGTATTCCAAACTCAAGTCTGTAAAAGGACTGAAATTCCATCACTAAAACATGGTGTATATTTTGTTCAGTTACAACTAGAATAAACTCTTAAAAGATTCTTTTCACTAAACTTTTACTTTCATTATCAACCAACCCTGGCCAGCCAAACCCATATATACTCTATTTTATCTTCACCCATTTCTAGACTGGTTCCCCTTCTTCTGTATATTTAGTACTGCAAGTCCTATATATACTATATACTTAAAGTTTAAACTTCAGCCTTAGTCTGTTTTTCTTTAAATTATTTTCTTTTTCCTTTATAATGTCTCTTGTTCCAAAATCCCTAAATAGTTCTGAAAGATGCTCCAGCTTGAAAATGATTGAACTGCACATTACATCCGGGATGGCAGACATGGAGCCCAAAGTCATGTATGAGCTTGTGCCTAATGAAAAGGCAAAATCACTTGTCGGGCAGTTTTTTTGTTGTTGTTTGAAATTCTTCAAAAAATGATTTAAAATTAATTGATAACCTTGTCAATTGTTGGGAACGTAATGCAAGGTTAAGTTTGTGGGTGGGAGAATGATCTTACTACATTCGCCAACGTTATCCCATCTTACACACTAATGCGGCTGGAGTTGAGAAGATGCAAATTAAACAGCAGCCTATCATGTAGCTCAGATTTGTCTATATGTAAGGCTGTTTCCCAATCATTGTTCAGTCAAAGATATTTAAAATAAATTAAAGTTAGACAAAACTGTTACTACTTGTTCGCTCTTTACTGTTATTTTGCTCTTTCTATGGAGTTTCTTCAATATATAATGCAATACAGTGTTCAGTATCGCAATACAAAACTTTTGGGGATACCCACCCCTAGTTCCTTTAAGAAACAGACAATACAAGCCAAACACTAAGTGAACAAATTCCAAGCGTTCTCATTATCTTTTGAAGTATCAAGACTATATTCAACAGCACAGAGCTTGGTCAATGTAAAACTTGATTAACATATGTTATAAAGCTTTTCAAGTTGATAGCTACAATGCTACAATTTGTAAAGCAGAAGGTTTTCAAGTCGACTGCCAGCAGCGAATGAGAACACTTAATTCCTGTCACTACTTTGTTACATACACTTTATGATCACACCATTTTGAATTGGGTTTTACATCATAAATGTCCATCAAGGCAAGTTAAAATCTGGTTAAACAATTGGAAATGCCATGAAGGACAATTAGGTCTTGTGCACATATCACCAACAGATTAACTTGAGAATATGGAGCTGTATTGTTATTCAGTAATCTGATCGTCTCAAACTTGCTTCAAACTTAATTTCTACCAATGCTGTAAAATGTCAAGATGTTTTTTTGTAAAATTATGTTCATTCTCTGAATAGATAATCAGTACATATTCTCCATAGGAAATTTTAAAGTTGCAGTCCAGGACTCCTTCCTTGGAAAAAGTTCCAGTCCCAGCACTAAAAGTAAAGAGTCCCAATAACAATACTTTTTTTTCATTCAACAATTCAGAACATTATGCGTGTATTCTTGTATCAACAATATATATGTCATCAGATTGTTAATGCTATTTAGTGTGAAATATTTAGTATTATAATGAATAAATGAAAACTTAAGACAGTTGATAACCGTGCCAATTGTGATTGCTTGTGATGTTACAACTATAACAATTCTCAATGCCTTTACCATGCTATTCTTTAATTTTGTGCACAGCTAAAAGGAATCAAGGAAGAGATTAGACTTTCTTTTCTATAATAATTTATTTAATTTGCTTAATTCTATTTCAAATCAGTTCCCCAAAATGCTGGAAAAAGAAACAAATGACCACATTCCATTTACTTTTTTTCATTTCAACGCACCATACTACATTCACATTTCAACGCACCATACTACATTCACATTTTTCTTAAAAAAAAAACTAAAAAAAAATTTTCCACAGCAGGTTTAGGATCAAAATACTCTCGTTTTAGACCTGGTGTTCCTTGGGTTACCTTGCATTTTTCCTGTCAGTCGCGACACCATGTGCATAAAACTAATAATGTTCCATTGTTTTCTCATTTTTTGGCCCATGGGAATGTCCTACTCCATGATTCATTCTACGAATTTCTCAGTCGATTTGACGTTTTGTTTTCTTTATCAAAACTAGATGCATCTATTAATTTCTGTCTGCCAGTCTTGCAAGAATCATGCTCATCTGTAGCCGTGTGCTTGGCACCAAAGAAATTATGTAAAGTTGCTATTGGAAAAGTACACATCTGATAACTCAAAAACAAAAGTCTATCTGCACATGACACCAAAAAACGGCAGATTTTATGATGATTTATGAAGATTAACATGCGAGTTCATATTCCTCAAACAAAACAAAAAAAGGCCCAAAATCTTGGCACAATTTTTCTAAATACAGTATACGATAAAATCCAAGTGTTCCAAATATTGCATAAGGATTTATAATATTGTGGATTAAAACTGCACAGAAATGCTTATCAAAAAAAGGTGTCAAATCGCACACACGTGTTATCAGTCTTTTGATCATCAGGCAACTACAATTGATTAACAGGTGTCTTAATCTCCTAGTCTCCAAACTATGCGGTTTTACCTAATCACATTACAATCGCTTGAACTGTTTTTTGATAGCTCGCACACTACATGATTGATACTTGCTTTGAAGAAACAGATCCAATAAAAGACAATTATGACAACAACAAAAAATTGCATACCAAGGATTCAACTGTTGGAATATTCAAGCGTCAAAAAAATGAAAGGATGCATACTTTTACATAGATTTTGGCATCCAGGAGAAACCCAACATATTACAAAGGCATACTGGCTTCCACGGAGTTGTATAATCTCTGCCTCAGACCATAAGACATCAAAGTCAGAACAGCCAAGTTCACCAAACTGTTGTGCGGACAATACAAACTACAGTATAGTTGTCATGAAGTATGATGCAGTGTTTCGGCCAGGTTTAAGAAAAAAAGGGGCCAACTGGCTCCCTCCATTTGAAAACACGGGCCAATGGTGTGTTCACAATGGACCAACCCCTTAATAAATGAAATATTGTTTACACAGTCTATTTTATATGTTACTTGCATGATAAACCAAATAAATAGCCATCTTTAGTGTAGGATTCTCCTCTTTGATGCCTCTGACCATACTTTAACAGAGAGGGGAGAAGGAGAAGTCTACAATTTTAAAACCCTCCAACAATATAGTGACCAGTCTTTGCTTTTACTCAATTTTTTGAGGGTGTGACAATGTTGTTCTTTTTTTTACCATTGTGGAATAAAGTTTCATCGGAAATTTCACTTTCTGCTGACTTTCATTTCAGTTTTTGAGGTTTTAATAGCATGTTCACTAAAGTCATCATCTCTGCAGTAATTCATCACTTTCGCCATCTGAGCATGATGCTGCAGTAAAGAAATCAGAAATCCATCATTCCACAGCTATCTCTTAGCAAAATCTCTATGCGTTTACAAATGATAAATTGTGCTACATATCATGCAACGTGAAAAACTTGCTTACAAAAATTGCTGCGACTACAAATTTTTCTTTCAGTTACAAATGTAATAAAACAGGAGTGGAAGTAGCAATAATAAGATTTTCAAGATGGCTGCTGTAACAGCCATACTGGACATCAGATTGGCAAACTTTTTTTATTCAAGACTAACTGGACATCATAAGAAGTCTTCTGGTGAAAACACCACATCAATATGACTTTCTGTTCAAGTAGAGTTGTCATAACAAGATTTTCAAGATGGCTGCCATACTGGATGTCAGATCAGCACCATTTTTATTTAGGACCAACTAGACATCATAAGATGTCTTTTAGTGAAAACCTGATGTTGTTATAACTATCCATTCAAGGAGCAGTGATACAAAATTTAATGACTGATGTGGCAGCCATATTAAATGTCGGAGTGGCACCATTTTCGCTTAGGCCCAACTTGACCATGGGGTGAATGTGTGTGTAAAGTTTCATGGTAATCTTCCAAGTAGTTTGGGAAGAGTAGCAATAAAAAATGTGCATTAACAGACGGACAGACGAATTAATGATAAGATTTTCCAGATGACTCTTGTGGCGGTCATATTAAATGTCGGAGCGGCACCATTTTCACTTGGGCCCAACTCAACCATGGGGCGAATGTGTGTAAAGTTTCATGGCAATCTTCCAAGTAGTTTGGGAGGAATAGCAATAACAAATGTGCACCACCGGACGGACATAGTGGTAAGATTTTCAAGATAACTGCTGTGACATTGGAAATCAGATCGGCACCATTTTCATCTAAAGCCAACGAGATATCATAAGTTTTTTTTAGTGAAAAACCCATGTTGATATATACCATCCATTCACAAAAAGTGGTGACAAGATTTTCAAGATGGCCACTGTGGTAGCCATATTAGCATCAGATTAGCGCCATTTTAAGAAGTCTTTAAGTGAAAACCCAAACTTTCTGTTCAGGAGATGTAGTGATAAAAAGATTTTCAAGATGGTTGCCATGGCTGCCATTTTAGATGTCCGATCAGCACCAATTTCATTTAGGACCAACTAGACATCATAAGTCTTTTTAGTGAAAACCGAATTTTGATATGACCATCCATTCAAGGAGCAGTGACAACAAATTTTTAAAGACGGCTGATGTGGCAGCCATATTAAATGATGGAGCGGCACCATTTTGGGTTAGGCCCAACTCGACCATGGGTGAATGCTTGCGTAAAGTTTCATGGCAATCTTCCAAGTAGTTTGGGAAGAGTAACAATAACAAACATGCACAAACGGATGGACAGACGACAGACAAAAAACCATCCCATTAGCTCTTCTCGTCTATGACAGGTAGATCTACCCCCCCCCCACACACACACACACATTATGTAGATAGGTGATGGAAGAGGCTGTTGTGAATACGATATTGCCCAAAGTTGCCAATAATCACCAAAAATTAAATAATTAAGTGCTATGCAAAACCTGTAACAAATTGAATTGTCCTTCTGAAATAGTTATATTTCTGACGGACACCGAGACTGCTATAATGCAAATTTCAAATGTGTAAACAAGTTATCTTATCAGCAATATAAGCCAACATTTTTTTAAGACCAATTTGAGAAGTTGGCAGTCGTCCTGAACAAACTTTGTTCAAAACATTTCTTAATCTCCAAAAGTACTGGACTTTCTAAAAACACAGACCCTGACAATTTGGTATATAAAACACAGAAAAGATGTTTAAACTTAACCCTTTCCTTGTTAGACACAGTAATTACGACTGCACGATATAAAAAAAAAATCATGGGAAAAAAATCTTTACTGCCAAGATCCTTGATACACAGAATATCATGTCATATCATACTTCTACAGCAACCATACTGTACTTTCCTTCATTGGATACTAATTTCAGGCCTTTGCCCTTTCTATGTTTTTTTTTTTTACATTCCCCTTGCTTGATTTACTGATGTTTTTTTTTTTATAACTTTAATTGTCATGGAAGGTTTTGCAAAAAGTTCCATGCTGTGCACTAAGATCTATTTGTAGTCTAAAGATATTTCAACTGTATCCTGTACTTTATATCTGAAAGAATAAAATCTCCACATTTTTTGTTCTCACCATATTTGGATCTGTTCCAAGCCTTGCATACAATTCATCGGCAGGAATTTTGTGTTCATCCATCTCCAACTCTTGCTTAAGTTCCTCCATCCGCTCCTTCTTTTTCTCCTTCTTTGACTTCTTACCTCCCTCATCTCCAGGCGCGACGGCATATCGATAACTGTCCTGCCGCTTGTCCTGCTAATAAATTAAAAAAATCAAGGTAATAATAGTAATTATAATAACAACAAACATCACCATCATCATAAGCATCATCCAGATGCTTATAACGTCAGAAACACACCTATATAATAGAAAATCAGTATTCTTATCCAAGTAGGCTGTTTCATGCTGGCTGATGTGTTCACTTTTTTTTTAAAAGTATACATCAAAGCTGCAAGCTGCTTGAAAACAGGTTTTTCCAAGACTAAAACAGCTCCATTTTGTTGATTTGTTTTTTAACAAATGAAATTATCGAGTTATCACACACGGTTTTCTGTGTGCAAACATTTGCCACAGCACTGACAATTAAGAAAGACCCTAAACCCCTCTCGCTCAATTTCATTCCTTGTACTCCAGCAAATTCTTGTACTTGGTAAATGGTGTATGATCTTTCTAAACTCCTTAAATATAAAAAATGTGTCTGTCAACCTATTTGTTTCAGTCATTATACAGAAGGCTCTCAGGAACCAGAGCTTCCACATTAAAAACACGTGAAATTCTCAGAGGATGCACCTTTTCTCCAAGTAACGTATCCCCATGACGTGCCTCAATTCCCCTGTGATGCTCCCCTTTTTATATTTATGGTCAGCCATGGCCAACCTGTGGAATAGCTAATGGCTAGACTTAGGTAAACAGGCATTAAGCCGGTGACTCGTTAAGTTAATCCTTCTCTGATGTGCCGACATCAAAGAAACCGATGTTATATTGAATGTGTATGTAAGCACCTGCGATTGTTCTGCAAATAAACAATGCCCTTTGTTTTAACTGTGTTTAAATTGATGATAAACATATAAATCATGAAAAGTAATCAAAACTTTCTTGAGTTTGAGCAGGATAATACTGTCCAATCATTAATATGCCATAATAATAATAACTGCTACTTCAGTATGTGTGATTTAGGCTAGGGCACTACAGTATCAGTAGACACTTTTTAAAAGAGTGCAGATAAATACTTGGACTCGTAAAAATGAGTCAGAAAAATGTTTTCATTTTTCAGGAAACAGACTTATGATGAAAATGACACTAATGCTAATAAAAGGCAAAAAATATACGAAAGTTAGAGCACAAGTGAAGCCAACAAAGAGAACTCTAACTCGGAATGTATATTTTAATGCTGACTCCATCTCAACTATGGTGAAGAATGCTGATCAAAAATGGCAGCAGAACTATGAATGTGAGCACTTAGAGACAGGAGTGGCAGAAGCAGTTCTCATGGTTTAAAACAAATGGAATCAGATGGTACATTCAAAGCAATTTGTGATTGGTGTAAAACTGCTGGAAATCAAAACAGAAATGGTCACTTCAGAGGTGTCAAGGGTCCCCAAGTGTCAGGAATGAGATGGGGGTCCAGGAGGTGGCAGCTCCCTGGTCGGGGACCGGTGGCAAAGCCCTTGTGTGGGTTGTCAGTGGGAAGAAGACCCCTTTGAAGCCAACGCATTATAGTTACAAACACCAATTTAATACTTCTCCTAGCTTGTTTTTTAACGTTATTTCACATCAATTGTTGTTTCTAAACCTAAAATTTACAGTAAATATCTTGAAAACACATGTAAAACAAGAGTCCATCAAAGGAACCAACGTTCTACTGGGCAAAAAGATTTTCCAGGAATTCAAAATAAGACCATTTTTTCCTTTTAACTGTCGAATGTTGAAACTATCTCTGATATTCTTTAGCAATAACATGATTTTCAAATTAGCTGCTACGGTACATGTATTGGATGTCAGCTTGGCACCATTTTCATTTAGGACAAAGTAGACATTAGAATTCTTTTGGTAAAACCCCTTGTCATACTGATCATCCATTCAGGAGTAGTAGTGACAAGATTTTTAAGATGGTCATCTTGGCAGCCATACTAGATATACAACTGGCACCATTTTCAGGACTTGGTGAAAACCCCATATTATAATGATCATTCATTCATGGGAGTAGTGACAAGATTTTTAAGACAGTCATGGCACCCATATTGGATGCATGACTGGTACCATTTTAATTTAGGACCAACTTGGTATCATAATATGTATACTGGTAAAAACACCATGCTGATATAGCGATCCATTTGGAGACCAGTAGAGGTAACAATATTTTCAAGATGTTTCTTTCCATTCAGGAGGGGTAGCAATAACAAGATTTTCAAGATGGCTGCTGTGGTGGCCATATTGGCACCATTTTCATTTAAGACCAACTGGACATCATAAGAAGTCTTCTGGTGAAAACCCCATGTCAATATGACTTTCTGTTAAAGTCAAGTTGTGATAACAAGATTTTTAACATAGCTGACATGGTGGCCATATTGGACGTCAGATCAGCACCATTTTTATTTACAACCAGCTAGACATCATAAAAGATCTTTTAGTGAAAACCCCATGTTGATATGACCATCAATTCAGGAGCAGTAGCAATGTCAATCTTGTCAAGATGGCTGTCATGGCAGCCATATTGTATGTCAGATCTGCATCGTTTTCATTTATTATCAACTAGACATCACAAGAAATCATTTAGTGAAAACCCCATGTTGATATGATCATCCATGTAGTAGGAGTAGCGATAACAAGATGGTTGCCATGGTGGCCATATTGGAAGTCATATTGGCACTATTTTTATTTTAGACCAACTAGGCATCATATAAAGTCTTTTAGTGAAAATTCTATGTTGATATGACCATCCATGTAGACATGAGTAGCGATAAGAAGATTTTCAAGATGACCACCATGGTGGCCATATTGGACATCACATTGGCACTATTTTCATTTAGGACCAACTAGACATCATAAGAAGTCTTTTAGTGAAAACCCCATGCTGATTTGACTATCCATTCAGGAGTAGTAGTGATAAGATTTTCAAGATGTCCAAGCAGCACTATTTTCATTAAAGTCCAACTAGACCATGCGATGAATGTGTGTGTAAAGAGTCAAGGCAATCATCCAAGTAGTTTCTTTGGAGTAATGATAACAAACTTGCGCTAATGGACGGATGGATGACAGACAACAGACCATCTAATAAGCTCTGCAGTATGACCAGTAGAGCTAAAAATAATACTGTAGTTCTAAGATTTAACATGTTTAAAACACATGTCCAAAAACATTTTTTAATAATGCGTGAGAAAATTCAGGATGTGCATGTGAGTGTGATTTCTATACAAAATGCACATCTCACATGCAATGCAAAGACTTGACAGGTATGTAACATGCAGCTATCAGCCTTTAGCTGTCAAAATTTAACCTAGATCATTTAATTGTTGTTGAGGGTTGGCATGATGTGCAAAAAAGGCAGACAATTCTCTATGCTGTTGAGAAAACTAGAGAAATTGGTGCGAAAAATGATGACTGCAAAGCAGCATGGTTCCATACTATGAAACAGTGAATAAATAAATCAGAATAATGGAGGAGTGTCCTATACATGAATACTTCAATGCCATACCTACATTTGTTAAGTCAAAGAACATTAAAAAGTAAAGAAATTAACTTGTTTGAAAAACTAGTTTGCAGATGGTAGAGTGCAGAATGATATAAAGTTCTTGGGACAATTACTGAAAAATAGTTTCTCTCCAATGTGAACTTACGAGGCTGGGAATTCAATCCAGATATGTAATCAAATTTGTACTTTCCTTTCTAAACTTTTGAAAGTGAGGTACTGAGTTTATGCCAGTGACTCAAAAACAATATGCCAGGGACTCCCAAGTTCCACAAGTGACGAGTCCATGACTCTTCCTGAAACTCGGTAGAGAGCCCTGTATACATGCTGTATTATTAATCCTGGACCTGATTTCTTTGTTAAAATCTAATTCTTTGTAAGATCATTAATTTTGTGCTTGCTGGCATACGTCTGCAAGGAAAATAAACAAACTTGCTAAGATGGAAGGACTTCACAATAAACCTTATTATAGATTATACATTTTCTTGAAGGAAAAGGAAAAGGGGAAAATACATGTAGGATCATTTTCCAGCTAGAAATTACCTACATTGTAGATGCATCTTCAAGTCTTTATAATATACAGATAATTATGAAGCACTTTTGTGCAAAACAACAAGAGGATCAGCTGCAACCCTTGATGATACGAGCTATTCTTCAGTTCACCTTACAAATAGTACTTGTTGAGGAAAAAAAAAGTTAAAAATTAACAACTGCAGTCTTGTATGTAAATAATCTCACCAAACACTGCAACTTCTATACATCAAAGAGATGCACTGTGATATGTACTATCATATGATTAAATTATTAATGACTAAAAGGTGCAAAGATAAGATTAACAAACAGACAACTGGGTTGGAGTATAATTTGTTGGGTGAATAACAGTATTTGGCTAGTCTGACCGTACTTCATCTACAAAGTGTGTGTGCAGCCCATATTATTGATCAATCCCTGGCAACTATGGTGGTACTATTAGGCAGACTCCTTGACAATTATTGATTTAAGATAAATAAGAATGAGCTCTGTACCAGTTTTCCACAACCAAACAGCCCACAAAATAAGAACTATTATCAAATATTCTCAAAGTGGTAATGTCTTGATCCATCTAGATTTGTATACCACTTTGTAGCTTGTCAGTATTCATTAAAATATGCATGGATATTCTGAGAGATGTGCAAAATCTAATATTGACTACTACCAAGTGCACCACTCCCTCAATAATCTGCACCCATATAACTTGCAAACCTGCTTATAACAAGACAAGATCTATGGGGAAAAAATTAAGGCTGCAACATTTACCAATATTTCTAAACATGTAACCAAAATTATACCATGTAATCGAACCAATTCGAACTCAACCTTTCCCACAATCTTCACATTTGACTTACAGATGCAAGCTATTTATATGTAAAGCATGAACAATTGCACGCAACATCTCAATTAACTTGTGATAGTTTCATTTGATGTACTGTAGTATCAGAAATTTTCATGGGGGACCCATTTTCGTGGTTTTCGTTGTTGTCCTGAACCACAAATTTAAAGACCCAACAAAAAATTAGCCATGTATGATGATGACACCCCCCCCCCCACCCATTTTTTTACTGTGCTTCATTCTTAGAGATTAACAAAGCTACTAGTATTTGATAAATCAACATCAATACTGTAATGTGGTAATAAAATATGAGCTTTTGCACATCTTTGTTTTATTTTAACTCATTGAAAAAAGAATTATAAAGCATTTTATATAGTTTAAATGCACAAATATCGATAAGGTATCCGGTTGCTGTAATTTCCATTCACTGCCTTATTTCGATATACGAGATAAGAATAGGGAGAAACAAGAAAAAGCATAAGGTACTGTAGTATCATTTATTTTCGTGGGGCTCAATTTTCATGGTTTTGTATATAAAAAAAAAGACATTTTTGTGGGTACTTAAATTCGTGGTTTTGCCTGTCAAAGTTTGCATATTACTAAGTGTTTAATTTCGTGGTTTAACCTCTACAAATACCCAAAATAAAGAATACAAAAGAATAAAACTCTGCTGACACAAACGGCGGTCACTTGAATGTTTATAACAAAACTTTCACATGTATGAGCACAAATCAAAAACCTGACAAGTTCAATACTGACACCGTGTTTTTGTCCAAGTGAATAACATCAATGGAACCCGACGCAGCCAACAAAACTAAAACAATACTACCATCTCTATGATCACAAATAACACACACATCAAGATCAATCACTTACACCGTGTTTTCGTCTGAGTGCTCAACATCAAAGGAAGCCGACACACACTACAACACTAAGTCAATCGGTTATTAAAGTAACCTGTATGATCTCTAACTTAAACCACTATCCATAAAGGGAACAAAACATGTGACCGGCTGCCCTTTGCTCAATGCAATCAGCTGACAGTATCAATATTTGATGTGTCTAGAGCCCATCAATGTGAGAAGATGCGAACTAAATTGAAAGACAGTGGAATCACGTATTTGTTTGTGCCTGCCTCATGTACAGACCAACTTCAACCGCTAGACTTGACAATAATAAATAAAGAGTACAAAGAATAATTAAAATCACACTTCCACAACTGGTATGTTAAACAGGTTATGGAGGACATCACGAAAAAAAGGAAGATGCTACTGGTGACGATCACTGATTGCAACTTCATTAATCAAGCCAATTCGGGCTGAATGGATAATTGCAGCACACATGACAATATGTGAAAGATGTGACCTAATTATCAATGGTTTGGAGAAAGCTGGACTTGTTTAATTCTGCAATTTGGGGATTATTTACCCGACAAGCATTTGTGTGTACATTGACACTTGATTGACACGATGTTGATACAGTGGCTTTGTCCGAAAATCAGTGAAGTGTGAGCTTTAATACTCTGCTATAATTAGTGTATATATATGTATCCATGCATTTTTAATCCAAAGGAACAACAAGCCTGTAAAATGCTAGAACTATTGATTGAAGCACTATTATTAATGGAACACTAGGTATATACTCTAATTACTGCAGAGTATTGAAGCTCACAATTAACTGATTTTCAGACAAAGCCATAGTATCAACATTGTGTCAATCAATCTCATGGTACACACAAATGCTTCTCAGGTAAATAATCCTAAAATTGCAGAATTAAACAAATCCATCTTTCTCAAAACCACCGATAATTAGATATGATCTTTCATAGTCACGTGAGCTGCAATGATCTATTCAGCGTGAATTGGCTTGATTAATGAGGTTGCAAGGTTCACCGAGTACATTGATCATCACCAGCAACATCTTCCTTTTCCGTGATGGCCTCCGTGACCAGTTTAGCATCTTCACACATTGGTGGCGTCAGCTTCCTTTGATGTTGAACACTCAGATGAAAACAGTGTACCGTATATACTCGATTATAAGTCGACTCGACTTTAAGTCGACC
Organism: Margaritifera margaritifera; assembly: GCA_029931535.1. Classification (NCBI taxonomy): domain Eukaryota; kingdom Metazoa; phylum Mollusca; class Bivalvia; order Unionida; family Margaritiferidae; genus Margaritifera; species Margaritifera margaritifera. The sequence continues at coordinate 1,733,331 of JAQPZY010001297.1, read as the reverse complement.
CCCCCCCCTTTTAGGGCTGCAAAAAGTGATTTTCTCTTTGACCCTTCTATAAGTCGGGGTGTATTTTGGAAGTCAGATCCGTCTGAAGGGTTGACTTCTTAGTGAGTCAGAAACGCACTTTTGAAATATAAACAAGCCAAACTGGATAGATAAAGACAAAACCAGTGTAAAATACAATTAAATTATTGAGTGAAATATGTCACATATAAATTGACAACTTACAATTTGTCCATCTTTGTGTAATAAAGTCCATTGAAATCCATAATGCTTGACATTTTAAATCCATTTATATGATAAATCCACGAATTCAATTATAGGTCACATACCGGTATAAAAATAGAAGTTCAGAATGGTCCGAATCACAATATTCCGTGATATGTTAATTCCACACGTCGTACAAATAAACAATGAAAGTCAAGTCCACTTTTTTGTGATTCACGCTATCCTATAAATGTCACTATCTAATGTCATCTGGTACAAAGTCCAAGAATTAATCCTCATTGTCTGATAAAGTTCTGAAATCCTACATCGTCATCTAGTCATTGTAAATCGTCGTCGTCTAGTCATCGTAAATCTCGTCTGACTCCGATTCTCGGCTCTACTGTCATATGCAGGTGCTTATGCAAAGACTGAGCTTGGACTCTGAGTAACACTTTGATCATAAAGTCAGAAATCTATTAAAGGCTGCAACTGAACACCTGTAAATTGTGTGGCAAGATCACAGGTAGTTCAAATAGCCACCCTCTGTTACTTGGCACTGAACATGTATCAAACTAGCGGCTTGATCAAAGGGTTGTCACGTGGGAAAACAAAGAGTGTGGTGCCTTTACAAGCAAAGGGATTAAGGTCAAAGTATATGCACAGGAAGTTGTAGAACTCTACTTGGCACTGAACAAGTATAGATTGGCGGCTCGATCGAAAGGATTGTCAACTTGAAAACGAAGCGAGTCCCTTTACAAGCCAAAGGCTTATCGGCCCACGTGCACTGGCAGATAACTTGGAAAATATCACTTGGGAATTAAATCTGACTTGTGGAAAAGGAAAATACAAATTAAATAAAAACTTGTATTGCATAAAGCACAGTCTTTATACAGCAAAACACAAATATTAATACAAATACAGGTTGTTCGGACTTGCTCGAAAATGGAGGCAATATACTTACTAGTAAACACCCACGGTAAACATTGACAGACGCTTCATTTTGCGGTAGGTAGTATTTAATTTACTGGTAATATTTTCAAATTATTAAAATCCAAATAAATGTAGATGTATTGTGTAATGAATACCGCCATGAAACGGATAAACGCAGTGCATACCATATATGCATTACTGCATAGGAATAGTGGAATTAAAACGTAAAAATATGTGAATTGACAGTATTTTTATGTACTGCAGACATCTAGTTTCCAACATTACCCCAAGGATTTTTTTATTTTTTTAATGTCGCGCTTATGAGACGACCCCTACTCTGCATGAGTCGAATTCTAAGTAAAACACGTCAAGTTATAAGCGAGTATATACGGTAAGTAATTGATCTTGACGGGTTTTATTTGTGCTCATAGAGGTGGTAGTATTATTTTTGTGTTGTTAGCTGCATCGGCTTCAATTGATGTTATTCACTCGGACGAAAACATGGTGTAAGGATTCCACTTGTCAAGTCTTTGATTTGTGCTCGTACATGTGGTAGTATTGTTTTAAACATTCAAGTGACCGCCGTTTGTATTGGAATAGTTTTATTCTTTTGTATTCTTTATTTTGGGTATCTGTAGAGGGTAAACCACGAAATTAAATACCTACTAATATGCAAATTTTGACAGGCAAAACCATGAATTTAAGTACCCAAGCAAATGTACTTTTTTTTTTTTTTTTTTTTTACAAAATCACAAAAATTGAGCCCCACAAAAATAAATGATACTGCAATATGTCTTTTATTACCACAAGATTCAGTTTGCACGACACATCCTTGTTGAATGCATCTCACAGATTAGGTAAAACATCCTCGGATCATCATGATATTGTTGCATACCACTTCATATTATGTACATGCATAGGATGCTTTGGTATGAGCTACAATGATTAAGAAACTGTAGTCGTTAATAAACTTGAAACTATTTCTTTACCATTAAATGTCTCTCACTGAAGATTAATTTTCTGAACATGTTTTTCCAAGGTAAATCATGTAATTTAAAGAATTTGTTGGCAGTACAGACTTTCTGGCAGGTTTTGATACTTTTCAGTTAATAATTTAATGACATTCATGCAGTTTATTGCACCAAATTAAAGCTGAAAATCAAATAGAAAATTTGTACTGCCATTTTAGCCATACTATATTCTCAAAAGTACAAAACTGAAGAGTACACTAAATCCTACTTCCTGATTATAGCATTCATTTTTTAATGTTACATACGGAGATGCCAACCCTAGAGAATAAGTAATCTGAGCACAGCTAACCCTACAGAAAACAAAATCTGAGCAAATCTAAGCAGAACCACAAATACGTGCCAAAGCTATCTTAATGTCAGTCCTGCACCACGTGCAAAATCATCACAAATTCAAAAGTGTATGTCAATGTGGTCATGTAGACACATTTACTCGCAGTAAAAATTAATTGTTGCTCTAAAATTTAATATTAACTCATTAACCCCTGCCGCCACAATAAGTCGTCGCACTTTGCTTCCCTCATCTCCCGAGTGCCACTATAACGTGGCGCAGTTTACCTTGCTTGAATCCTGGGCACCTCGTTTGAGTGGCAGTATTAGTCTAGGATTGTATCCCGCACGACGAGTTAAAGCAGCGCAAACCATTGGTTAATTCCAGACTATTTTCTAATTATGCAGGCAGTTTAACCAATCAAATTTAAGCTTACATGTACATAGATAGAGGAAACATTGCAGCACAAAGGGAAAAAAATTTGACTTCGATAGCGCTAAATATAGTGGAGTTATTTAGATTTGAAAATGATGCAAAATGACAAGAATCAGCCACTGGAAGTAGACACATACCTGACAGACTCTGATGGAGATATATTCATTTATGTGTGGATTAAACCATATCTTGTAGATATTTTGAAGAATCGGTAAATAAAGACTTACTTGTGTTTGGGAAAATGAATTTAGTTAGCACGAGTGTACATAATTCAGAGTTTGTTCAAAGTGTTTCATTAGTTTTTAAACGCTTAGTGGAGAATTCTAAGGAAGAAAGGTAAGTAAAGTGTGAGGAAAATATGCAGTTTTCACACGAGGTTAATGTTTGTAAGAGAGATGACAAATGGAATTTCTGTGAATTATTTCATGTGTTGAAGGTTTTAATTATTCAGTGTGAATTCATAATGGATTTAATGGATTTTTAATGACAAAAGAAGCAAATTGGAAAGTAAATAAAAAAAATTTTGCCTTTATGGATGAGTTTTATTTCTGCATGCTGCATGAAATTTATTCCATTATCTACATAATTTTATTGAGAACAGCTGTGCCAAACTTTAGCTTAATTCAAGGAATACAAAGCAAAAAATAACTAATTTATTTCAAGTAGCCCCCTCTGTAAAAATCAGAAAGTCAAGTACTGTCAGCAAGTCTCAGGGATACAGCTACTAGTAAGGCTAACACTGCTCTAGGTGATCCCTCTGCAAGTATGCTGTAGAGGAATACCTAGCTGTTTGGCTCAGGGGTTAATGAGTTAAAAGAGTTTAATCAAAGTCTATTCAATCCCGATTGATGAATGCTCTGCACCTTAAATGCCATTAAGAAAGAAAAAAAATCTAGATGAAAATTATTGATTGCTATGGACTTTTACAATGGTGGCCGGTACTAAACTGGGTCAAGAAAAGAAGACATCGGGTCTAACATAACAGATAACAGGTTAGTACGATTTTTTTACATGCAGCTTTCGTTGTGACATCACAGCGCACGACATACAATCCATTTTGTACTGGATCAAACCTTTAGGTTGACCTCATCGAAAAATGTCCACATACTTTAACATCGATTTTGACATGTATTTCTTGGAGGGTGTATATAATGACCTTCCAAGGAATATGGATAAATGAGGATTGAAATAAAGTGAATAATTCCCATTTAAAGGTACATGTAATCAAAGTCTAAAAAATTTCAACCATTACTGAAATGGTCCGTATTGAACGCCTACATGACCTGTCTTACTTGTACTATACATTTTGTCATGCAAGGAAAATCTTCAGTGTACTCCTCACGAAATTTCTGTTCATGCTTTACCTATTTTCATTCTGGTTGCAAATCCAACTCAGGAGACAGCATTTTGAGAAAAATCCAAGAATTCGCAGCCAATTGACAACGACTACACTTAATGGCATCCATTTATTATCAAGCGGTGCATAATCCCAAACCGAGGCCAAGTGCTAATGTGACCATGGAATAAGCATATTGTTGAGCACGTAAGCAACCAATACGGAAATGGGAGAGATCGAGTTTCATAATGCCTTTATCTATATTTTTTTCATGAATTTTTGCACAAATAAATCATTTTCTGGATGAGTTTTTCATGTTTCAGAGCTCCAATTTTTCTCTGAAAATGACTTAATTCTCGGTTCTCTGATAAAATCAGAGGAGTTGGAATACCTGTACATACATTGAACTAGTAAACGCAGATTCTGCCCTTAAATGAAATTTTAGTTCATCTAAAGGATTTAAAGAATGCATGAAACATGATGAAATATAAACAGTGTTGCACACAGGATCCCAATGGCAGGGGACACTGTGTCCCCCACCCTCCAAATTTGGGGAACGAACAACATTTTAGAGGGACAAAGGAAAATAATATTACATAATGCACTAATAGTGCTATAAAAATGAGATCATCTTATCTGATTCGACAGTTTTGCCACCTTAACTTTGTGGTCTACACTGCACTATCATATTTTCCTTGGACACTTACATTACTCCAGTAAAAGTTTTACCATGTGCTCAAGTAACTCGTGAAAATATCAACCCTTGAAGTGCTGTATAGTTTTGTAGCACAAGATCCCTTGGTGCTGAATTGTTTGTGAAAAGAAATGAAAATTGCACTCTGCTTTTAAATTGCTTGCATTTTATTTACTGTACACAATAGATACACAAACCTTATATGAAAAATGATTATAAATGTCTGAACTTTATTATAAGCATCAAGTCACATGTCACTTGATCATATTTGCACTTATAGGTGCAAATTACCTTTGTACTTCACCTGCATTTTTGTACCTTTCTTAATGAAAAAGTTAAAATGTCTATAAAATACTCCCTTCTTTCATGGCTCAACCATACATACATGTATGTATGTTTGTTACAACTTTATATCCAAGTTGTGAAAAGCACAGGTGTAGAATAGGTAACAGTTAATGTAGCATACAGTCAAGGAACACCACAAGTTTACACCCCGTAAAGTCTGTAATAAATGTTCACAAAGCTTTGCAGTTTTCTTATTATTTATTCTAGCATATGTCTGTCATCTAATGTCCACTTACGAGCTTACAAAACAGTCACCTGTTAAGTTCATTACCTGTTCAGGTGTTACTTGCTTAATATCTTAAGAAATTTATCCCAACTTATTTTTGGGGGGCTGAATTATGGGGTTGATATCACATACTCAGCTGTCCAGTAAAAAATTTAAATCAGATTTATGCACCAAATCCGCAGCCATAACCAATGCGAAAAAAAAGTAAAAATTAATCAGGTGCGACAAACTTCCATTTTCTCATGCAGCTGTTGTCAATCAAGTCTGTCCCATTTACTCTCTGCTGTACATAAAGATTCATTTGATCTATGATCAAAGGAAAGAAATCCAAATAAAAAAAACAGCCTTAAATGGTCTATAGGCTTGATATTCTCTTTTTATACATTTAATTTTGAAATACTGCTGAACGCCATGCCGTCAGTTTTTGTCCATCCAACATGTACAACGGACTTGTATTCAACATCATTTTCAGGCTCAAAAATCACCGAGTTGTTTCCAGTAACACTTTCCCAGCTCTAATAATCTCATATACTTCAGAACTTTCAAAATCACTGATCATTGCTATCATCAGCCAGCATTTGCTGAATCAAATCTCATCTTAAAATGAACCCTGTTTGGAATCAGCTGTTTCTAGTTTTCTAGGTAGTGCCTGTCATAAACATGCATGTGCAAAACTTCTTTGATGAATATAAGGTTAAAACTACCACAAAATGCTTGTTCCAGGGCCCAATGTACCATTCAAATTTAGTTTAACAACCATTCATGTCAAGCCGATGCACCGGGATGTGTAAATAGTTGCTAACCTGAAAAACAACTTAAGTCGCGACAAGCAGTACAAGATATCCAGCGGTGGCGCAACTTGCGTAGCGACCAACACTTTAAGGGTTAATATGTCTTAATATCTGGTTAACCTGAATGAGCTGCACCACAGAAGTTTCCATTCCAGATCTTGCTCTCATTTAAATTTAGTGTACACATTATCTACCAGCATTTATTATAATAAATATGCATGTTTTCTGAGTTACTTTTCTTTCCAAACTAACAAATCATTAATTAAATGACAAATTGTGCATTTGCATAAATTTAATCTCGTCATTATTTCAACCTTAAAATAAATTAAATCTTCCTTGTTGTATGTGTGTCTTTAACCTCGAAAATATGTTAAGCTCACAGACGTTAAACACTTTACATTCCAACTCAGCCGACTACCACAAACCTCTAACGTTTTCATTGCCATATACATTGTCTTAAAATAGACAGCCATTTCCATCTTACACTTTTTATAACCTTTCAAAATTTTGGCTACTGCTAGTGCCAACAGAGACATGGATGGACATCCACTAATGAAAAGTTGTAAGCGTATTTATTTTTTCCCTGTCAACAAAGTGCGCCAAGGGGGGTGAACAGGGTCAAGATTTGGGGCATACAGGACAAAAAAATTGCTTGAAACCCACAAGCCTGTGCTCAATGTGCAACACTGTATAAAGCCTAATAAAATCCACAAATGTCCTCTATTGTTACAGTAATTAATTATTATTATTACTACTGGTACTGTAAGATTTTAAAATTGTGCATTTAAGTAAACATGCATTTAATTCCATTCAAAGCAGTATTGCCGATGTATCTTTTGTCAAGGAAGATGAAAAAATTAAATAAGTTAATACCAAGAAAAACTGTATCAAGCATTTAACACCTTGGACATTTTTGGTGCAATACATATGAAACACTGGATTTTTAGCACTTTATAAGTCAGCTACTACCATAATTTGCTAATTTTACAACAACAACAACTCATTATGAAATAAGGCACCATTTTTACAAGATGTGAGTCTCAGATCCGGCGGGAAGCACTAATAAACAGCATCCATTAACCCTTTCATCACTGTGGACCGGTTTTCCGGTCCTGGGGAAGTAAGTCTGTAAACACTATGGACCGCTTTACCGGTCTGGAGCAGTGTTCTTCTGAAGCATTATAGTACCCGACTATATAAATTTCGGGATACCTCTAATAACTTCCTTCTTGTAATGTAGATATTATATTTGGATTATCTCGCGAGTTTAGCTTGTACACAACTAGAAATATTGAACAAAATAGGCACTTTTAACGTGTTTTCTGAATGTTGAAATTTTTATCCAAAATGGCGGAGTTCGAAGAAAGATCAGATGAGAGTGAAGTGTCAGATTTTGAATTATCAAAGGATTTTACCAATTTCGACCTAGTACAGTTGTATGAAAATGAGAGAAGATGTCTGGAGAGACAATGGAATGAGCTTGTGGGTGACAATGATGATGATGAAGAGGACTTTGAAGGTTTTGAACTGGAGGAAGTGTACGCTCCATGTAATTTTGTTTGGACGAAGTTGGAAAACCAAAGAGATTTGTTTCAGTTTTCTAAAGACTTACCCGTGTAGTCTGCAGGTGACAATTGATTAAAGATTACATGTACAGACATTATAAATGACAGATTCTTCTATAAATTCAATTATTATGCTGGTGTTATCAGTTTTATTTTACTTGAAGATAGAAGAAAAAGTTTAGTGAAAATTTTTGTTTTACTCTTTTTTTCAACTTAAATGAGAATTTGACAAGCTTCTACCTGTCAAATACCTGAAAGAAAGACTTGTGTTGCTACTGGAATTATTCATGAGTACATCTAGGGTCAATTGAACAAGTTTTGGGAACTTTCTAAGTTTTCTAAGAGGTAAATAGATAATTACTTTTATTTTACCTGTTGTGTTACCTGTTTGCACCTGTATTTTAACAGTTGTAATAGATATGCACATTTTAGTGAATTAGTCATAAAATTTGATTATTAACCTTGATTTTGACACCTAATCCAGCCAGATATCTTTAAAATTGGCAAAGTTATGTTATTTCAAAATCCACAAGTCATTTTGCTTTACAACTCCAAAGTTACTTACTGTTGAGGGCTGTATGACTACAAAGTTACTTAGTGATGAAAGGGTTAAATGAACTTTAAACACAATGTTTAACAAAGTGACTGAAGCATGAAATATAATTCATACAAAGTATAGTACTTTTTGAGATACAATCCCTTGCCAAGTTTCATGGTTCTTGGTAGGATTTGTCATGTGACTGTTGCATGCACTTAGTAAACAAGCATCTTCTATACATATCGGGTAAAAATATTTCAAATTACACAATTCTAATTCAGTTCATTGAACACATGATTTGACAAGAAACAAACAAAATGGCAGATAATACTTCAAAATGAGCAAGTCACATTTGATACGTTGCTGGATCTGATGGAACAGCCGGATGTAGCCATGAAATTTGAAATGGTGACTGGAGGTAGGGTTGTTATTTCACATGGATTTACAAATTGTCAAACATAGGATTTGATCTGGAAATATTCTGTAAATCTCACCCAAAAACCCTTTCAACCAACCATAACTCTGGGGTGGTGAGAAAAAAGAGTGTCTAAAACGTACAATGATGTGTCGTGGACAGATTTCACCAATTGCATCATTTTATGAAGAGGTGAAATCACACTCAAACCGTCCATCATTATCAGTAGAGCAGTGGTTCCCAAACTTTTTTGATTGCGACCCTAAATACGATCATTTGCGACCTAAAATGCAGTACCAGGGGTTTGGAACCACTGCATTAGAGGTTTGGGGCCTCATTTATCAGACTAGCCAGTAAACTGTGAAAAGTAGGTCACCAACTTTTTGGGCACAGGTGTAGTACTATTAGAGATGTATCCTATCATCTAGCTTAATGATTATAGCATGGAAAGTTGGAACAAAGTGTAACCAAAGTGATGCCTGATAAATGGGTCACACATGACCTACTTTTGTGCAGTTGGTGTAGTACTCATCAAGATCCATACCCACACCATCATAAAGCTTCCGGGGTTAAACATATAACATTTGACTGACAGTGTGATTGAAGTACAGGAAGTACAAGCGAGATATGAAATGCTTAAACATCGATTCACATGAAATACCTTTATCTAAACAATGCCTTGCTCATCATACAAAAAAAGTGTTTAATTTGCATACCTGGAGCGGACACTGTTGATACATTCCAGTGATCACTTAATGCAGGGGGAAACCATGGTTTAGTTAAGAAACACCTAGCCACAGACCACTGAAAGCAGGTGACCATTAAATACAGGGCAGTTATATAGGAAATTTGCCAGGGGAAAATTACCACGAGTGCTGAAACAGGTGACTGCTAGGACAGGCCTGACCATGTTGTAGCTAGGCAATTTTTCTGATGTGTTCTGTCATGGTAACGGGTGGGAAGATATCCAAATTCAAAACCTTTTTTCTACTTTCATCTTTATGTACCCCTAGCTAGGCCAGTGATAAATACCACAAGAAATTTTACCACTATAGTTTGTACAGGTAAAGGTATAAAATTCCTGCATAGAAAGAAGTACAAGAAATAGATCTATATTATGATTAGGTTCTTCACATAACATTTCCATATGATTTGCTATTTTTTTCTGATGATTAAACAAAAAACGTCTTTTATATTTCCCCCTTAAAATGATGAGCAAATAATAGGATACATGTGGAGACAAGACCGATGCTGAATGCCCTAAATTTGTTGGAAATTAAAATTTCTGAATATCTGAGATCTGACAATTTTCCATATTATTATTCATTTCATCAACAAGTCGAGTTCAGATCAATTACGAGTAATTATCAAATTTCCGTTGTTAATGGTGGGACCCTAATTGGGACTGAAATACAATGCGCCAAGTCAGATGGCTTTGTGTGATAGAAACACCTTTCCCAAGCTGAAATTTACATCATCTTCTGATGATAACCCATGTCAACATTTTATGACTATGTTGACAATTGTAACTGCCTTGATTTTTGTAAAACATCCACCAAATCTATATTAGGGAGAAGCCACTTAATCTTCTAAAGGGGTGGTGGGGTGGTTAAACGCTTGAAAACAACAGTCTTTTTATCTTGTGATGAAAGAAAAAAATATCCCAGTCAACAGAACATTATAGTTCCATAATGGTCAGTCCCTCACAGTACACATGCTGTCAGAATTGAACTAGTTCAAAGTTGTGTGTATTCAGCCTCATGACTGTGCCATTACTGCTTAAGAACCAAGCACATGGTCCACATTTCAATGTCAATTCAGTGTTTTCTGTCCTTTTTTTTAATAAAAAAAAGTGATTGTCATTTGAAATTTAACGCTTTTCCTTTGTAACAATAGGATCAATTTATGCTGTTCAAGTGAAGTTAAAAAAGGTTTACCTCTCGTAAAGTCAGTGCACAAGTTTGTCCAGATTTCTTTTAAGTAAAAGCGTAAAATTATTACAAAACGAGTCAAATAACCTTTTCTAAATATACATGTTTTCAATATACAAGACTATTGCAATTATTTTTGCTATTGTCCAAATATATGATCGAAATAAAGATGACGGATTCTTCACATTGTATCTGATTATAAATCACTTTTGACATCTGTCTTTCCATGGATCGTCCTCATCCCTTGACTGTTCAAATGTCAGTCTGTAATGTTGACCAGCCTCTCCTTGGTGGAGTTGCCAATGGCATGCCTTCCTATGTGCGGTGGTAATTTGTATGTATTTATCCCCCCACTGCAAAGCATCATCACTAAACAAATATGGAGCCGATTAATTCCCCCATGCAAAGCTTGATTAGAGTGTGAGCTGTACTGTCTGAATTTACACCCTTCTGGCCACGAGTCATACACTTGTACTACCAAGCTGCAGAGGTTTCACAGCCATCAAGACTCTGAGAGAATAATATACATTTTTTTTTTTAAGTTAACACTAGCCTTATGGCACATTGTAACTGGACTCTTCTATCCTGCTCTATTGTTTAGAACTGCTAGAGAATTGTTATTTCCTAAACTTGTATCACACCTATACATGAACAAAAGGGTCATGAAAACCAAGTAATCAGGTAAAATTCTAACATACTGTGCTTTGCCAAGTGCATCAGGCAATGTGACTCGAGTGATAGCTGTGCACTTTGTTTAAGCCTGCCAGTAAAATGTCTATGCAAATGGTTTCTAGCAAGTTTTGATAGTTCTCATTTCACAATTTAAGGATACAACAGAGTTTACCCTGAAGCTTAAAACTCATTTTACTAGTATTACTCCATTCTCATAGGGGCATTTTCAAGAATATACCAAATGCTTTCCATAAACTGAATCATAGTTCATCCAATAAATTTGAAACAAGAAAAAAATGATGGAATTTCTTATGTCGCCTAAATCCATACCAAATTGACCATAATCATTATTGAGAAAATAGTTATTAATCATGCATCAGAGATCCTTTAAAAGCGTTACTGAAACAAATCCACCTTTTATTAAGGAATGGAAACAAATTATATACCGATAAAACCTGCATGGCACTTTTGGCTCTTGCAATGTTTTTGGATTGACTACTTCCCTTGTAGGTTTTATAATTTTAGAACACCACCAATAACAAAATAAGGTCAATTTTGACTACGAGACGCACATTTAAAGTTCCTTTATGGAAGACAATTACCATGCTATTTTTAAATCATAGGGAAAAGAGTAAAATGAGAATATGCAGTGTGTATTTTACCAAGTATTTTTACTTCCAACAATACAACATCCAGATGAGCCATTGCTGGCTATACATTGTCCCTGGCCCTGGGCAATACACTTCACTATAACTACCCAAGTACACGGTTACTTTTCAAGTGTTGCTGTGCCATAAAATACCAAACTAGTAGCAGCATGTACTTTGGTCACAAATATGCCCCTTAGTCTAGACATCTTTTTTAGCAGTGAAGTATGTGCTAATCAGCAGGGAATATTCATATGATTTATGTTATTAGCTCTTAAATGAAGTGGCCTTGTAAACGAGTAAAAAAATAAATAAAATCATGCGTGATTCTTCCATGGACCTTTGCGTTATGACAAAATATCTGATTTTGTTACAAACTGACTGATGTGCAAAATGATTTGAACATGAAATATACTATTGATAACATCCCATACAAATCTCCGTTGTATTCGACCTTTCAATGTCGACCGAGTTGTGAATATTCATGAGATGGCCGGTCCCAAAATTCTGTGCTGAAATCAGAACTGCAAATGGTGAACTCCCATAATTAAAACTTAAAAAAAAAAAAACTCACTTCGGAATTAGTCTTTTGCGCTTCAGGTATCTACTAAACTACAGTTTTCTTTTCAATTTTGATGAATGAAAAATATACGCTTGTACTGAAAACAGCGGCCATTTTGGTCTGAAATTGGATATTTCCGTGTCATTTCTGATGGATATATCTTGTAAATTAAAATACTAAGACTTAATATATATGTGCATATTGCACCGCTGGTATAATATTTTGTGAACAATAAGTTAAATATCCTTTAAACCATTCAAAATCATTAGCATTTTCTCTCACCTGTTGTTGTGACTTCACCTTTGTCGACGCCATCGTTACACTCCAGTAATTACAGGAAAGGCCCTGACGTTTATCTAACCAAGCGCTGGCCTCCTATTGAATGACGTCACGGAGCTATTTTGAAGTATCCTAAATTTGAAGGCAAATTCCGATTACGGTTCAATATCCAAGTGCAATTCGAAATTAATAATGAAAGTTTTTCCGTCCTGGCTGTTTCCAAGCGATTAAAGTAAATCGCAAACGCGACCTTTTGGAAAAACAAACATGCGGATAAAGTACCGATCTGTTCTTTGCCGGTCTGCACAATACTCCAGCATTTAGTTGAAAGGAAACATTCAGTGTAAAGACGGGGCTAAATTATTATTAAGAGGAAGTGACGTATGATGAACATTTCGCAATATACCTGTATATAGGTCGTAGGATCACCAGCAGTTAAAAGTTGTGTTTATTTCGTAATAGCAAAGTTAACACATCTCTCTGACTGCAGTATTTCGCAATAAAGTATTGTATGTGAGAGGCGCCCCGGGGAATAAGGCCTCCAAAAGTTTGAGTTTAATGCATCACGAATTACTCACCTACTACAAGACCTCATTCAAATTCTTATTTCTCTACTTTTAGATGGAAAATGTTATGAAATTCAGAAGCGTTCAAGTTTTCGTAAAGCTGAACCAGGCTTACAGATGTATGAATCCTTACCGACAAAAAAAAAAAAAAAAAAAAAAAAAAAAAAAGGTTTTCGGAACATGGCATTATTTCTTCATGTAAGTCATATTTTGGGGGGAAACTACATGTGACTTGGTTGATATTATTTTGCATCGGTAGTTCAGTGTTTCCGGATTTGGTATTGAACTATTGACGAGAAATCATTAATTTCATTCATAAGGGACAGACCATTTAATTTTCGGGCGGAGGGAGGGGCTAGGTTTTTTTCGGGCTGGGATATTTTGTCTTATTTACCTCGAGATAATTTATTTGTTGAACTAATATAATGGATATAATACGTTCTTCCTTATTCAATAAATAGGAGCAAAAAAATTTATTTTTCTTTCAAGCTGCATGAGGGCTGAACTATTTTGTCAACGTCCCCTCCCCTCCCCCATATAAAATAGTCGGTCCCTAAGTATATATGTACTACATGATGTACTGGCCTCTTAAATTAGTTTCAAGGAACGAACGTGAGTGTGTATGTGTGTGTGTGCGTGTGTGTGTCACAGAATAACGTTTGTACATTTTAATTATTCTCCTAACGAAATCCAAACAGTCATATACACACAAATGTTTCATTAACTAATGAGTTCATACGGTTTTAACTTGATAATTTTTTCATTTATTAATTGATATATGTATAAACCACACGGATATTAGTTGCAGATGTTAGTTTTGTAGACTAAAGAACGACTAGAAATAGAAAGTATATTTTCTTCCAGTGGTTGATGTGAGTCACCCAGTAAATAACAAGTGTCAAGTCCTTGAACTCTAACGCCTTTATGTGCACGTGCGCGCGAGAAGAGTTTTTTTTTTTTTTTTTTTTTTTTTTTTTTTGTTTTCGCATTTTGCATTTAGCCGTGTTATAACGAACATCTTACTTTTTGCTGTAATGAAAACTAGTCTTGTTTTCGTATCAAAATTCCAGGTACGTTGTTACTATATTTTTCCTGGCTACAAATAATGTTTAATCCATTACTTTTATTGTAAATTTTGTCAAAGACTATTCAAGAATGTGTGTGTCTGTGGGGGCTGGGGGTGTGGGGTTGTAATATTTCTTGACATCGATCTCAATTGATTGTCCTATGAATAACGATCACATATTGAACACTTGTCAAAGAGAACATGTATGTACTGTCTCAACCTGTAATTTCATTGCTTACCATGTAAGTTCCTATTTCTCATTGAATTGTCCTTTTTTTTAAAATTATTCACAGATACTTTTCTGTCTAAAAATATGTACTGTGCATGTGCCATTCGGCCACGTTGTAGTGAAGATGTCTTTTTTTTTTTTTTTTTTTGCTGTGGTGAACACTAGTCTTGTTTATATTGCGGATCAAATCATACAATAAAGTTCCAGTCACTCAGTTGAACTCTCGTAACGTTATTTCGAACCTTGTGGCATATATATGAATTTTCGCCGTAATCATTTTTTTTTCAATATATATATATATATATATATATATATATATATATATATATATATATATATATATATAGTAACAAATCCTGTACTCAACTTGCTCTCTCTCTCTCTCTCTCTCTCTCTCTCTATATATATATATATATATATATATATATATATATATATATATATATATATATATATATATATTGAAAGCAAGTTGAGTACACAATTTGTTACCATAGAACAAAGACGTATGAACATAACGAACAGCGGTGAAATGGAGGATGTCATGGAACATTTATATGTCATTTTACATATCAAAATTGGACAGGAAATAAGCAAAGTACAATACAGATATCTGACAGGATTAAACACTTGCTATTGCACGTAGATAAATACGATGGGAGTCTCGTATATTGATTTGTCTGAATGTGTTCATGAAAAGAAGCATGTAGCAATGTTTAAAATAAAGACAATTTTACTTTTATCTATGCCGTGGAATTTGTGTTAAATACACGAAGTGATCATGCAGATAGACTATGAAAATACTTTTTTAAATAGATACAGTCATTGGATCCATAAATATCCGGTTAAAATAGATACTATCCCAAAAATTGATAATGAATTTGATATATCTGTAAATGTTTATGAATTATTTGAGAGAGAGACATCAGTATAGAGAGAAACTTCATTAAACCAGTTAGAGTTATCGAGACTGAGATACTTGGACATGTTGACATACTGATCATATTCACTTCAAGCGATGCTACGCAATTTCAATTCGGTAGTAATAACGTTGCACAGAAGGTGTGTACCGTACATACATACGATTGATCAGTCTGATGCCGCTACTCTGGAGACAACTACATTACATTGGAACAAAAGGCTTATAAAAATTGGTTTAATCGTAAATAAACAAACATGACGGGAAGAAAATATATGTAAACACTGCTTAAGTGTTTTATAAAGGCCAAAAACAATATCAGAACAAAACATACGATGTAACAATATAGTCGGCTCAACAGATATAACGCCTGAAAGTCACAGTTATAACATTTGCAAATTATAAGCATCAATTAAAAGTTATGTATGTTGTTTATTGTGATTTCGATAGCATCACCCTGCCACAAATTGTAATAGTGAAATGAAACAATCAGATATATCATGGACAATTCAAATATTCAAACATATTCTATATGTGTTTTGTTCGTACCTAAAGTCAATTCTGAAACCAACCCTTTACATAGGTGCTGATTGTATTCAGGTGTTTTACAAGTGCTTGTGTAGGATTGCAAAGCCAGTCTACGATGAGATCAAACGTGCTAAGCCATTGCAATTTACAGCATGTGATGAAATGTGTTTTCATTCAACAAATACATGTCATATCTTAATAACTTTCTTTTTTAAATTATTTTTTTACAAACAAGGTGCGTAGCTAAAACCACTTGACGGGGTTCCATAAAGATCATACACTTAACAAGTGCGATCTGAGTATCAAATATCCAGAATTCATCCCACTCTTCATTTATAATTTGTCAGGCTACGACAGTCACCTGCTTATCAGGGAGCCGATAGAACAGCTTCCAAAACATGAAGTGAAAATTATTCCAAACATTGACAAGACATATATGTTATTTAGTAATTATTTGTTGGTTCATTCTATTTTTAAAAAATGGTAATAAATCCTAAGCAAAGAACTATTAGATTTGTTGATAATTCAAGGGCCAAGCACTTGAGCAAATGTCAAAAAATTTAGACCACATACAAGTTCACATAGATCGTGAAACGTATGCAATATATGCAAACTAAATTCCTCCAGCAGAATATCTATCCCTATTGAGTATTTTGATAGTTTTGTATGGCGAACTATAAGCACCTGGGTTAGTTCATGATGCGAGTTTAAAGATATTGGATGTTCAGTTGGAACGTTTGACAAACTGCAGCATATTTATGATGCTTGAAAGTCGAAATTCGTGGCAGAATTAGTATGATATCACAAAGGTTTGCTAAAGACAACCACTAATTGTATGCAGATGCTGAAGAAAAATTAGATAACAATGCTAAGTTCGATGCGACAAAACCTAAATCATATATCATGTGCCAAGATACCACGAATCTTTGTGGATAGGGGATGAAACAACACATGTCGGTAAATAACATTAGATGGGTTAATGAAGAAACAATTAGGTGGATAGAAGAAAATCTATTTGAAATCCCTGATAAGAGTGATATTGACTACATATCAGAAGTAGACTTGGAGATTCCATTGCATCTCCAAGATCATTTGAAGTACTACCCTCTACTACCGGAAAAATCTATACCAAACTAAAATCATTTATTTTCCTTCCAAAAGAAACTGATTGATGATTACGAGGGTACAAAACCAACTGTACAAATATTATCATGTACATTGAAAAAAAAAACAAGAATATTATACAATACAGAAATGATAAAACTTTACGTGCACTTAAGTTTAAACCTGAAAAACAAACAAATTAAACAAAACAAAAATGATTTAAAACAAATAAATTAAACGTTGTTTCGTTTGAACAGTAACAGCAACTAAAACCTTACATTGAGCTCAATACTTGTCTGAGATGAAAAGCTAATAATGATTTCGAAAACGACATTTAAATAAAAACATTTTACAATTTTTTTAAAAACAAAAACAATAGCGCTGTATTGTTGGAAATTTACAAAATAAAAGAACAATAAAATATGTGCAAACAAAACGATAAAATTAACCAAACCAAATATATGGTGGATTTGCATTATTAGAATTAAGCAAGTGGTTGATGCACAAATTTTACTATAACAAGCTTCAAAGGAAATACGGCTACAGAATGAGACTATTCATAACTGATAGTGATTCATTATACATTGATGTTGACAAAAGACACCGTGTTCGGTTCACGACGAATCAAAAGAAAGATACCGGGCATTTTCCAAAAAGAACTAATTGAGATTCCGATAGAAGAGATTTGTTGGTTAAGATCCAAACTCAATTCATTCAAGATAAAAAAAAATTAAAAAAATTAGTTTCCGAAGGAATACAATGAAATATGTGATTTAAAAAAAGTGAGACTCGATATGTACAAAGATAGCTTATTTAATCCAAAGGCAAATTATCAATAGATGAATTTACTAAGATCGTACAGTTGCGAGATTATAGATAAACATGAATAGAGTATCATAATCTATGTATGACTGCAAGCTTTATTTGGTTGACAACGTAAATCTGTTATCTTACAGGCACGTCGGTACCTTGTACTGAAAAGCAAACTCGTGTATCATTAGGAGTTTCTTCCTTTTGTTCTTCTTTAAAGTATCTACATGTCTTGTTTGACTTTTTCCTGAAAACTGTGGTTCCCTCAAATACTGATTCCATCGCATTTTTGTCCTTATTCTAGAAGATGACCCAAAACTATATTTTCGCTAAAGGTTTGAATACAGACTTGTACCTTGTTGAACCATTGCTAATTGAAGATTGATACCATGTAATCTGTTATCGTGCTTACTTCAAATATCAAGCCGGATACATTGATTGTCCTTCTATGAACAGTTAATACTTACATTTTACTTTCTGTGTGTTAATATTGTTCCTCAAAGAAATACATAGTAGCTTCTGCACACTCTTGCTTAAAACTGTGAATAAACCAGGCTTTGCAAACATTCAATCGTCATCGAGATTTGTTATATTCATGAGTTGGATTACCTTCTCTTCTTGGATATAGTTTCAGACGTAAAAGCGTCTAACAACCATTTTACATATTGTCTATATTCAGTTTATGTTTTTTTTTTAAATAATCTCATCTCTTGCATTCGCATTTATTTAAAATCCATCCGAATGGAGACTCCCGTTACATTGCGAGAATCGTAAAGCAATACAAATCTTGGGATGAGTTTCATATTTGTATCAAATTTCTTTTTGTTTCTTATCGAATACTTTCTTATTTATCCATTCTAATGCCAAATGCAATACTCGTTATGCCCATTTCCGTTTTAAATTCAGTTTTGAATGTCGCTTAACTACATCAATGCTACGACTTATTGCAAGTGTTTTTTGTATCGTCTTCAGTTTTTAATGTGTTCGTATCTGTTGTAAACTTTTGTTCCAGATCATTGAAATATTTTCGCCTTGGTTTAATCCGTTTGTCTATTGCGTCAATACTACCTTATACTACACTGATATTTTAAACCAGATATCTAACATCATATATTTTGTAAGTGTTTAAGTTTGCTCAGCCTCAGCGTGTAATTTGTTTGAAAATTCGGTTAATGTGGCATCTTTCATTGTTTCAATCTCATCACTCGGATCTACACTATAAGAATATATTATTAAGTTGTTTTCATAGCTCTAATCATGCATTCATTCACGTTCATTTTGTTTTTGACGTGCTTTGTATTTTGGCTATCTCTGTTAAATACTTATTTTCCTGAAACGTTTGACAGTGTATTAGTGTCAGCTGTTATCTTGTTGTTTCGGTTACTAATTCTTTCTAATGAAATCATACATTAGCTTTTTAAGTTCTTGCTCATTCTCTTAAATTTCCTTTTTCAATTATCTCTGTAACAGTTCCAGCTGAGACTGTAAAATGCCATAGTTTTCCGAAGATTTTTTAAATGTATTTTATCCATATCACTCTCCAAAGGATCCGTCTAACAATTTATCCCTTGTTCAACTGGCTGTGCATAATTATACATGCCAGTTATATCGGTTTAGGTTTGCGCTGAAACATCTTCTCTTCCCCATACTACTTAGATCTATCAATAGCAGTAGATAAGTTATTTAATCTCTGTCTGAACAACACCTTATCATCAATGTCTTTTTGTAGCTCTGAAATTTTGTTTGACTCTTGCTTTAACAATCTCTTCAGTCGCAGTTAAGTTTTGTCTAAAAGTTTTGTCCAAGATTGAATATCTTTAAAATTTTTATCGTACAGAGTGTAACTATTTGAGTATCGACTCGTTTTTGTAACAGATTTATATTAATCCCATACAATTTGTGTACTAGATCTAGATTGGTAATATGTTTAATGATGAGGTTTAATTCACAGATAATTGTTTCACTTAGTACACCATTTTTAAAACCTGTTTTGGTCTCAATGTTGACACGAAATCCAAAGTCACTAGGACCTCTATGAGATATCTCTCCGATTTATCTAGAGATAAAGCCTGTGTCGACGAAGTCAAGGTATCCCAATGGAATACAACCAGTAGTGTACGTCATCACAGCTGTTTAATTTATATGGAAAACACATGTTAGAGGCCTACCGTGATAATCACTTTTCCATCTTCATCTCTGATGCTGATATTCAATATGTTACTTATACGTCTCTTTAATTGCTTGTAATACCCATTAACATGGTATAAAAGAAAGTCTACTTGAAAAACATTTTTAATAGGTAAAGACTCTAACTAACTCGAATAATAGCCATTATCGATTTGGTCGAGAAAAACATTGAATTTTTGGGTTAAAAAATCCAAAATCTGTATCAGATTCAGTATATGCCTGTCTAGATCTTTGGCTATTGAATGCTAGCAATTCTGAATTGAAGTTTATTATGTGCACTTGTTACTAGGAGTTATTTGACTTGTGTTTCAAGCATTCAACATCAATTCTTTCTTTGTTGTCACCATTTGCAGTCATTCCCTCTTCTATATTTTTATATACATATTAAGGTTGTAATATCCCTTAGTAATTAACATAGTAATCATTTCATTTTTGTCACTGATGTCGTAATAGATATTGTGTTTGAGTTCATCGGAAATAGTGTACTACCCAACAACACAATGTACTGTCTGTAATGAAATGAATACGTTGAATAGTTTGGAATTTATGTTATCAACTAAGTTCTGAAGACAGACCTGTTCCTAGAGAGACTGTTGAATATAATATAGCCCTCTTGCTTTGCAAAGGCTGTTCCATTCATTTTTATAGGAGAAAGTATAGCCGCCAGAACCTAAACAGCCAAACGTTTTAATGTCTTTTTCAACTTGTTTCGTGCATGCCCCTTACGTCGCTTTTCCTCTCTTAATTTCATCTCCTGATCTATGTTCTTCATTTTCTTTCCTCTGTGTTTTTCTTTTCTGTTGTATCTGTTGTACTCGTTGATCAATGTAAACTCATCCTGGTTGGTTTCATTGTCACTGGTAATTTTTGTTATCATTTCATCGATACAATTCAACCTGGTGATGGCAGTTGTTAATATTTCATCATATTAAAATCTTTCTTGTAAATCATTTTAATGGCTTTTGTAGCAACATCCAATATTGTTGTACGAGCAATAGTAACAGCTAGAGGAAGAACTAGATATGTAACTATTCCCGATAAACACAACCTATCTACTAGAACACATATAGTAGCTGAAACTGTTTCTATTCCTGCCTCCACCCAATTCAGTATACACGAGAACAAAAATGTTAATTATTTTTATTTCGAACATCTAAAGAGATATCCTGTAATGGTTTGGAAAATATGTTGATTTATATATTACATTCAGTGATGATAATATAGAGATAAGCATCATCATCCCTGCTAGCAAGTTGGATAAATCAGTGCGATATGAGGAAATAATAAACAACGCATTTGATACGAGCAAATACACAATCGGTATTCACCTAAATTTACGGTACAACTTGAAGAACTCGCAAATTTCACACAGTCAATCCACAACTATGCAACAAAAACAGATACAGAATTTATAGTGAATCAGCCACAGGAATGGCAAAAATTCACATAATTCTTCAATGATATATTAATTTGAAAACAAAATCACCCATCGATGCATCTTCTTTTGGATTGTTTATAACACCTAAAGACAAATTACCGAGTAAAAGGTATTTGCTGAATATGTTTCAACCGTTCTAAATGATGTTCCAAAGGTACACCTCTTCATCCAAGACGACCAACATCGGATTTTTCAGAGCAAGAAAAAGAACAATATTTAAGATCGGAAACTCTAGTTGTATACACAAATTTCAATCAATTGTGGGAACAAGTTAAACGGGTCAAAAAGAAAGCAAAGTGCTGTGAATTGAAAGAAAGGTTAACCGAACAGTCCACCTAAACCTTACACAAGCAATCAAGAAAGATATTTGCCTTTAAAAAGGTTTGTTAGTCACGTGAATGACAAGTGGCAAGCCGACTTAGCTGATATTCAAGTATACCATGTATATAGGTGAATTTTGACAGTGATAGATGTCCCCTCAAAGCCTCTTAAGGTGAAAAAGTGAAAACAGAAATGGAGATTATACAAACGATGCCTTATACAAATCTTCAAACAGAGTAAGCCTGAAAAAATACAGTTTAATGGGGTAAACGAATTTTACAACAAAAGGTTAAAAAAAACTTGGGGGGGGGGGGGAGGGACATGAATACCTTTCAAATTACGTACACAAAAAGATTGCGTAGTTGAAACATTTAACATAAATCAAAAGACTAGAATGTGAAAATATTTTTTAAAAAATGAGCCCAGAAAATAGGCTGACGTTTTACCAAAGCTAGTTCAGAGACGCAGTAAGACTTATCATGACTTAAATTGAAGCAACCGAGTAAGAAAACAGTGCAAAGGTTATTAACGAATCCATACAGTTACGTGTCAACAGATACATTCGAAAAGTTGAAATTTAAAATAGCCGAAACAGCCAGAATTTTGAAGCTAAAAATTTCTTAAAAAGGCTACCCTTCTAACATTACATTGGAAATACTTAATAACAGGCAAGTAATTTTAGGTGATTCAGTCGTTTACAAACTACAAGACCTGGAGGGAGAGGATACATAAGGGTTGTTTTACGAAGAAGATATATATTGACAGCAAGATGGCATATGCAAAGTTTAAAATATGTTGAATACCACAAGATTGAACGGCAAGAAGTGTGTATTCATGAAATGGAAAGGATGTGATTAATCATTTAACAGTTGTGAGCCAACTGGAAATAATTATGCCATTAAAATATATGGAGGAAAAACAGTGAAAGATGTGAAGAAAATCCAAAATAATAAAAAAACAACACAGAAAATGAAACATGTCTTCTAAGTGCATATCATGGGGGAAGATAAAAAAGCATAACCTGTAAGCAATAAAGTTGAACACATGAAAAACGCGATGATATGACTACAGTCTACAATATCTTATCATAGTAGAAACTGGCAAAACGTAAGAAATGACATGAGGTTACATTTAAAAATATTAAGCTTATTCACACAACATCTCAAAAAAGCTCAAATGTACAGATAAAATGTAAAGACTGCAAGCTAGACTATAACATTTGAAACAAGATAAATGATAATAAAAATAATATAACTGTTCATTTAAGTATTAGAACATTTAAATTTCTAATTTCATTCAAATATGGTATAGCAATTACACCATTGCCTTCGATTTTTCACTAGCGAATATTTTTTATCATGTACAATTTTAACAAATCTATAAAACCTTCAGTCACAAAGAATTACTAAAAATAATACAAACTCTGCTTATATAAAAGGAGTCTCTACGTCACGTGAATGAAGTAAAGTCTGGAACAAATTTAACAGCGTGCAGTTGTACAGATTTTGAAGATTCAATTTTATCGGGACTTTAAATTTGGCACATAGTAGTAATTGAAATAAATGGCATAAACAATATTGGAGATATAACCAGCTGGAAAATATTACAAATGGAACGGAAAAATACTGATAAAGAAACTATAAAAAAAAGGAAATACAAATACTAGAGAGGCAAAGATTCTGTACAAGAACATAATTACAATGGTAATACGGTAGAGGAGAAGCTTAAGAGGAGAACTCACCAGAACATTACATGTGAATGATGAAAATTAGCAAATCGATCTATTTGCGCAAGGAAAGTCGGTTCTATACGTAATAAAGTTGAGCGTTGTTCAACCTTTGCAGTTTTCCGAAACCGTCATCATTTAAAACGCGACTGGTACTGCATTGAACTCATGTCTTAAAACTTGTTGAATTTCTATATGTTTTGTTTTCAAACTGCCAGAAGACGTACAACAGAGATTCTGAGTCCATAGCATCATTAGATATTCCAGATATGTACTTCCTATGAGTAAAGTTTGCCCTACAATTTGTGTGATGACTTTATTGCAGTCTTGATTTGTAATGACATCTTTCTAGGGGTTATATGATCCTGCACAACATGACGATGTACTGTTGCGTAATTAAATATTGATCTGAGTCCTTCAGCAGTTGGACTTTTCAATACTGGTCCAAGTTTTGGGATCGTGGAGATTGATAAAGCGTATTATACATTTAAAGGCGTCAAAACACTAGCTATGTTCTCCATTCCGATAAAAAGCTAATTCTGACACGACTCAACATAAGAAACGCTTATTAGAAGCGGACAACAGAGACACTGTTGCAAAACTACACAAAGTTTCACCTATGAAATGGAAATTGTATTGCTCAAAGCTACATCTCAGATAAAGCATTCGGATGTATATATGTAATGGTTACATGATGAAACGAGACAATGTAGTTATGGTAGTTAGCTCCAGGTTTATTATTTTCTCTTGGACTTGAGAAACAGATTAATTGTGATACTTCATGACACAAAAGTAGCTTCCTAAGGTTAGGTCAATGGTTGCTAATGTAGAGCAGCTTCATAAGGCTATGTCATCTGTTGCTAGTACAGAGCAGCTTCATACGCTACGTCAGTTGTTGCTAGTGCAGAGGTTAGATTTGAAACAACCTGAAAATTGTCCTTTCTTTGGCATTTCAGAACGAGTTTCTTCGCATTTCTTATCAAATAACATTTTAGAAATGTATGCTGTGGTTAACCTCATATGTATCGTTCTTATTTCTTACTGATGAGTCGACATATCTGTTTCCAGTCAGCCAATCATAGAAGTGAGTGGAGCTCATTAGTATGCACAAATATCAGCTATCTGATATTTTGAAATATCGCATATTTAATATCTAAACTAGATCAGTGTATCGAATATAACATTTGTAAAAGATCAAAGAAAAATCGCGGAGCCATTGTATATAAATTTTCCGAAGCTATATTTTGGGAAAGCCACTTGATTTTCTGCGGGGCCAGTTGATTTCCATGTGTTAACGCACGCATGCTGAACTACTTATTAATTCAGTAATTAACATTATTATTTTCTTACTCAAAGAAAACAGTTATTATGTTGGTTTATTAGTATTGCCTGAAACAAATATCTATTCTTTGTTTAAAATTTCTTTATATACCTATCACCTTATACTGCAAATAGCGCTGTGACATGATTCCTAGACACTACGATTCTTTTATAGAATGACGCGAACTTTTTTTATCTCACTTGCTGAATCCACCATTTGAAAGGCCTATAATAAATAAAATTACACGAATGTGTAAGGCACCACTATACATCCCCACCTTTTCATTCTGAGATACGTGAAATATAACGGCGCTACATTAAACGCCTGGTTTACCAAGTAAGAATGTCAATATTTACTGTATTTTCTATGTGAAGACCCTTGTCTTTTGAACTAAAATTAAATTCCTGGGATAATCATGTTAATTAGCCAATGAATAAATACTAAGCACTCCTAAATGATCTAATTTACAGATATGTTGACCTTGTATGACCTTGACCATTGATTTTTAGAACATCCATTAAACATTGTATGATTATTATCTATCCAATACAAACTTCTTTACTAATTTTCATGAGAGCTGGAAATATGAGTTAGAACAAGGAAATTATTATTGTTGTCATATCGTCAATAAACTTGACTTTTGACCATTTCAAACAATCCACTAGAAACACGTGGAAATTAAATCCAACAATATTTATGAGTTTAGTACGCATAACAATATATTGAAACCACTTCCGACAGGAGTACTGGGGTCCAGATATGGCCCTGATCGAAAGCCTAAAGGATTTCGCGGAACGCTGTGGGTTGCTTGTGAACTACCGTATGATCATGCAGTTTTCTACTTAAGCAAGGGATACAAAAAAATCATTATATACCAGGGTACAATGTTTAGGTACATTGTAACATAACCCCAATGTTTCCCTTGAATACAGCATGCGATTAAAAGATACATGGCTTTCAAAGGCTTTAGCAGAGGATCCTAAAGTTCATGTGGCAGAAACCACCGTCGCAGGCAAGATAGAAACCATGACATTTCAGGATAAAGTTTACAACCACAAAAAATACCTTACCAGAGCTCATGACCAATTTTCTCCTCAGTAATTCTAGAAAGTTTGAAATAAACTGTACATTTACATAACCCTTTTATCGCTCTATAAAGTACATCTGTATGCCAATGTCTTTATTGTCGTAATTTCCGATACATCCTTGTATCCGACAATTAATTTCTTACATTAGCAGAAACATGTGATTCCATGGAAAGAGCCGAATGAAGAGTCACACCGATGGCATCTTCCTAAGACTTAACTCTACCAGACTTTACTTAAAACTGTGTTGCGTTTTCCTCGCGTGGTTGGCGGTTGTTATTTAAATGGTAATTAAAACTGTTGTTTTACGTTTAATAAATCAAATGTCCAATTGAACGTGTTTAAATAGATGCTGTTAATGGTAATTTATCGCAAGCTTCTTAAAATTTTAACAAAAATACATGACCTTTGCGGATTTATAGGCGAATTTTAATTGATCGAAACTCTCCTGATAGTTCAGTGCAGAATAGAGTAAATGGGCAGTACATATATACATAAAAATCAGGACAGTGCCGTGAGGTTTAAAACCGAAAATTCTATGCAGATTTTAACTTCTGTATACGAGTAGTTTAGAATTCTTAATGTAGCTGTTATTCTTCTCTCTCTCTCTCTCTCTCTCTCTCTCTCTCTCTCTCTCTCTCTCTCTCTCTCTCTCTCTCTCTCTCACACACACACACACACACACACACACACACATCGGGTTTTTGCCTTCTACCTTTTTGCATCATTTGCATCATTTGAAGATGATCGCATGGCCGAGTGGGTTAGGGTGCTAGTGCAAGAAAATTAGTCGATAGGTGCCGTTCTTCGTAGTACGGGTTCGATTCCTGCTTGCAACACACCCTCCAAGCTATTATATTGGTGTAATTCTATGTACAGTAAAATTGCCTATTTGGTTTTATCGGAATATATTTGATATATCTGGGCATACTATGTGGATTTGTACTGCGTATAATATATTTGATATATCTGGGCATACTATGTGGATTTGTACTGCGTTTAATATACTTGATATATCTAGGCATACTATGTGGATTTGTACTGCGTATAATATATTTAATATATCTGGGCATACTATGTGGATTTGTACTGCGTATAATATATTTGATACATCTGGGCATACTATGTGGATTTGTACTGCGTATAATATATTTGATATATCTGGACATACGATGTGGATTTGCACTGCGTATAATATATTTGATATATCTGGGCATACTATGTGGATTTGTACTGCGTATAATATATTTGATATATCTGGGCATACGATGTGGATTTGTACTGCGTATAATATAGGTTGACATTTACATTAATTATTCTGTGACACAATTTGTAATATAATACTTACCTACTGGTAGAAAAGAGAAATACTTATGTTTCTACCCTATTTTCTTTCTCCACCGGGCACCAAAACGACGGTTGGTCTAAATAATACAATTGCCAAGGAGATAGTCTACATGCCGTGATTATTCCAAAATCTGAGTTAAATAAAGATACAAATGTTCAAGATATATGACTTTCACGAAACATTAACACAAAATATTAATATTGACGCCTCCGCGCCCCCATTGACAGCGGAGACAAAAACAAATATAGTTTGCACTTGTTTGCAAATAAAGTTATCTTAAAATTCAAAAATTTCATCCTTCGTAAGTAATTTCTTTATATACCTTATCTAAGTATTATATCAATAATGTTTAATCATGATAGGATGCTCTGTGTTAATTAACTTGCAATGTATTATTATTATTATTATTATTATTATTATTATTATTATTATTATTATTATTATTATTATTATTATGTTGCCTAAAGTTACTTCTAAACCGCATGTTCTTAATGAGCCCTGAGCTTCTGAATAAAGTCTTCAACTGTTGAACTGTTGAAATGGAAGTTTTGGTACACTAATTGGTCGATCTGATAAAAACTGGAGTCAGAATCAATTGGTTAAAGGATCCAGTTGTCGACGGTTAATCAATGCTTGACTTGTGGTAATAAAATGAAATCTTCTGCACCGCTATGTTTACCTCCTATCTGATCTATTACTCCTTCACGAACTACGTTAACAATGCCACGTGACTGGTGATTCGGATCCGTACCTTGATACCAGAATAAAATATTCATTAGTTTGTCATGAACGTCATCCAATTACAGTAACCAATCAAAATATGATAATCGTTCATTCCACCCGGTGATTAGCTCAGCATTGTCCCTTACAGCTCTTTTAACTTTGATATTATGTACACTCATGAAATTTGTTTTTGACTTTCTATACATATGTTTCGCATTATAGCATAACCAAATCCGTCGTCCACATTTTTTGAAGTTTATTTTCAATAAAACAAATAACAAGAATTCAAAGCTTTGACATTGGATTGGGGAAAAGTCAGATACAATTTAATGCTTTCACCTACCGTAAACAAAATTCTAATCCGTGTGCTCCAGCTATGGATAGTATGTATGTATGTATGTATGTATGTATGTATGTATGTATGTATGTATGTATGTATGTATGTATGTATGTATGTATGTATGCATGTATGTATGTATGTATGTATGCATATAAGTATGTATGTATGTACAGAGTTTAACGGCACATAAGTACAATAAAGGCACACAGAGCGAAGATAAAGGCAAATTGCGGTAAAATCCCTAAGATACCAAGTCAAAGTTTTGATATAAATTGAACTCTTTTAAAATGTCCAAGCGTGAACCTCATCTTGGGACGCGTCTCATTGACGAAATGAATGCCTCCATTAGTTGCGCATTACAATATGCAGAACTCAGTGTGGACAGGAGAGATAATTGTTTAAAGTTGTCGAGACCAAAAAAGTGTTAAGGTGCTCTGACGGATAGAAATACTGGTTTAACCTTATAATTTGTCACTAAAAATATTGAATATGCTACACTTTATTATTTTTAGGACTTCTGAGTTTAATTTAACACAGACCTACATTAATAGTGTTAGGACTTTTTGGGTTTAATTGCACATCACCCTTCTCGGCTCCTCATTTTGGCCAGCCTATGCAATAGCATTGTGACATCATGAAAGTCATTCATGAAAGACCTAATTGGTCTTTATATCTGATTACTTGTAACGAAAGCGTGCATTCCATACTAAGATAACCAAAATTGGCCCCCGAAATACAAAGAAATATATCTATCTAGTTACGTTTTCCTGTTAAGGAGGAATCGTGACGTAAATCTTATGAAAGAAAGTTGTAGAAAACACGCTGTGTCACTTATTTCGATTTGTTATAAGCATCACTCTTTGTGTTACATGTTAACCCTGCCTAAATAAATTATTATCCCTTTCGTCACAACATGACTCCAGGTGTATTAACAAGCCGCAGTCGGTCCAACTCCACCTATTTTCATTTAAGATTGTCTCAGGAAGACAATCAGACTGTTGCACGTTTGATTTATCGTTTTCAAGTTGTAATGTCATGTCTACTGTTCCCCGTGTTAATATACATGACAACATAATGAATTGTTAAACGCTACGTTATGTACGAGTTGACCTTTGCTGAATCAAATAACTCCTTACAAACTTCACGCTTTAATAGTCAATGTGAGTAGGTGTTTAAAGCCTCCTTCTCCCCCCCCCTCTCTCTCTCTCTCTCTCTCTCACACACACACACATACACACACACTACATATGCTAATCTCTCTTTTTCTGCTGTCTTGTATAGTAGGTAAATTGATGGCCACTAAATGACATAAGCATGGTAGATGGATCACACACACACATACGATGGATGGATGGATCAGAATATATCTTGTTTCACTGACACCCCTAAAACACGTGACTGATATCCTAAAGTTTATTGTATTCCTTAAACGCTGGTTGCTTTGTGTCATATTTCTATCTTTATTGATGGAGCCCATGCAATTATACATAGATGTATAGGACATAACATTGTTCAGGGTGTTATTTGTTTTCGTAAAACAGCTCAGATCTTATAATATTTATCACACAGTTTCTAGGCTTTACCTGCTGACTGCACGTGACCATTAGGGCCTCAATTAACTTCATCTCATGGAAGGGTGTTGACAGGGTCAGATTTTATTAGAGATAAAATAATAACCCACTCTCTCAGTCATTACAAATTTCAGAACCAAGATAGAGGGGTCTCTGAACCATTCTGGGGATTTTTGCAATCTAACTTTGATTTTGATTTGCTGGATATTACCTTAACTGGACATTTTTTGTTAATATTTTTTTTTTAAAATGAGAATGTGTCCCTGCAAACGAGCACACATGTACCTAGTTGTGCCTTGAACCTTTCACTGATTTATATATCACTGATTTAAAAGGATTTTTCTTATATCGCGATAAACAACTCAATCAAGATTTGGACCTATGCTTTCCTCATAAGTGTCTCGTTAAAGCTGGAAAACCGGCTGTGGTAAAACTAGAAAAACCGGCTGTGAGTAAAGTTGGTAACAGGCTGTGCAAAGCCGGAAAACAGGCGGTGGTAAAGTCTTATTTGATCTTTGGATGATAATGCATAAAGACAGCATATCTGATTTGTCTATAACCTTTTCTTACTATCACTATTTATAAATGCTTGTTATTATTTATACATCTAATTATTTACTATAACATTTATTTTCTCAGTCCTACTTACCCCTTTCTCTATATTTCTTTTTTCTATGCATTTAATTAATGTGATTACGATGCAAAACTTGGTAAATTAGTTCGAGAAACTGAGAGCCGCAACATGGTGAGGGCTGTGGCTTTCCGGGTCATCAAATCATAACAGACATCCTCACTCATTCCTTAGGTAGCTTAATGAAAGGATTAAAATATTTTAATATAAATGCTTAATTCTGATTGAAAGCATTGAATTGCGATATAAAAAGTTTAATTTTATTGTAACTCTAAAAAGTAACTCATTTTATCTTATCAACTATGTTAAAACACCCGTGTCATCTTGTTTGATCCGACTCCTGTTCTTGTGAGACACGGTCCAATACAATGTCAAGATTAATTTATTGCAACCTACTAATCCCTTTAATAGCCACATTCTTTAATAATAAGCCTCTTTACAGGATTAAAGCTGACGTCATTTTACACAAGTTGGGGGCTATAATGCAAGTTTAATCATGTACGTTTTTCTTTAGGAGCAAACGTGGTGCATGATAACAAGAAAATATTCTTTCCCAGCTTATATTCTGGACATATTTCATCTTGTGTGGCACAAAATAAAAAAAATTAAAACAAAAAAAGCAAGAAGAAAGATATACGTGTATTTGGCTATTGTCTCCTTATAAACCATTTCAAAGCCGCAAATTTCTAGGTAACCAAGTATACATGTATATAATGCATAGAAAGTGTAGGACCAGCAGTGCTAATTATATGAGGGCCAACAAAAGTCCCCATATTAAAACCGCGGATAATGGAAATGAGTATTCTTTGATAGAGTAAAACGAGAAATGTTCATATTTTGTGCCTTATGTATGCATTCAACATCATTTTTAACCTTCCGATCCATTAGATGAAGTGAAACATATGTAACAGCAAATCAGTAGCCGAAAGAAAAACAATGTTCAATAATCAAAAGATATTCTGATCTTCAGCCATAAGCTGCAGCCCCCGATGTATGGGTGGCCAGCATGTTACTCCCCCCCCCTCCTCTCTCTCTCTCTCTCTCTCTCTCTCTCTCTCTCTCTCTCTCTCTCTCTCTCTCTCTCTCTCTCTCTCTATATATATATATATATATATATATATATATATATATATATAAAGACAAATGCGGTTTTTTCCGTTGAATCAAATTTATTTCCTATCAGCACAAGTTCTGACAAAGATGGGTGTCACCTCTGTTAACACAAAGTAGAAAGCGAGCATGTCCACTCATTCTTTCTTTTTCTACACGTAAGTCCATTGGGCTTGAAAATATATGAAGTTCCAAATTCCTGCTTCAAATGGATCATGAAAAGTTTGCAATTGTACACTTTCATGCAAATTTGGAATCTAAATGTGGCATACTAGTTTTCTAAGTTACCGTATATACTCGCGTATAATCCGATGCAAACTGCACACTGCATAGACCCAGATCTGCCGTCGCATAATGCAGATCAGGGTCCAGGTTGTTTGCATTTGGACCCGGGTTATACGCGAGTATATACGGTACACATCCCAGTAATTACTCTGCTATTCCTGATGGACTCAGATCACATTTATTACTTCGGCGTCAGTACTCACGAATGTAGTCCCTATCTATGTTGAGGGCATTTGTTCCTCTCTTTTTTAGCGGCGATCCTTGGCTTAGATTTAGGCGTTCATAGTACTGATTTAAAACAAATTGTTTATTATTTAAAATATGAGAATTCTGGGGTGATTTTTTGTGTGTAATTTGGCTACAGTGCACAGTGAGTAATCAGGCATTCCTGCTGTTTTGGATGTGAAATATGTGACCCATGACGCATTGCTTTGTTTAAAGTTTAGCCTCTCCATAAAAATAACGAACAACGTATGACATGAACTTCAATGAAGTTGGTTTCGGAAGATACTTTTGATTGGCATATGATCTAATTGTATTTGGACACACTGGAAAGTTCAGTATTGAAAAACAATGTAGAGAGTATATAGGGAGAATGATTATATACCAAATCCTGACATATCATGTTATGGGTTTGGTTCCCGTTCAAGTCTCGCCGCAGGCGATGCATGGCACACCGTTTGCTCAGACAGTTATTAGGCATGCCGAGTTTCACTGGCATGAATGTCACCTTCACGGTCGCACTAGTTAAAGGTAAACACGACGCCCTCAAGGGTGTTACAGTATAACCGGGATTTGCAAGCTGAAGGTCAGCTGTACACCTTAAACCTGTTCAAACGGACCCAATACTGACCATAAAATGAATATCTGTAGAGGAACATGTGGCATCGCTGGAAATATTATTTACCCCCTACAAGCAGCGGGAGAAGGTTCAACGTGCTTTTGTTAGTTTGAAAATTGTATTAGTGAGCACATAAGGCAGTAATCCGTCGCAGAAACCTCGCATACACAAAGCGGCAAGTTAAAACCAGGTCGTATGGCCAGATAAGTAGTCGATAATCTCTTTGTTGAGGGTCAACGAGAGCACCCGGGTGATTCAATGGACTCAATCACAAAGAGGAAAAACAAAAACAACTCGCAGTTTAATACAAGGACCATCTTATGCGCAGACACTAGGGTCAACTTAAGGGCGTCACGCAGTAAACTAACACTAGGACTAGCAACAGGGGATGATTTTTTCGGAATTATAGAATATACAAAAATTGAATGTTTTCTGCATAATTTGAGTGTGCAGATTTCAAAAATGAACCCACCTTTTCAAATAAATTCACAGGAAGCATTCAAACACATGTACCATTCACCATTTTTAATATTGGTCTTTGGCACTTTTTGCAAATTCCTGACCTCATGTTATTTCAAGCTGAAATTTGCATATTTCTTACATATGTTTATATAGAAATGTTTTGTGAACATTCAGCTTTAAGAATAAATTGACTTTTTCTATGTTCCAGGTATTTCAGAAGCCCCCATGTGCCTTTTTTACAAGCACCCCCCTAACATTTTTGCATGAAATACTATATTTTTCAGTCATACACAAGTTGAAATTATATGTTGCTCTTAAAATGGAACCTTTTCTGCATAATTTGAGTGTGCAGAATTCAAAAATGAACCCATCTTTATTATATCTTTTCAAATAAATTCACAGGAAGCATTCAAACACATGAGCCGTCC
Source organism: Margaritifera margaritifera (assembly GCA_029931535.1). NCBI lineage: Eukaryota > Metazoa > Mollusca > Bivalvia > Unionida > Margaritiferidae > Margaritifera > Margaritifera margaritifera. The sequence continues at coordinate 1,699,426 of JAQPZY010001297.1, read as the reverse complement.
ACCATTGTTAATATTGGTCTTTGGTCACTTTTTGCAAATTCTTGACATCATGTTATTTCATGCTGAAAGTTGCATATTTCTTACATATGGTTATATATAAATGTTTTGTGAACATTCAGCTTCAAGAATAAATTAACTTTTTCTATGTTCCAGGTACTTCTGAAACCTTTCAGTTCCTTTTTATCACGTGCCCCCCTAAAATTTTTGCATGAAATACCATAATCATGAGTCATACACAAGTTTAAATTGTATGTTACTCTTAAAAGCAATAGTACAAATGCATTACAGTGTTCTTGTACATATATGCATTGATCAGAAATCACAATTTATTAAATAACAATTGCCATTTTAGAAATTAGTTATGATAAGATATTTTTGGTCAGTTTTCATATCTATAAAATAAAATCAATGACAAAAAAACATAAAAATGACTTACTTTGAATACTTCCACAATTCTACTACTGGCACTGATTTGGTTCTCAAGAAATAGTTATGATTATGTTTTTGTTTAAATAGAGAAATACTACAGATAGATTTTCTGTTCTTTATTATGACAATATTCATATTGATATTCACAAAAAATGTCATGAAATGAATTTGTTTTCATTTTCAAAATTCTGAAAATAAGTTTAACTTTTATCTCTTTTTCGCCTCTACTAAACATGAACATTTTAATTTGAATACCAGTGTCTCTAGCTAAGAATCGTACCTAGAGCAGATGACCTGACATTGATGATATCTAAATGATCATAATCACATACATATTATCAATATCATTATCAGTATCACCCGTCGAGTCTCTATTCTCGAAATTACATTACACAACAAAAGTTGTACCAAAATGTTGTAATAAATTTGGTATAATGAATGACAATACGTTTGTATAATCCGATTCCTTTGTATAAACGTCTGCCCTTTCATAAAATCAAGTTTACGTGTGTTTTTGAACCCAATTTATGTCGTGTTGTTGTCATTGTTTCCATTTTGTACGTACCCATGTGCCGGGAAGAGTTACCGTTCTTGCTGGTATGGGTGACCTTTAAAAAGACGTAATTCGTGGGTTTTCCGCAAATATTCGCACACATTTTACGATTATTCTCGTAAAAAGAACTACAAAGCAATTAAAAAGTAGGCGTAGGTGAGCGTATATGTTCGTTTATTTACTTTTTCTGCGTTTTGAAAAGATCGGTTTTCGTTTATTTTCCCAGAATATGTTGTACAAAAGGCCCAATGTCATATACGCTAAATATAGACATTTGACCTTTCAACCATGAATACATTCGGATATAATAATGTCGGCTTTTTACATACGAAAGCGGAGAAAGTACCAGGTGTAATGAGGTTGACATTTTAAGAAAATGTTAATCTTGATCGCCAGTGCCCTCTAGCGGCGGCACCTGTTGCTACTAGGACCTGAAGTTCAAACAACTCTCGTCCCAGCCAAACTATACTTGTAAGAACGTTTGAAACAAGCGGCTTTGGTGTTAATAACGTAAATAATAGGTCCAGGTTTCAATTTTGTAATGTTTGTGGGTTACAAAATAGGTTATTACGTCCAAATTTCGTTTGTTTTATTCATCCATTCGATTGTTGTGGTGTTTCCTAGACAAAATGAAATGATCTCGACGTAGTAGAAATTAAAGAATTTAATCATATTTATAAAGCATAGGAAACAAACTGTTATGTGAATAACGGGTGGTTGCATTTTTTTATCGTCAGAAATACTCAAGGTTTGTCTCTGAAATATTGATTCCAATTGAATATATTATATGGGTTGAATACAACAAAAGATATAATAATTGTTTTCTACGTACTCGATATAGGTTACAGTTTCCTCTAGAGCGTATTAAAAAATACAAAAGGAAATCACTGATATGATGGAAAAATATAAATGTTTGTATTTGTATGGTTCTTTCAATCACAGACAGCAACTATTCCTGATTTTAGATATTCAAATCTCGATGAGTTTAATTTTTTTTTTTTTTTTTTTTTCTTTTTTTTTTCTTCAAACAAATGACAGTTTAAATTCGTATTTAAATTCTGATTTTACCCTAAATGATTGGGTATTTGTCGATATCGAAAATCAAGGTCTACTAACACACACACATACACACACACACACACGAACATATATATATATATAGATGTGAGGCGTGTCAGTCCCTTAATCTATCGGCCTAGACGGACACATGGGTAATGGCAGAGATATAGGTCAGATTACGTGTACAAATCCATCAGTTTTGATTATGTTATGTCATCATCTGCTTCCCTTAAATTTATCTACAGTTTCAAACATTATGAATTTGAACCATTATGTGTGATGTATATTCCCTACAGTCAGTTTTTGTGCTTTCTTATAAGAATATATTTTTAATTAGGAGAATACTGAAACTGTGTCAAAAGTATTTATAAGGTGAAAAACCACAAAATGTAATAATTTTGTAGATAATATTGACGAAGCAATAATAAGACTTATTGATGATTAAATAAATGATTTACCTAGTATTGATTCTTTCTATCAGGGAATACTGTACAGAAAATATGGTATTATTTCCGATATATTTAAAGCATTAGCTGCGGAAACTGTTTGTTTTAAAGAAAAATCTAGTAAGGTTAAGAACAAGCAATATCAATGGTTTGGTAAAGAATGTAAAAGTGCTTGAATATTGCTACAATTAATACGAACATTAGATTCAGAAACCGAATTAAAGTAGTGAGTCAAATCTATAACATAGCCATAAAATAAAAAAAAAATTAAAAAAATTTTAAAAAATAACTTAAGTTCCGCGGCATTCGTAAAGCTAAATGTATCGATAAACTAAGAAAGCTTTGCAAGTCAAACCCAATATAATATTGTAAAGTAACTAACAGAATTAAAGAAAATAAAATATCCCTAATATAAACATTATTGTGTTTCTGAATGCTTCAAAGATCTCCTTTATTTTGCCGCAAGTCCGAAAATGGTTTGAAGATTCCGCGATTTGCAGAAATATCAGCAATACTATTTTCTTTTCTCTTCTCGACCTTCTATCACAGTCACTGTTTTGCTTTTAAAAATTTTACATTTTTATGCGATATTTCAAGAAATCGCTGTTATAAAAGGTAGTAAAATATGCCAAAGATGTATTTAATGAAACCAACGATAACCTCATCGCATCACCAACTTTTAAAGATTTACATTCATAGACTAAATTGTTTCATGACTCTGCTATTAGAAAGGTTCATACAGATAAACATACATTCACACTCAAATGTATGAAGCTTTCATAAGATCCATTTCCAAGTCACATGGTCTGGTCTTATTGGTTTTATTTCTGTCATGTGACCAAACTCGTCTGCAAACCCCTCGGAAGAGCGGAGAATGCTCCGCCTACTCATTTGCATACTTATTTCCTTAATACAGGCGTTTTTCGTTTGAGTAAAATTCATAGTAATTAAGTTTCCAGGTAAATAAAACAAATTTCATGAAAATTGGATGACAAATGTCCAAGTTGTAGAAGACTGTAATCTGTACATGTTAGATAGTGACTTCTCCGTATTTGCGCTATTCGAATGGATAAGCCTTTTTCCAGCCACCTGATTATGCATCTATGTACACCTAGCTGGCAAACGAATTGTAGAGATACCGATGCAATGAAATCTCTGTTATGCGATACCTGACTGACGGATATCGACCCCACATCCCCCTCGGCTGATAGGACTGACTTGTTGACGGTGTTCCACTGTTAAGGGTACCTAACAACTGGAGCCGCTCTGACAAGCTACTTGGTATCTCGATATGACTGCCGCATAATATTTTGGACCACTGAGGAGTAAGAGAAGGGGGGAGGGGCAGGGGGAATGGTACTTTTTCCTTTTTAGTCATTGGGAATTAGTGGATTGAAGTTTTAAACAGCAAATGACACTGGATCTACACAATTAGGCGTGGGGCTATTCAACAAATAGAGAGGAATATAGTTTTACCAAACAAAAAGCATGAATACCTTTGATTTTAGTGGATACCTAACAGTATAAGAATATTGTCATGCCTTTTCGATCACAAAAGTTAATTTTAAGCTGAAAACCTCAGAGTCAGAAATGGTATATATAATACGTCTACATGTCTGCGAGACAGAAGATAAGAAAATAATGAAAATTACATGATTCTACTTTATTTTACATAAATAAACACATTGTCAAGATTGTCGGGTTTTAAGCATGAGGTTGACATTTGTGCTTAAACTTGGAGAATACAGGGTCTAGTGTGACGGTTATGAATAAGACATCATAGTCGAAACAGCTAGAATATTAGGTGTAATTGTGAATGAATACATTAGCACCAGGTAGACATAGGTGTTTGGTGAATATTCTTTTGAATACAGGACATTTGGTTTCTTGAGATAATATCAAGGTGTTTGGAAAACGGCAAAAATTACCACATGAAAGATCTATAGAACGATTTAGATCAAGCTCGCGGCCCCTCTTTGAACAATGACTGTGTACCTGAATTACTGGCAATTTATAAAGAAGGTTTGTTACATGATAAGCATATATCAAATCGTGTGACTTCCAGCCACATCGAAGACCCATGATAGAAGCCGAGAGCTCGTTAAAGCCACAAAGTTTAACTCTGCCAAGGTATTTTTTTTTTCTGTGTGAAACTTGAAAATGTTTCCTTATCATTATTTTGACGATTCACACTTCTGATGAAGAATCAACGAATGTAACGAATACCACTACTGTTACCTGTGCAGCTGCTACCACTAGTAGTACCACGAAGCTCAACTGTGGTAAATACGACGATACACATGTCTAATGCCACATTAATTAGAGATTCAAACAGTTCAATAAGTTTTATGGGTTCACAAAAAAAAAAAAAAAAAAAAAAAAAAAAAAAAACCAGTATGGTGGTATGGCCGGATTGCAAACCATGAAATATAGATTCTACTGTGACCTAGTTTCCACTGATCGCTGGAAGTACTCCTCGTGACGCAATTACATAACAAGTTAAGCGATCGCGTAGGGTATAGTCCCTTTGAAAATTAGCTAGGCACAAAGACTAGCACAAAATTAATAAACCGTGAAATACAGACCACAGTGACCTAATTTTCACCGAAAGTACCCTACATTACACATCTAAATACCAGCTTATGTGACTTCGAGAAAAAGCGTCAAAGAAAATGATCTACAAGACGACTCTAACTTAGAGAAACTGAGCTTAACGCAAATGTAAACTCAGTTCACTGAACCATGAAATACAGGTTACACTGACTTAGTTTTCACGTATATCCGGTTTACTCCTCAAGATTATTTGCATACCAAGTCATATGTCTCTACAAGCAATAGTGTCTGAAAACAATTACCTAAACGCGAACTCTAACCTCAGTCTTAACGCCAGTTAGACGGACATCATCAATCGTAATCCCGAATTAATTTGCAATCCGTCTAAGAGGCGTACCCCTAAAAACGTCCGAATTAATTTGCAATCCGTCTCAGAGGCGTACCCCTAAAAACGTCCGAATTAATTTGCAATCCGTCTAAGAGGCGTACCCCTAAAAACGTCCGAATTAATTTGCAATCCGTCTAAGACGCGTACCCCTAAAAACGTCCGAATTAATTTGCAATCCGTCTAAGACGCGTACCCCTAAAAACGTCCGAATTAATTTGCAATCCGTCTAAGACGCGTACCCCTAAAAACGTCCGAATTAATTTGCAATCCGTCTAAGACGCGTACCCCTAAAAACGTCCGAATTAATTTGCAATCCGTCTAAGAGGCGTACCCCTAAAAACGTCCGAACTAATTTGCAATCCGTCTAAGACGCGTACCCCTAAAAACGTCCGAATTAATTTGCAATCCGTCTAAGACGCGTACCCCTAAAAACGTCGGAATTAATTTGCAATCCGTCTAAGAGGCGTACCCCTAGAAACGTTCACAGGAGTTACAGAGTAAGACCACTATACATTCCAAACCTTCTTTGTCGGCTACATCAACGGGAATCATAAACAGTAGTAGCTAGAAGTGTACTACAATCACTAGATAGTATACAACAACTAATTCACATGAAATACGTATCACACTTAAGTGACAGTTACAACATCTATATCAACTAACCAGTATTTAATAAGAAAATAACTAAATATTTCAATATAGATATGACTGATCATGATATTTTGTTTCCTTTTCTTCCATAAGTTTTTCAGATAAATATATTGAAAAAGGCAATATATTGAACAAAAGCAAAGACCAGATTTAATAATTTAAGGCTGATGCCCCAAAGGGAGCTGATTGACCCTTTCTTTCAATTTTAATTTGGCAGTTGTCAGGAGAACTTACTCTTTGTCGTGATCTAATTAGCTGTTAGACATTGATGATTGACGCAGTGACTGACAGGTGAGAAGTCACACTCAACTGACCACCTATCAATGCTAATTGGCTATAGAGGGTTAATTAGTCTGCTATTCGGTAATGGACGCGATGGCTCCTATAAGGCGTTGTACTCGTGAGGGTGCGGGTTCGATTCCCACCAAATTTTATATGTAGCATATGCCACCTACCCCTAACTAGCGACCTACCGTTTGCGAACTTCGGCCTTAAAAGTTACAGCCCACAGTTAATGGTCCTTGTACAAGTGGTCAGTTGTACCAGGTACAACTAATCTGTCTCGTTTAACTTTATGACAGTTTCTTGATAAATTACAGGTAAACTGTTGGCATCCATATTAACAAACAGCGTGACCCCTATTGTATTGTCCTGGATATATTTACACCCAGTAAACTCATTTGGAATCCTCTGTCAATGTTTAACCTCGTCTCAATTAGTCATGAATCAGATATTTCTGACACTGAGTGAACTGTCTCTCAGTAGTATACCAGACATATGTTTATTACTATATATCATCAGTTTTAGAACTTCTTAAATCTTCAGAATAAAACGTGCTTTTTGACTCTAAATACTGCTTGATCGGTGTGCTTCGAAGCGCTATAAATTTATAATGTTTTTGTAGGTTCTAATGTCATAAAAAAAATTCTGAGCCACCATGGCCATCTACTATATTATTGAAAAACGACCAAATTGCAGTCAAACAAGAATAAAACCCCACATTTAGTATTTATTTTCTTGTCCGCCACGACCGCATTTTCTCCCATCAAAAATCACCATATTCATAATTGGATACAATAATTTCCTAGCCATTTCTAAGACGGACTTAATATGAACTCAGTAACGATGTTCATACAAGAATTCCCTGGCCATTTCCAAGACGGACCTAATATGAGGTCAGTAACGATGTTCAAATATTTAGATGAAAAGAATCAAAGTGTAAACAAAATTGTTTCAATCAAGTTATGGGCATCATATTAATCAATTAACAAGTACAGCACATTATCTTTGTCCTGCAGGCAGATATCAAGCACAGTAACCTGTTAAATCTACGCGCAGCTCTTTGCATTAAACAGAATTGTATCAAGTAATAAAATTCGAAAGGATTTTAAAGTTATAGCGGGACTTTCTCTTAAAATTCGTAATCACAACAATATTAATTTATTATTTAGCTATCAAGGTATTTGGTGTGAACTTTATGTGAATCTATTTATAGCCATTGTGATTACTATAAATTTTGATTTAGTTTTCATTGCTCTGTCAACAAACAGGATTTTACATTTATAGTCTTTGTTACTTATTTATCAAACAAATACAGTCGTATTAGTTTTTGTGTTTTCTAAAGTATAGAATTTAAGCGTGGTATTCTACGTACATAGTGAAACTTACAGAAATCTAGTCACCTCACAAGGTTTATTGTTATTTTCGTGTTGACGCAAGAAAAACGTCTTGTGTATAAGATAGCCAGGTAGATTACACAAGCAGTACGGAAAACAATTGTACTGTATAGATCATAATATTAAAGAACACATTTCTTGTTGCAACATTAACAAATTATGCTGTATATGCCAGATCGGTGTATATTTTCCAGGTATAATTCACCTGACTATGCATGGGAGATTTTATTCGGTGTGTTGCAAACATGACGTTATCGCTTAAAAGTTCTCACAGGGTCGTGCGTTCATAAGGTCATCGTAACTGTCAAGACAAGACAAGACAAGACAAGACAAGACAAGACAAGACAAGACAAGACAAGACTTTATTACACTCAGGTTATAAAGTTTACAACATATGAGGTATATAAGAAAAAGAACATGAATAAAGCGTGTGATATCATTACATAATGCTTTACAGGGATTACAAAATTTGGAGAACACAATCTATGAACCTGCAAATATTTTGTAAAAATCGTATGTTACGAATCGTATTCATTAATTGATTGTATTTTTAAACGTTAGTCCTAGAAATGTAAAAATGAGATATACATTGTTGTCTTTCATCATGAAAATAAGAACACGACAGAAAATAGTGATATTCATCACCTATTTCTTGCGACTGACAGAGCGTACAGTATTCTTCGTTATAGGAAACATTAGCCCATCTACCAGTTTCAACAGGAAACCTATGATTTGAAGTTCTAAACTTATTTAAGCTTTTAGATATATTTTTTGGTAATGTGAAATAGATCTTTTCTAAATCCAAACTAGTTTTATATAACCAGTAATTAAGACCTTTAGATGACGTATTGATGTTAGCTGCCCAAGCTTGTGTGTATTGATGTTTTATTAGTAGTTCTATAGATTTTGTTAACCATTAACTGACACAAGACTTTGATTTCTCCATACGTAGCTAAACCCAACATCATCTAATATTGATTTTACTTCTAATAGCCATTTATTGTCATAGGAATTATCACCAAAAATGTTAGTATAAAAGAAACTACATATATAAGACATTTTTTCTTCATAACCATTAACTAATCTAGCCCAATAGTTTATCATGCGACTTTTAATGTTAATAATTAAGAGGAAACCGACCAAGTTCACCGTATACCATACATAGAGAGCTACACGTTTTGACATTCAGTAAACGTCTAAGGAACGAACGATGGGTTTTTTCAACTATATCAGATATTAAAAATCCCCAAGTTACACAAGCATATGTTAAAATCGGTAGAATGGTCTGATCGAACAGTTTCAGCTGAGAATCAATAGGAAAATCTAAATTGTGTATACACTTTTTAAGTAAATGCATACCTTTATTAGCTATGGATACTAGATTTTTCAGGTCATTGGAAAACTTTCCATTCTTGTGAAATATAAGGCCTAAATATTTATATTCATCTACAACATTAATATCGGCATTTCTTATCTTAAATTTGTATGTGTGATTTTTTTTTGAATCAAATACAATAATTGTTGCTTTCTCTGGGTTGATTGTACGTTTCCAGTTATAGCAATATGTACTAAACATATCAAGGGTATATTGCATGTCAGCAAGATCATCTCCGATAAGTATAGTGTCATCAGTGTATCAAAGCAACATATCATTTAACATATTTACAAAATCAGTCTATTTGGATGGTACAGCGCAACCTCGTTACCCATTTACTAGTATAAAAAGTTTCTAGGTCATTTAGGAATAAGGCTAACAATAATGGAGATAAATTATCTCCTTGTCTCACACCTTTTTCACATGGGAAAAAACTCGAAAATTCATTATTTGCTTATACACATGTTTTGATATCATTATAAATGCTTAATACAACATTAAAACACTTCCCACTGATGCCTACCGATCACAATTTATTCCATAATCCAACTCTCCATACATTATCAAAGGCACTTTTAAAGTCAGTAAAGTAGAGAAAAGTTTCTTTTTGCAATGTCTAATAAATTCCATAAGGCTGTACAAAAGAAAGTGATTGTCTATTGTGGAATAGCCATTCTTGAATCCAACTTGAGTCTCAGATAGTAATTTATTATCATCAAGAACTTTAGACAATCTTAAATTTAATATAGCGGTAAAAACTTTACCAAAACAACTAGCTAAAGTAATAGGTCTATAATTTGATACATCGGTTTTGTCATCTTTATTTTTATAAATTGTATACATTAACACCTTTAGTCCAACCATCTGGTACGAAGCCAGTATTCAAGGTTATATTAAAAAGTTTTACATACGCATTTAACATTTCAGCAATTGAGCTTTTTATATATTTATTTCATATATTATCAATTGAACTTGCTTTATTATCTCTTTTTAGATTATGAACAACTTTATATATTTCTTCAGCCGTAATTGGGTCATTCAGACAAGAGTTATCGACAGCATCCGCAGCCTGCACCGTTTCTGTGATTACTCGGTCGTCACTATCTGTGTCCACTGAATTTATTTATTTGAAATAGTCAAAACATTCTTGCAATGTGATACTTTGAACAGGTTTTTCTTGCCGACATTATTTATCATATTTCAGTATCTCTTTGGATCTTTTGATTGTAAAGTGAGTATTTTCCTTTGCAATGATTTTTATGACGAGAATAATGATTTGCAAGAGTTTTCTTATACTGTCTACTAGCTACTAGCAGCTTTACTCACTGCAGTTTTTCTACTTTCGTGAACTTTCCTATACAAGTGGTAATGTTTTCTGGCTTTCATACACTCATTGCCAAACCATGGCTTTGAGTCATTTTTTAAAATATAATTTGTTGTTTGCGTGCATTTGCCGAACTTTCACGTCTATGTCCTTTATGAGTAAATGTCAGTTCAGCAGAGCTAATAAAAATGTTACTTATGTCGCTGATGATTCTGTCTAGATCGTCCTGTGTTATATTATCTTTAATGGTAAGTTCCTGCAAAGTCGATATAATTCAGATTTTGAACATTTATATTCGCCAGGAATTCATTTTTTCTTCTTGAACCCAACAATCTTCTACTTCTATTTTCTGTGATAGAATCATCAAGTACATGTAGCTGATTAATTTGAATTTGGTATGTTCAAACACAGTGAATATCTGAAAACAAGTGATTAAAATCAAGCACTTCAAACTTTTGTAACAATTTGAAGCCACTTAAAGTAGTTACTAGATAATCAATTAGGCCCTTGTCACCGGATGTGCATTTTCCAACTTCCACCCTTCCGTTACACATATACATATTATGTTTTACAAAAATTCAATAAATGCATACCATACCTATTTCTATTTCTGTCTTGTGAGTATCGGACCTGGGGTATTGCATATTTGTCTGGACGCTCGGTCCCCTCTATGCAATTCATTGTATCATTATCGAGACTGAATATTTCAGCTTGGTTTGTATTGAGAAAGTTATTACAAATATCTGATAAATTAGCAATTCTGTCATTAAAGTCGCCAACGAGAAAAATATAAGTAGAGCTATTAGAAAAATGTAGAATTTCATGTTCTATTTCAGTAAATGCTTCATCAGAGCAATACTCCGAACTGTTTATTTCTCATCTGATTTCTCCGCACCTAACGTATTGAAAGCAGATGGCCATTTTTCTTAAACTTTTAACTATTAATCAAAATTCAAGAGAAAATTACATGCTAATGTGGAAAGATTATAACTAGATTCATTTTATTCTCATAATAAGGTAAGTTTCATAATAATTATTTAGTTGAAAGCAATACAAGTACCATACATGACTATCATAAATGATTCATCAATACCAAAAGTTGAAAGTAAAGAATTAGCCCGAGCATTAATACGTCTTCCGGACTAAAACAGAAATTTAAAAAAAATTGATTAAAGAAAAAGGTGAAATTATAATTAAAAAACACAAAAACTTCAGGATACATCTAATATGAACTTTAACGAATGTAGATTTTAATAAAGAAATAACGACTATTTTCACGAATTTATCAAAGAAGTTAAACCATACTTAAAAGTGAAACCATACTTAGAATTGAAACCATACTTAAAAGTTGAACCATACTTAAAAGTGAAACCATACTTAAAAGTGAAACGATACTTAAAAGTTGAACCATACTTAAAAGTTAAACCATACTTAAAAGTGAAACCACAGTTAGAAGTGAAACCATACTTAAATGTTGAACCATACTTAAAAGTGAAACCATACTTAAAAGTTGAACCATACTTAGAAGAGATAATAAAGAAGTTAAACCATACTTAAAAGAGATAATAAACAGAATGAAGAGAGAATCTGGTCAAGTCAAAGTATAGTTAGATTCGTCTTGAACAATTCAACAATTAATACCACCAGAAACCCAACTATTACTTATTAGAAACTGGAACCCAACTATCACTTACTAAAAACAGGAAAACAACTATCACTTACTAAAAACAGGAACCCAACTATCACTTACTAAAAACAGGAACCCAACTATCACTTACTAAAAACAGGAAACCAACTATCACTTACTAAAAACAGGAACCCAACTATCACTTACTAAAAACAGAAACCCAACTATCACTTACTAAAAACAGGAACCCAACTATCACTCACCAGAAACAGGAACCCAACTATCACTTACTAAAAACAGGAACCCAACTATCACTCACCAGAAACAGGAACACAACAATCACTCACTAGAAACAGGAACCCAACTATCACTCACCAGAAACAGGAACCCAACTATCACTCACTAGAAACAGGAACCCAACTATCACTCACTAGAAACAGGAACCCAACTATCACTCACTAGAAACAGGAACCCAACTATCACTCACTAGAAACAGGAACCCAACTATCACTCACTAGAAACAGGAACCCAACTATCACTCACTAGAAACAGGAACCCAACTATCACTCACTAGAAACAGGAACCCAACTATCACTCATTAGAAACAGGAACCCAACTATCACTCACCAGAAACAGGAACCCAACTATCACTTACTAAAAACAGGAACCCAACTATCACTCACCAGAAACAGGAACACAACTATCACTCACTAGAAACAGGAACCCAACTATCACTCACCAGAAACAGGAACCCAACTATCACTCACTAGAAACAGGAACCCAACTATCACTCACTAGAAACAGGAACCCAACTATCACTCACTAGAAACAGGAACCCAACTATCACTCACCAGAAACAGGAACCCAACTATCACTCACCAGAAACAGGAACCCAACTATCACTCACCAGAAACAGGAACCCAACTATCACTCACCAGAAACAGGAACCCAACTATCACTCACTAGAAACAGGAACCCAACTATCACTCACTAGAAACAGGAACCCAACTATCACTCACTAGAAACAGGAACCCAACTATCACTCACTAGAAACAGGAACCCAACTATCACTCACTAGAAACAGGAACCCAACTATCACTCACTAGAAACAGGAACCCAACTATCACTTACTAAAAACAGGAACCCAACTATCACTTACTAAAAACAGGAACCCAACTATCACTTACTAAAAACAGGAACCCAACTATCACTCACCAGAAACAGGAACCCAACTATCACTCACTAGAAACAGGAACCCAACAATCACTCACCAGAAACAGGAACCCAACTATCACTCACTAGAACCAGAAACCCAACTATCACTCACTAGAAACAGGAACCCAACTATCACTCACTAGAAACTGGAACCCAACTATCACTCACCAGAAACAGGAACCCAACTATCACTCACTAGAAACAGGAACCCAACTATCACTTACTAAAAACAGGAACCCAACTATCACTTACTAGAACCAGAAACCCAACTATCACTCACTAGAACCAGAAACCCAACTATCACTTACTAGAACCAGGAACCCAACTATCACTTACTAGAACCAGGAACCCAACTATCACTCACTAGAACCAGGAACCCAACTATCACTTACTAGAACCAGGAACCCAACTATCTCTTACTAGAACCAGGAACCCAACTATCACTTACTAGAAACAGAAACCCAACTATCACTCACCAGAAACAGGAACCCAACTATCACTCACTAGAAACAGGAACCCAACTATCTCTTACTAGAACCAGAAACCCAACTATCACTCACTAGAACCAGAAACCCAACTATCACTTACTAGAACCAGGAACCCAACTATCACTTACTAGAACCAGGAACCCAACTATCACTCACTAGAACCAGAAACCCAACTATCACTTACTAGAACCAGAAACCCAACTATCACTCACTAGAACCAGGAACCCAACTATCACTTACTAGAACCAGAAACCCAACTATCTCTTACTAGAACCAGGAACCCAACTATCACTCACCAGAAACAGGAACCCAACTATCACTCACCAGAAACAGGAACCCAACTATCACTTACTAGAAACAGGAACCCAACTATCACTCACCAGAAACAGGAACCCAACAATCACTTACTAGAACCAGAAACCCAACTATCACTCACTAGAAACAGGAACCCAACTATCACTCACCAGAAACAGGAACCCAACTATCACTTACTAGAACCAGAAACCCAACTATCACTCACTAGAAACAGGAACCCAACTATCACTCACTAGAACCAGAAACCCAACTATCACTCACTAGAACCAGGAACCCAACTATCACTCACTAGAACCAGAAACCCAACTATCACTCACTAGAACCAGAAACCCAACTATCACTTACTAGAACCAGAAACCCAACTATCACTTACTAGAACCAGAAACCCAACTATCACTCACTAGAACCAGAAACCCAACTATCACTTACTAGAACCAGGAACCCAACTATCACTTACTAGAACCAGAAACCCAACTATCACTTACTAGAACCAGAAACCCAACTATCACTCACTAGAAACAGGAACCCAACTATCACTTACTAGAACCAGGAACCCAACTATCTCTTACTAGAACCAGAAACCCAACTATCACTTACTAGAACCAGGAACCCAACTATCTCTTACTAGAACCAGGAACCCAACTATCTCTTACTAGAACCAGAAACCCAACTATCACTTACTAGAAACAGAAACCCAACTATCACTCACCAGAAACAGGAACCCAACTATCACTTACTAGAAACAGGAACCCAACTATCTCTTACTAGAACCAGAAACCCAACTATCACTCACCGAAACAGGAACCCAACTATCACTCACCAGAAACAGGAACCCAACTATCACTCACTAGAACCAGAAACCCAACTATCACTTACTAGAACCAGAAACCCAACTATCACTCACTAGAACTAGGAACCCAACTATCACTCACTAGAACCAGAAACCCAACTATCTCTTACTAGAACCAGAAAGCCAACTATCTCTTACTAGAACCAGAAACCCAACTATCACTTACTAGAACCAGGAACCCAACTATCTCTTACTAGAACCAGGAACCCAACTATCTCTTACTAGAACCAGAAACCCAACTATCACTTACTAGAAACAGAAACCCAACTATCACTCACCAGAAACAGGAACCCAACTATCACTTACTAGAAACAGGAACCCAACTATCTCTTACTAGAACCAGAAACCCAACTATCACTCACCAGAAACAGGAACCCAACTATCACTCACCAGAAACAGGAACCCAACTATCACTTACTTGAACCAGAAACCCAACTATCACTCACTAGAACCAGAAACCCAACTATCTCTTACTAGAACCAGGAACCCAACTATCTCTTACTAGAACCAGAAACCCAACTATCACTTACTAGAAACAGAAACCCAACTATCACTCACCAGAAACAGGAACCCAACTATCACTTACTAGAAACAGGAACCCAACTATCTCTTACTAGAACCAGAAACCCAACTATCACTCACCAGAAACAGGAACCCAACTATCACTCACTAGAAACAGGAACCCAACTATCACTCAAAAGAAACAGGAACCCAACTATCACTCACTACAAACAGAAACCCAACTATCACTCACCAGAAACAGGAACCCAACTATCACTTACTAGAAACAGGAACCCAACTATCTCTTACTAGAACCAGAAACCCA
This sequence comes from Margaritifera margaritifera, assembly GCA_029931535.1. Taxonomy (NCBI): domain Eukaryota; kingdom Metazoa; phylum Mollusca; class Bivalvia; order Unionida; family Margaritiferidae; genus Margaritifera; species Margaritifera margaritifera. The sequence goes on along the minus strand of JAQPZY010001297.1, from coordinate 1,683,651 downwards.
ACTATCACTCACCAGGAACAGGAACCCAACTATCACTCACCAGAAACAGGAACCCAACTATCACTTACTAGAACCAGAAACCCAACTATCACTCACTAGAACCAGAAACCCAACTATCACTCACCAGAAAAAGAAACCCAACTATCACTCACTAGAAACAGGAACCCAACTATCACTCACCAGAAACAGGAACTCAACTATCACTCACCAGAAACAGGAACCCAACTATCACTCACTAGAACCAGGAACCCAACTATCTCTTACTAGAACCAGAAACCCAACTATCACTCACTAGAACCAGAAACCCAACTATCACTTACTAGAACCAGGAACCCAACTATCTCTTACTAGAAACAGAAACCCAACTATCACTCACCAGAAACAGGAACCCAACTATCACTCACTAGAAACAGAAACCCAACTATCACTCACCAGAAACAGGAACCCAACTATCACTCACTAGAAACAGAAACCCAACTATCACTTACTAGAACCAGGAACCCAACTATCACTCACTAGAAACAGAAACCCAACTATCACTCACTAGAAACAGGAACCCAACTATCACTCACTAGAAACAGAAACCCAACTATCCCTTACTAGAACCAGGAACCCAACTATCACTTACTAGAACCAGGAACCCAACTATCACTCACTAGAAACAGAAACCCAACTATCACTCAATAGAACCAGGAATCCAACTATCACTCACTAGAAACAGGAACCCAACTATCACTCACCAGAAACAGGAACCCAACTATCACTCACTAGAAACAGAAACCCAACTATCACTTACTAGAACCAGGAACCCAACTATCACTCACCAGAAACAGAAACCCAACTATCACTCACTAGAACCAGGAACCCAACTATCTCTTACTAGAAACAGGAACCCAGCTATCACTTATTAGTACCAGAAACCCAACAATCACTCACTAGAACAAGAAACCCAACTATCACTTACTAGAACCAGGAACCCAACTATCACTCACCTTAAACAGGAACCCAACTATCTCTTACTAGAAACAGGAACCCAACAATCACTTACTAGAACCAGAAACCCAACTATCACTCACTAGAACCAGAAACCCAACTATCACTCACTAGAACCAGGAACCCAACTATCACTTACTAGAAACAGAAACCCAACTATCACTCACTAGAACCAGGAACCCAACTATCTCTTACTAGAAACAGAAACCCAACTATCACTCACTAGAACCAGTAACCCAGCTATCACTTACTAGAACCAGAAACCCAACTATCACTCACCAGAAACAGGAACCCAACTATCACTTACTAGAAACAGAAACCCAACTATCACTCACCAGAAACAGGAACCCAGCTATCACTTACTAGAAACAGAAACCCAACTATCACTCACTAGAACCAGAAACCCAACTATCACTCACTAGAACCAGAAACCCAACTATCACTCACTAGAACCAGAAACCCAACTATCACTCACTAGAAACAGAAACCCAACTATCACTCACTAGAACCAGAAACCCAACTATCACTCACTAGAACCAGAAACCCAACTATCACTCACTAGAACCAGAAACCCAACTATCACTCACTAGAACCAGAAACCCAACTATCACTTACTAGAAACAGAAACCCAACTATCACTCACTAGAACCAGAAACCCAACTATCACTCACTAGAACCAGAAACCCAACTATCACTTACTAGAAACAGAAACCCAACTATCACTCACTAGAACCAGAAACCCAACTATCACTCACTAGAACCAGAAACCCAACTATCACTCACTAGAACCAGAAACCCAACTATCACTCACTAGAACCAGAAACCCAACTATCACTTACTAGAAACAGAAACCCAACTATCACTCACCAGAAACAGGAACCCAACTATCACTTACTAGAAACAGAAACCCAACTATCACTTACTAGAAACAGAAACCCAACTATCACTCACTAGAACCAGAAACCCAACTATCACTCACTAGAACCAGAAACCCAACTATCACTCACCAGAAACAGCAACCCAACTATCTCTTACTAGAAACAGGAACCCAACTATCTCTTACTAGAACCAGAAACCCAACTATCACTCACCAGAAACAGGAACCCAACTATCACTTACTAGAACCAGAAACCCAACTATCACTCACTAGAACCAGGAACCCAACTATCACTTACTAGAACCAGAAACCAACTATCACTCACCAGAAACAGGAACCCAACTATCTCTTACTAGAACCAGAAACCCAACTATCACTCACCAGAAACAGGAACCCAACTATCACTTACTAGAACCAGAAACCCAACTATCACTCACTAGAACCAGGAACCCAACTATCACTTACTAGAACCAGAAACCCAACTATCACTCACCAGAAACAGGAACCCAACTATCTCTTACTAGAACCAGAAACCCAACTATCACTCACCAGAAACAGGAACCCAACTATCACTTACTAGAACCAGAAACCCAACTATCACTCACTAGAACCAGGAACCCAACTATCACTTACTAGAACCAGAAACCCAACTATCACTCACCAGAAACAGGAACCCAACAATCTCTTACTAGAACCAGAAACCCAACTATCACTCACCAGAACCAGAAACCCAACTATCACTTACTAGAAACAGGAACCCAACTATCACTCACTAGAACCAGGAACCCAACTATCACTTACTAGAAACAGGAACCCAACTATCACTCACTAGGACCAGGAACCCAACTATCTCTTACTAGAAACAGGAACCCAACTATCACTCACTAGAACCAGGAACCCAACTATCTCTTACTAGAAACAGGAACCCAACTATCACTCACCAGAAACAGGAACCCAACTATCACTAACTAGAAACAGAAACCCAACTATCACTCACTAGAACCGGAAACCCAACTATCACTCACCAGAACCAGAAACCCAACTATCTCTTACTAGAACCAGGAACCCAACTATCACTCACCAGAACCAGAAACCCAAGTATCACTCACTAGAACCAGGAACCCAACTATCACTCACTAGGACCAGAAACCCAACTATCACTCACTAGATCCAGGAACCCAACCATCACTCACTAGAACCAGGAACCCAACTATCACTCACTAGAACCAGGAACCCAACTATCACTCACTAGAACCAGAAACCCAACTATCACTCACCAGAAACAGGAACCCAACTATCACTCACCAGAAACAGGAACCCAACTATCCCTTACTAGAACCAGGAACCCAACTATCACTCACTAGAACCAGGAACCCAACTATCACTCACCAGAAACAGGAACCCAACTATCACTCACTAGAAACAGGAACCCAACTATCTCTTACTAGAACAAGAAACCCAACTATCACTCACTAGAACCAGAAACCCAACTATCACTCACTAGAACCAGGAACCCAACTATCTCTTACTAGAACCAGAAACCCAACTATCACTCACCAGAAACAGGAACCCAACTATCTCTTACTAGAACCAGAAACCCAACTATGACTCACCAGAAACAGGAACCCAACTATCACTTACTAGAACCAGAAACCCAACTATCACTCACTAGAACCAGGAACCCAACTATCACTTACTAGAACCAGAAACCCAACTATCACTCACCAGAAACAGGAACCCAACTATCTCTTACTAGAACCAGAAACCCAACTATCACTCACCAGAAACAAGAACCCAACTATCACTTACTAGAACCAGAAACCCAACTATCACTCACTAGAACCAGGAACCCAACTATCACTTACTAGAACCAGAAACCCAACTATCACTCACCAGAAACAGGAACCCAACTATCTCTTACTAGAACCAGAAACCCAACTATCACTCACCAGAACCAGAAACCCAACTATCACTTACTAGAAACAGGAACCCAACTATCACTCACTAGAACCAGGAACCCAACTATCACTTACTAGAAACAGGAACCCAACTATCACTCACTAGAACCAGGAACCCAACTATCTCTTACTAGAAACAGGAACCCAACTATCACTCACTAGAACCAGGAACCCAACTATCTCTTACTAGAAACAGGAACCCAACTATCACTCACCAGAAACAGGAACCCAACTATCACTTACTAGAAACAGAAACCCAACTATCACTCACTAGAACCAGAAACCCAACTATCACTCACCAGAACCAGACACCCAACTATCTCTTACTAGAACCAGGAACCCAACAATCACTCACCAGAACCAGAAACCCAACTATCACTCACTAGAACCAGGAACCCAACTATCACTCACTAGGACCAGAAACCCAACTATCACTCACTAGAACCAGGAACCCAACTATCACTCACTAGAACCAGGAACCAAACTATCACTCACTAGAACCAGGAACCCAACTATCACTCACTAGAACCAGAAACCCAACTATCACTCACCAGAAACAGGAACCCAACTATCACTCACCAGAAACAGGAACCCAACTATCTCTTACTAGAACCAGGAACCCAACTATCACTCACTAGAACCAGGAACCCAACTATCACTCACCAGAAACAGGAACCCAACTATCACTCACTAGAAACAGGAACCCAACTATCTCTTACTAGAACCAGAAACCCAACTATCATTCACTAGAACCAGGAACCCAACTATCACTCACTAGAACCAGGAACCCAACTATCTCTTACTAGAACCAGAAACCCAACTATCACTTACTAGAACCAGAAACCCAACTATCACTCACTAGAACCAGAAACCCAACTATTACTCACCAGAACCAGGAACCCAACTATCTCTTACTAGAACCAGAAACAGGAACCCAACTATCACTCACCAGAAACAGGAACCCAACTATCACTCACCAGAAACAGGAACCCAACTATCACTCACTAGAACCAGAAACCCAACTATCACTCACCAGAAACAGGAACCCAACTATCACTCACCAGAAACAGGAACCCAACTATCACTCACTAGAACCAGGAACCCAACTATCACTCACCAGAAACAGGAACCCAACTATCTCTTACTAGAACCAGAAACCCAACTATCACTCACCAGAAACAGGAACCCAACTATCTCTTACTAGAACCAGAAACCCAGCTATCTCTTACTAGAACCAGAAACCCAACTATCTCTGACTAGAACCAGGAACCCAACTATCACTCACCAGAAACAGGAACCCAACTATCACTTACTAGAACCAGAAACCCAACTATCTCTTACTAGAACCAGGAACCCAACTATACCTCACTAGAACCAGGAACCCAACTATCTCTTACTAGAACCAGGAACCCAACTATCACTCACCAGAAACAGGAACCCAACTATCACTCACTAGAACCAGAAACCCAACTATCACTCACCAGAAACAGGAACCCAACTATCACTCACCAGAAACAGGAACCCAACTATCTCTTACTAGAACCAGAAACCCAACTATCTCTTACTAGAACCAGAAACCCAACTATCACTCACTAGAACCAGGAACCCAACTATCACTCACCAGAAACAGGAACCCAACTATCACTCACCAGAAACCCAACTATCACTCACTAGAACCAGAAACCCAACTATCACTCACCAGAAACCCAACTATCACTCACTAGAACCAGAAACCCAACTATCACTCACCAGAAACAGGAACCCAACTATCTCTTACTAGAACCAGAAACCCAACTATCACTCACCAGAAACAGGAACCCAACTATCTCTTACTAGAACCAGAAACCCAACTATCACTCACTAGAAACAGGAACCCAACTATCACTCACCAGAAACAGGAACCCAACTATCACTCACTAGAACCAGGAACCCAACTATCACTCACTAGAAACAGGAACCCAACTATCTCTTACTAGAACCAGGAACCCAACTATCTCTTACTAGAACCAGAAACCCAACTATCACTCACCAGAAACAGAAACCAACTATCACTCACTAGAACCAGGAACCCAACTATCACTTACTAGAACCAGAAATCCAACTATCACTCACCAGAAACAGGAACCCAACTATCACTTACTAGAACCAGGAACCCAACTATCACTCACTAGAACCAGAAACCCAACTATCACTTACTAGAAACAGGAACCCAACTATCTCTTACTAGAACCAGAAACCCAACTATCACTCACCAGAACCAGGAACCCAACTATCACTCACTAGAAACAGGAACCCATCTATCTCTTACTAGAACCAGGAACCCAACTATCACACACTAGAACCAGGAACCCAACTATCTCTTACTAGAACCAGGAACCCAACTATCACTCACTAGAACCAGGAACCCAACTATCACTCACCAGAAACAGGAACCCAACTATCTCTTACTAGAACCAGAAACCCAACTATCACTCACTAGAACCAGGAACCCAACTATCTCTTACTAGAACCAGGAACCCAACTATCACTCACTAGAACCAGGAACCCAACTATCACTCACCAGAAACAGGAACCCAACTATCACTCACTAGAAACAGGAACCCAACTATCACTCACCAGAAACAGGAACCCAACTATCACTTACTAGAACCAGAAACCCAACTATCACTCACCAGAAACAGGAACCCAACTATCACTCACTAGAACCAGGAACCCAACTATCACTTACTAGAACCAGAAACCCAACTATCACTCACCAGAAACAGGAACCCAACTATCACTTACTAGAACCAGGAACCCAACTATCACTCACTAGAACCAGAAACCCAACTATCACTCACCAGAAACAGGAACCCAACTATCACTCACTAGAACCAGAAACCCAACTATCACTTACTAGAACCAGAAACCCAACTATCACTCACTAGAAACAGAAACCCAACTATCACTCACCAGAAACAGGAACCCAACTATCACTCACCAGAAACAGGAACCCAACTATCACTTACTAGAACCAGAAACCCAACTATCACTTACTAGAACCAGGAACCCAACTATCTCTTACTAGAACCAGAAACCCAACTATCACTCACCAGAAACAGGAACCCAACTATCACTCACTAGAAACAGGAACCCAACTATCACTCACCAGAAACAGGAACCCAACTATCACTCACCAGAAACAGGAACCCAACTATCACTCACCAGAAACAGGAACCCAACTATCTCTTACTAGAAACAGGAACCCAACTATCTCTTACTAGAACCAGAAACCCAACTATCACTTACTAGAACCAGGAACCCAACTATCACTCACTAGAAACAGGAACCCAACTATCACTCACTAGAACCAGGAACCCAACTATCACTTACTAGAACCAGAAACCCAACTATCTCTTACTAGAACCAGAAACAGGAACCCAACTATCAATCACCAGAAACAGGAACCCAACTATCACTCACTAGAACCAGAAACCCAACTATCACTTACTAGAAACAGAAACCCAACTATCACTCACTAGAACCAGAAACCCAACTATCACTCACTAGAACCAGGAACCCAACTATCACTCACTAGAACCAGGAACCCAACTATCACTTACTAGAAACAGAAACCCAACTATCACTCACCAGAAACAGGAACCCAACTATCACTTACTAGAACCAGGAACCCAACTATCTCTCACTAGAACCAGGAACCCAACTATCACTCACCAGAAACAGGAACCCAACTATCACTCACTAGAACCAGGAACCCAACTATCTCTCACTAGAACCAGAAACCCAAGTATCTCTTACTAGAACCAGAAACCCAACTATCACTTACTAGAACCAGGAACCCAACTATCACTCACTAGAACCAGGAACCCAACTATCACTCACTAGAACCAGAAACCCAACTATCTCTTACTAGAAACAGGAACCCAACTATCACTCACTAGAACCAGAAACCCAACTATCACTTACTAGAAACAGAAACCCAACTATCACTCACTAGAACCAGAAACCCAACTATCACTTACTAGAAACAGAAACCCAACTATCACTCACTAGAACCAGAAACCCAACTATCACTCACTAGAACCAGAAACCCAACTATCACTCACTAGAAACAGAAACCCAACTATCACTCACTAGAACCAGAAACCCAACTATCACTCACTAGAACCAGAAACCCAACTATCACTCACTAGAAACAGTAACCCAACTATCACTCACTAGAAACAGAAACCCAACTATCACTCACCAGAAACAGGAACCCAACTATCACTCACCAGAACCAGGAACCCAACTATCTCTTACTAGAACCAGAAACCCAACTATCTCTTACTAGAAACAGGAACCCAACTATCTCTCACTAGAACCAGAAACCCAACTATCACTTACTAGAAACAGGAACCCAACTATCTCTTACTAGAAACAGGAACCCAACTATCACTCACTAGAACCAGAAACCCAACTATCACTCACTAGAACCAGGAACCCAACTATCACTCACTAGAACCAGAAACCCAACTATCACTCACTAGAAACAGGAACCCAACTATCACTTACTAGAACCAGGAACCCAACTATCACTCACCAGAAACAGGAACCCAACTATCACTTACTAGAACCAGGAACCCAACTATCACTCACTAGAACCAGAAACCCAACTATCACTCACTAGAACCAGAAACCCAACTATCACTCACCAGAAACAGGAACCCAACTATCACTTACTAGAACCAGAAACCCAACTATCACTTACTAGAACCAGGAACCCAACTATCTCTCACTAGAACCAGGAACCCAACTATCACTCACCAGAAACAGGAACCCAACTATCACTTACTAGAACCAGAAACCCAACTATCACTTACTAGAACCAGGAACCCAACTATCTCTTACTAGAACCAGAAACCCAACTATCACTCACCAGAAACAGGAACCCAACTATCACTCACTAGAAACAGGAACCCAACTATCACTCACCAGAAACAGGAACCCAACTATCACTCACCAGAAACAGGAACCCAACTATCACTCACCAGAAACAGGAACCCAACTATCTCTTACTAGAAACAGGAACCCAACTATCTCTTACTAGAACCAGAAACCCAACTATCACTTACTAGAACCAGGAACCCAACTATCACTCACTAGAAACAGGAACCCAACTATCACTCACTAGAACCAGGAACCCAACTATCACTTACTAGAACCAGAAACCCAACTATCTCTTACTAGAACCAGAAACAGGAACCCAACTATCAATCACCAGAAACAGGAACCCAACTATCACTCACTAGAACCAGAAACCCAACTATCACTTACTAGAAACAGAAACCCAACTATCACTCACTAGAACCAGAAACCCAACTATCACTCACTAGAACCAGGAACCCAACTATCACTCACTAGAACCAGGAACCCAACTATCACTTACTAGAAACAGAAACCCAACTATCACTCACCAGAAACAGGAACCCAACTATCACTTACTAGAACCAGGAACCCAACTATCTCTCACTAGAACCAGGAACCCAACTATCACTCACCAGAAACAGGAACCCAACTATCACTCACTAGAACCAGGAACCCAACTATCTCTCACTAGAACCAGAAACCCAACTATCTCTTACTAGAACCAGAAACCCAACTATCACTTACTAGAACCAGGAACCCAACTATCACTCACTAGAACCAGGAACCCAACTATCACTCACTAGAACCAGAAACCCAACTATCTCTTACTAGAAACAGGAACCCAACTATCACTCACTAGAACCAGAAACCCAACTATCACTTACTAGAAACAGAAACCCAACTATCACTCACTAGAACCAGAAACCCAACCATCACTCACTAGAAACAGAAACCCAACTATCACTCACTAGAACCAGAAACCCAACTATCACTCACTAGAACCAGAAACCCAACTATCACTCACTAGAAACAGAAACCCAACTATCACTCACTAGAACCAGAAACCCAACTATCACTCACTAGAACCAGAAACCCAACTATCACTCACTAGAAACAGTAACCCAACTATCACTCACTAGAAACAGAAACCCAACTATCACTCACCAGAAACAGGAACCCAACTATCACTCACCAGAACCAGGAACCCAACTATCTCTTACTAGAACCAGAAACCCAACTATCTCTTACTAGAAACAGGAACCCAACTATCTCTCACTAGAACCAGAAACCCAACTATCACTTACTAGAAACAGGAACCCAACTATCTCTTACTAGAAACAGGAACCCAACTATCACTCACTAGAACCAGAAACCCAACTATCACTCACAAGAACCAGGAACCCAACTATCACTCACTAGAACCAGAAACCCAACTATCACTCACTAGAAACAGGAACCCAACTATCACTTACTAGAACCAGGAACCCAACTATCACTCACCAGAAACAGGAACCCAACTATCACTCACTAGAAACAGGAACCCAACTATCACTCACTAGAACCAGGAACCCAACTATCACTCACTAGAACCAGAAACCCAACTATCACTCACTAGAAACAGGAACCCAACTATCACTTACTAGAACCAGGAACCCAACTATCACTCACTAGAACCAGGAACCCAACTATCTCTTACTAGAAACAGGAACCCAACTATCACTCACTAGAACCAGGAACCCAACTATCACTCACTAGAACCAGGAACCCAACTATCACTTACTAGAACCAGAAACCCAATTATCTCTTACTAGAAACAGGAACCCAACTATCACTCACTAGAACCAGGATCCCAACTATCACTCACTAGAACCAGGAACCCAACTATCACTTACTAGAACCAGGAACCCAACTATCTCTTACTAGAACCAGAAACAGGAACCCAACTATCTCTTACTAGAACCAGAACCAGGAACCCAACTATCACTCACTAGAACCAGGAACCCAACTATCACTTACTAGAACCAGGAACCCAACTATCACTTACTAGAACCAGAAACCCAACTATCACTCACCAGAAACAGGAACCCAACTATCACTCACCAGAACCAGGAACCCAACTATCACTCACTAGAACCAGGAACCCAACTATCACTTACTAGAACCAGGAACCCAACTATCACTTACTAGAACCAGAAACCCAACTATCTCTTACTAGAACAAGGAACCCAACTATCACTCACCAGAAACAGGAACCCAACTATCACTCACTAGAACCAGGAACCCAACTATCACTTACTAGAACCAGGAACCCAACTATCTCTTACTAGAACCAGAAACAGGAACCCAACTATCACTCACTAGAACCAGAAACCCAACTATCACTTACTAGAACCAGGAACCCAACTATCACTTACTAGAACCAGGAACCCAACTATCTCTTACTAGAAACAGGAACCCAACTATCTCTTACTAGAACCAGGAACCCAACTATCACTCACTAGAACCAGGAACCCAACTATCACTTACTAGAACCAGGAACCCAACTATCACTTACTAGAACCAGGAACCCAACTATCACTTACTAGAACCAGAAACCCAACTATCACTTACTAGAACCAGGAACCCAACTATCACTTACTAGAAACAGGAACCCAACTATCACTTACTAGAACCAGGAACCCAACTATCACTTACTAGAACCAGGAACCCAACTATCACTCACTAGAAACAGCAACCCAACTATCACTCACCAGAACCAGAAACCCAACTATCACTCACCAGAAACAGGAACCCAACTATCACTCACCAGAAACAGGAACCCAACTATCACTCACCAGAAACAGGAACCCAACTATCTCTTACTAGAACCAGAAACCCAACTATCACTTACTAGAACCAGGAACCCAACTATCACTCACTAGAAACAGGAACCCAACTATCACTCACCAGAAACAGGAACCCAACTATCACTCACCAGAAACAGGAACCCAACTATCACTCACTAGAAACAGGAACCCAACTATCACTTACTAGAACCAGGAACCCAACTATCACTCACCAGAAACAGGAACCCAACTATCACTCACTAGAACCAGGAACCCAACTATCACTCACTAGAAACAGGAACCCAACTATCACTTACTAGAACCAGAAACCCAACTATGACTTACTAGAACCAGAAACCCAACTATCACTTACTAGAACCAGAAACCCAACTATCACTTACTAGAACCAGGAACCCAACTATCACTTACTAGAACCAGGAACCCAACTATCACTCACCAGAAACAGAAACCCAACTATCACTTACTAGAACCAGAAACCCAACTATCACTTACTAGAACCAGGAACCCAACTATCACTCACCAGAAACAGGAACCCAACTATCACTTACTAGAACCAGAAACCCAACTATCACTTACTAGAACCAGGAACCCAACTATCACTTACTAGAACCAGGAACCCAACTATCACTTACTAGAACCAGGAACCCAACTATCACTTACTAGAACCAGGAACCCAACTATCACTCACCAGAAACAGAAACCCAACTATCACTTACTAGAACCAGAAACCCAACTATCACTCACCAGAAACAGGAACCCAACTATCACTTACTAGAACCAGAAACCCAACTATCACTTACTAGAACCAGGAACCCAACTATCACTTACTAGAACCAGGAACCCAACTATCACTTACTAGAACCAGGAACCCAACTATCACTCACCAGAAACAGAAACCCAACTATCACTTACTAGAACCAGAAACCCAACTATCACTTACTAGAACCAGGAACCCAACTATCACTCACCAGAAACAGGAACCCAACTATCACTTACTAGAACCAGAAACCCAACTATCACTTACTAGAACCAGGAACCCAACTATCACTTACTAGAACCAGGAACCCAACTATCACTTACTAGAACCAGAAACCCAACTATCACTTACTAGAACCAGGAACCCAACTATCACTTACTAGAACCAGAAACCCAACTATCACTTACTAGAACCAGGAACCCAACTATCACTCACCAGAAACAGAAACCCAACTATCACTTACTAGAACCAGAAACCCAACTATCACTTACTAGAACCAGGAACCCAACTATCACTCACCAGAAACAGGAACCCAACTATCACTTACTAGAACCAGAAACCCAACTATCACTTACTAGAACCAGGAACCCAACTATCTCTTACTAGAACCAGAAACCCAACTATCACTCACTAGAACCAGGAACCCAACTATCACTCACCAGAACCAGGAACCCAACTATCACTCACCAGAACCAGGAACCCAACTATCACTCACCAGAACCAGGAACCCAACTATCACTCACCAGAACCAGGAACCCAACTATCACTCACCAGAACCAGGAACCCAACTATCACTCACCAGAACCAGGAACCCAACTATCACTCACCAGAACCAGGAACCCAACTATCACTCACCAGAACCAGGAACCCAACTATCACTCACCAGAACCAGGAACCCAACTATCACTCACCAGAACCAGGAACCCAACTATCACTCACCAGAACCAGGAACCCAACTATCACTCACCAGAAACAGGAACCCAACTATCTCTTACTAGAAACAGGAACCCAACTATCTCTTACTAGAAACAGGAACCCAACTATCTCTCACCAGAACCAGAAACCCAACTATCACTTACTAGAACCAGGAACCCAACTATCTCTTACTAGAAACAGGAACCCAACTATCACTCACCAGAACCAGAAACCCAACTATCACTCACCAGAAACAGGAACCCAACTATCACTCACCAGAAACAGGAACCCAGCTATCTCTTACTAGAACCAGAAACCCAACTATCACTCACCAGAAACAGGAACCCAACTATCACTCACCAGAAACAGGAACCCAACTATCACTTACTAGAACCAGAAACCCAACTATCACTCACCAGAAACAGGAACCCAACTATCACTCACTAGAACCAGAAACCCAACTATCACTCACTAGAACCAGAAACCCAACTATCACTCACCAGAACCAGGAACCCAACTATCACTCACTAGAACCAGGAACCCAACTATCACTCACCAGAAACAGGAACCCAACTATCACTCACCAGAAACAGGAACCCAACTATCTCTTACTAGAACCAGAAACCCAACTATCACTCACTAGAACCAGAAACCCAACTATCACTCACTAGAACCAGAAACCCAACTATCACTCACTAGAACCAGGAACCCAACTATCACTCACCAGAAACAGGAACCCAACTATCTCTTACTAGAAACAGGAACCCAACTATCACTCACTAGAACCAGAAACCCAACTATCACTCACTAGAAATTGGTATCACAGACACAGTCGTTAAATACTGTGAATAGAAAACAAATACAAAGGGTACTTAATGAACTTTTGAAATGTTACGCACACATTGTATACAGGCAATAAGTGCAAATAAGGTCTGGTTTGTTTAGAAAACAACATAGATTACTTAACGTTGCGTATAGAGAAATAGCAACCAATTAGAGGAAGCTCGTATATTGAATTACCAGAGTAGGTGAAGGTAAGGAAAGGCCCGCATTAACGCTAAAAAAATTATTACAAATGTGTTTTTCTGTGCGAATGAATCAGTTCTGACCCCTTCTAGAGATCACAAATATAGACCATACTAAATATTAACCTTTAGTATAAATATTGGTTTCACCAATGCCCAACAAAAATAAAAACATATTGATAATTTTGAAATAAAAACTAAATGTCAGTGAATGTATATGAGATAGTAGATGAACAAAAGGAGCAAACTACAAAAGAATGGTCAGAATTGCAGAACAAGAACGAATACATCATGTTATTTGTTTATTCTCTTGGATGGTAAACAATGGGTATTATTAATGTGGTAATAATAATTTATCAAGATTGATATAATCTCAACAAAAAAAAAATAGACAACTAAAAAGTTTGCACGAAGAATTATCAGTAAATGAACATCGCAGATTGTGTAATAGGATAAATTATTAAATTGACATCATGTCTGAAATATGCGCTGTTGTAACATTTTAAATCTACAACCACAACTTTTTGTAATTTATTGCGATTTCGGAAGTATCATAAAACAACTTAAGGTTGTATAGAAGGTATCAAACATGGACGGTTAAAGGTTGTATAGAATTTATCAAACATGAACGGTTAAAGGTTGTATAGAAGGTATCAAACATGAACGGTTAAAGGTTGTATAGAATTTATCAAACATGAACGGTTAAAGGTTGTATAGAATTTATCAAACATGGACGGTTAAAGGTTGTATAGAATTTATCAAACATGAACGGTTAAAGGTTGTATAGAAGGTATCAAACATGAACGGTTAAAGGTTGTATAGAATTTATCAAACATGAACGGTTAAAGGTTGTATAGAAGGTATCAAACATGAACGGTTAAAGGTTGTATAGAAGGTATCAAACATGGACGGTTAAAGGTTGTATAGAATTTATCAAACATGGACGGTTAAAGGTTGTATAGAAGGTATAAAACATGGACGGTTAAAGGTTGTATAGAAGGTATAAAACATGGACGGTTAAAGGTTGTATAGAAGGTATAAAACATGGACGGTTAAACATAAAACATATTCAATATTTCAAGGATAACTTGAGAGAGTCTTTGAATCGTTTCTTCTGACCTTCTTGAGATCGTTATCCCTCCTTCAGCTCGCCGTAGAAGATCTTCTTTGTTAATCGCTCGTCTGACATTCCGCTGACGTGGCTTGCCCATCTCAACTGTGATTTCAACAGCAGAGTGTGGATGCTTGGATTGTTTGCCCGTGCGACAAAATCAGTGTCTTGGACCTTGTCCTGCCATCTTATCATCATCTGTTTCCTCAGGCAGCCCATGTGAAAATGGTTCAGTTTCATGACATGGTGTATGTACACCGCTCAGGGTCAGCAACACAGCGGCTTTGTAGACCTTCAGTTTCGTTTGCAGACTGATGTTTTTCCGCTCGCACACTTTTGCGCGTAGTCTACCAAAGACCACACATGTTTTGGCATTTCTGACGTTGGTTTCGTCATCTACGTGGACTGCACGTGCACGTACCATTGTACTGCCGAAGTAGGTGAACTTGTCACTGCATGAAGGGATAGGTCATTCACTATGATGGTAGACTCTACGTAAGGCTTTCATGGTGCAGGTTGGTTCATCACCTCTGTCTTCTTGAGACTGATTGTGAGACCGAAATTGTCATGAGCTGAAGAGAAATGGTCTATAATCTGTTGCATGTCAGACTCAGATCTGGCATTCAGGGAACATATGAGCATATCTGCTTGATCGCCTGATCCACCAGAAATGACCTTCCAAAGGGAGTCAGGTGTAGTTGTCCACACTGGGTTAACATTCACAGGTAGTACCGTCTACTGTTACTTACTTGCAGGTCGATGATTACGTAGTCAAAGAAGTACTTATATTATGTTTATATTAAACTGAGTACAGACCTCGTTTGTCCACAGTTAACAATAACTCATACATTCATCTGATGAGGTTCTTCTCAATATATTACAATATAAATGTTGCAAGTTAAAATATTGCAACATTTATTTGGTTTTTTGGAATTTTTGTTTTTGCATTTAAAACAAAGAAAATTGTACATTTTATATAACGTCTAAGGTTGCTTTTTTATTTATCTACACGTGTATTTCTTGTTGAATATTATATAATTTATGACCGCTCCTATGCTGTCTATTATCTTGTGTCCTTCACAGATCAAGCCAAATACAATGACATTCTGTAACAAAATTGTTAACACTAGCGTTCATAATTTCAGTATATGTTTCAAGTGTTGGTCGAGCAAACGCTTTGCTGGTTCTGGAAACTGTTGCTTCAGTTTATAAGCCTAAGGGGGGAAAAAAAAGAAAAGAAGAAAAAAAAATTGTTGCGTAATCTTTCCACAGTAATACGGTTATATTTATCGATCGATTTCAAAACTCTGGATCATTTTTTTTTTATTATTATTTTTATTTTTGTCTTTCTAACGCAGTATCGAAACTCCCTTGAAACTCCTTTGTGGTGTTTCAAGTATTAGATTTGTTCAAATCGAATTAGCTGCCACATCAATAATTCTCTCCATTGTGTTATTCGTAGAGGAAACGAATTCCGTTACTGTATTTACAATTAACGGAGTGAGCCATCGAATCTGAAATAATCGTATCATACTGGAGACCAATATACTCCAATTTATAAACAGGGTAACCGCCCTCTATTA
Source organism: Margaritifera margaritifera (assembly GCA_029931535.1). Classification (NCBI taxonomy): domain Eukaryota; kingdom Metazoa; phylum Mollusca; class Bivalvia; order Unionida; family Margaritiferidae; genus Margaritifera; species Margaritifera margaritifera. The sequence continues at coordinate 1,666,678 of JAQPZY010001297.1, read as the reverse complement.
CTTCAGATTTTTATTTTTTATTTTATGTAATGGTAAACCTGTATTCCTGAGAGGAAAAAAACCGGGTATAATTATCTGTCAATATTGGAAAGTCACGTGGTTTTATAAATTTCTTGTTCATACACTTTAGACTGTACAGATTCTATACCAGTGCTTGATGTATTACCAGAATGTGATCTCAGATTTCTCATTGTATGCACTCAAAATACCTTGTTCAATCTTGCTTGTTCTTACAGACGTTGGTAGCTATAAATCTTTGTACTGCATGAAAATATTGTAGTGATTTAATTACAAAAAAAGATCAGGACGATAATAAATGGTTATATCTTTAATCAACATTGTACCTAGAATTACTAACGACTGAGTTGTTATCATCTCATTTCATCTTTACATCACACGATATGAAGAAACAATCCGAAACAATCATGCCATTATGTCCTAGCCTAGTTATTACCACTTACAGTGTTTGATCGGGTTTAATACGATTGGGATTATGTGTAATACAATGATGTATAGTATTTTATCTTCCTTTTGCAAACTTATGTATCTACCATACATTTCCATTGTTATGCCAGCGCTATTTAATAAATACAAAACTTACTGGAACTAAAATAAGTATATAACAATAATTTTTCTACTTATCAGAAGGTTCTTATAAATCATAATGTTTGGTTTTCTAGGTTTCTATATAGTAGCAAAATCATGACGAGTAGAACAATACATAGAAAAGTGTCATCCACATTTTACCAGTACTAAGTAATCAAGCTTTGTTCTCTCAACCTTTGATTTAGATAATCGATAGACTTTGCTCTGTTCTCGTTATACTCTGCAGTTTTAGTTTGCAATTCTTTAATCCGTTTTTATGTCGTCGTAATTATTTAGTTCTTTTGCACAATCAACTTCAATTGATCCCAACAAATAAATTACTTCCAGAGAATGCTAAACCGCTGGCTCTCCAACGACTACTGCTTCTGTTGCCATCTTCTATTTAATGGCAATACATTTCGATACTGCTGCGAGCTATTATTTGACATGCTGGCGCAATGTAAACTAATTTGTCTTTATTCCAATCATTAACGTATTGTTTTCGCTGTGTAAACAATATTGTTAAAGAATTGAAAAGGCTTAATATTCAAGTTTAAGAAAATTGTGCATAAACCCGATGTCATGGTATGAACGACATGCTGCTTTGAAGTATATACCCTGTGTAACTTTTTTCAGCAAAACGTGATGAAACATAGTTAAATTTGTAACTATTAACTAATGTCTGAGGTGTAGTATCAGCTTTACAAATATACAACGACCCTTTCGTTATCTGATTTTCAGTATCAGTGTCTGATTTGGATCAAATGATAATATCGTATTCGTTACTTATATTAAATATGATTCCATCTGGAAACTTCTGATTTAACAATGCTCAAATCATTAATCAATACGTATCCAAATATAATTTGTTTTCACTTCAAGCTCTTTTTTGTATCTATTCAGCCTGTTTTTAAATTTAGCAATTGTATCACTCAATGTTAGACTCTTCATAACCATTTCCGTGTTTAAATCAGTTTTGAATGCATCTGTTTTTCTTATAAACCTGTGTTCCATATCATTATATCTTTTCTCATTCGTTGTATTCTTTAATCAAATGATCCCTTTGTACCACACATATATTTTAAATCACTCCTCTATCAATATATTCTTGTCTATCCTTTTGTGATTCTATTTTTGACTGTTCTATACGAGACTATAGCTCAATTTTTAACGGTGGTAAATTATATCATTTAATATTCTGATTTGTTTGTTTAAATCAGTGACAGATAACTCGTAAGTCGTTTTCATAGATCTTATCGTACTTTAGTGAATTTACTTTATTTTGTTCTCTTGTTCTTTTTGCTGAACTTCTTTGTTTAAGTCATGTTGTATCTGTTCCAGTTTGGATTGTAAAGTGTTTTAGCCTTCAAGAGATTTATTTATTTGATCCATGCATCCATCTCTGAGTTTTCTTTTTTCAGTTGGTTGCGAATGTATTTTTCATGGTCTTTGTCTTACAGTATGCGATGATGGTATAATTAGATAAAGCATTAATCTCTGTTGAAACAAGTCATATGCATCTAAAATCTTCTTCCTGTCGTCATCAATCTGTTGTTGTAAATCTTAAATTTTAATGGTTATTTCATTACCACTCTGCTCAATAGAAATTATTTTGTTCTCTCACTGTTTTCTCCATGTTTTAATATCTTTAAATTATTATCCTCCAAAGTCGTACGTATTTGTGTACCAATACAAGTATTTAGAAACTGTATAGAAGCTACAGTAGTGCGGTTGTTATTGATGTTTAAATCATTGTTTAGTTTTTTTTTTACTTATAATACATTTTGCTCCTTTTTATCTTCCACCAATTTAAGTACTATTTCACAAGGACATATTGGTAATATTTCTTAGTTACTTACCATAAAAAACAAAAAACACATGTTAATGCCTTCCGTGAAAGTCTATAACTTTTCCATCTTCATCTTGAATACAGCTAATCTGTTTATTGAATCCCGCGTAATTGTTTATAATGGGAATTAACAATGAAGCAAATGCAGTCTCCGTGAAAAGCATTTCTGAAAGTATAGACTCTAGCAAACACGAGGAGTAACCATTTAGAGCAAATTTATATTTGATCGATATGATGGAGTAAAATCCATAAATTTATGTGATTGATCTGATGGAGTAAAATCCATAAATGTATGTGATTGTTCTGACGATACTTATGAACTGTATTTCAAATACTCCGTATGAATATTTTATACTTTATTCATCTTTCAAGGTTATACAATCCACAAGGATATAAACCAGTTTTTGTTTCATTTTTATCGTTGTTGTAATAGAAAATGTTAGTTTTCAAATCGTTGGAAACATTACGATAACCAACAACGAAGTCTATCCTCTGTAATGAGACATGATAGTTTAACATTTCTACTGTAAATTGGATCTCTACGATAGAGTTCTTTTTCAGGTTGTTCTTCTATCGGAATATGGCTTTCCTTTACATATGATAAAATAATGTTTGATTTTGTCTACAGTAATCTTCAACTTCAAATTATCTACCTCCTCTGATTTTCAGCTGTTCATTGTTTAGTCTCTCTGTGTTGGACACTTTCTTCCCGACCGCATTTTCGCATTCCTGTATCTTTAATACTCGTTACCTGTTTAATTATACTCCCAATAACTTACCTCTTTGTCGCCTTTTGCATTGCTTATCACACTATATATACTGTTTAACATAGCAACAGCATAAACCACAATCTCCCTCGTGTTTCTTAATTTTTTCGTAGATCAACATTGGCTTAAAACGTTTGCAACAGATCCAGTAAAAGCTTGAGGTACAATCATTCTCGTTGTTATTACTGCAAATCCTCAGAAGCCGTTGCTACACCTATACCACATGAAACAATAGCCATGCTAACTTATTACACGTTAAGAACGTTATATGCTGTTTGTATTTCTGTCTGACACCTCTGTAATGTTCGATCTCTTTAAGCAACTCATTCTTATATTTGTTGATTAAGTACAACCTTACAATTCATAAGATTATCATTTTGAAGTGTGTGTGTCTTCTCTATTATTTAGATGTATGAAATACACATTAAAATAAACTTGATAAAAACCTTAAATGAGCTTGTTTAATTACTGAATTATGTTTTCAGGTAGGAGTCATTGTGCTACCAAGAAGCCATTTGAAAAATTGGACACCGCTATTAGAAAAATCATTTATAAATTTTCTTCAAATTTACTCGGTGAATTTTTGGGCATGCTAAATATCTTTATTCAAAAGCACACCATTATAATGCTATAAGAGTTTATCCAATTGCCACACGGTAAAGAATATTAACATTTATTCCATTGAAATCTCACAATATTTTTGTTCTTCTTTTTTTTCTTTTTTCTTTCTTTGTTTTGTATAGTGATAGTTTAACTGGGGGTATTCATGTGATTCCTGCCATTTTTCCTTAAGTTCGAAAATGTAACAAACATTACTATTTGAACATGTTAACACCCATAAAACAATGCCATAACATATCAAATAATACTTACTCTTATTGGAACTAACGTTTTCATTTTCAGTTGGTGATGGTTTTCTATGTTATATCTTAAGTCTTTCCGTTTTTGCTTTTAAAAATTCTTTTGATTTTAATCCAAGTTGTCTTTTAAAATGAATTCGGTTTAAATGTTATGAAACTAACAGTTAGTGCTTAAAGTGGTAATCCCAGCTCAAACAAAATAGACCCAGAAAGGTATCTAATACCAATTCGTATCATGTACTCTTCTTTTAACACTGACTGTAATTTATTCAAACCATTAATTAGTAAACTTACTAATTAAATTTGCTGCTGATACAATGACAACATCTGATAATAATTTAGCTATTTCAGCTGATTTTCCATTGACAATGACTTGATAGATAGGTTTTTTTTTTTGTTTTATTTTTTTGCTTTTTGTTTGCTTTTCTTCCATTTACCCAACTCATTTCCAGTTAAGTTTTGATCAGTTATCTCTTGCTATGTTGTATTTACTACACTGCTTTTCAAATATTGTTTGTATTCTCCATGTATAATGGAAATGTGTCTACTCTTTTTTATCTCTTCAACGAGATGTAATTCTTTTTCAAGTCATTTATTCGCTACTTAAATAGTGTAAACAAAGCATAACGGTGTTGAGAAGATTTTATCAAATCCTTGAAAATCCTAATTTTGCGATGAAGATGGTTACAATGAACAAATTAATACTCGTACAAATAACGACCATTTAACTTGTAATTTTTATATTTAGGGATTTGAAAACTCCTGGCCGAAATCTTCAATCAGACATAATATCAAACAAATAATAGCATACGTGGTTTATAAATGCATGAAGAAGAACATAGGTCGATAAGAAACAATTTTAACATTCAAGATAGAACATTATATTTTCATGACACTGATGGAATCAAAGTATTAATATCAAGTAGAGGTAATCCAATAACAGGTTCATATGAAAGCACAGAAAGAGCTGGATCTGCAGATAAACAAACATTAATAAACAAACAATGGGTGATAGGTTAGACAAAGCTAAAATAGCAACGTTGTTTTGTTTTCTTCTCTGCATTATCGGTTCAAAGGAAAACATGTTTCCTACTTCTATAATAACAGATGATTCTCAGGATGTATAAAATAGCCTAAGTGTCAGAGAATAAAGACAACCTAAATTTACACAGGAACCACGTTTAACGTAAGTCAATAGATACAAGTTCCCAAGGAAATATAAATGTAAACAATCAACACAAATGTACTATTGGACAAGGAAGTAAGAGAATCAGAAACGTTATTAGACGATTACTACAAATTAATTCAAAATGAAGCACATCCACTAATAGAGCGAAGATTATTTTCTCGGCGAGAAATAAGACATCTAGGCGGTTATATAAATGCTGTAATAGGTGTTAAATCTAAAATATTGTAAAATCTAAAATATTTTATCTGAAAGCTGATTTTGGAATGTATGACAAACAGATAGAGGACGTGAAAGAAAAATATCATAAAAGAAACAGGTCCAAGTTAAATTGACAGAGCTGCTGAAAAGATGTTGCAAGTAAATGAGCACAGTAAGTTGGACATTTAACATGTCTTGAGCATAGCTTTAGAAAACATTGAACAAATTAAATCAAAAGTAAGTGAAAAGTTACCATTAGTTGAAAGGCAAAAGATACTTACAATAAAAATATATAACAAATGCAACCTTTATTACAGGAAAATCTGTTTAGACTGCAATAGTTGTTACAGTCGTCGCGACAGTAACAGCTAATGCTCTGTCTATACCGAATTTTGGTAATAAAGTTGATTTTACAACTTCCGCTATACTTACTTCTACACCTCCGCTTCCTGGTCTTACAACTTCTTCTAATCCTGTTCCACCTACTCCTGCTCATACTACTCCAAAGGAATCAAATTTTGATTCAATTATAAAGAGCTTAAAAATAAGCACAGTTTTTGTTCCAATTAGCTGATAAAAGATAAAAGCAGCGCCTTCATTGGATGAAATTTTTGGTTGTGTAATAAGCTGGCTTTTAAATACAGACTGAAAACTTCCTTCTTTATTAGCTTATTATTTAGTTTTAGTTGTTCTTGCATTAGTTGGCATTTCATTTGCATGTTTGACAAGAGACGTAGCTGCAGCAATAAAAAGGATTAGAAATTCATATCCTGCTTTAAATGGTCAACTAATCCAGCTCCTACAACCAACCACACACAAATATAATTGCGTTTTTGTTTATCTCATGACCTTGGTCTTTTAAATAATGTGAAGTTGCGATTACATGACTGTCACCATTTTTACATAATTCTTCTCTTCATTACTTGCATACACTGTTTTCGCCAATGGTAACTATTATTATTAATATCTATTTGATTTACTTTCGTCCCTTTAGGTATGTCCAAACATAAATTTTGGAATGATAAACTTACAACCGATTAGGTTCAATTGTTTCATATCTTTATTGTTATTATTTTAATTAAATGCAATGTCATCAGGTAAAGGTGTTTTATATTCAGATAGCAGTATTCGTATTTGATTTGTGCGAAGGACATATTCTACAACCAGTTATTGCCTTCCAGTTAATTTGAGTCTGCCAAAATCTTTTGTCACAATATACTCTGTATCTGTTAGCAGATTAATCACTCTCAAATCTTAATATGTAGTTATCAAAAATGTTTAAAGATTCGTATGTGAAATAATCATTTTCATTGTAGCAAATTTTCATCTCTTTAAATATTTGCGCGATGTCCTTTTTAACTGAAGCAATAATTTTAGTTGCAGGACAAGGACAAATTACTGCACTTGTTAATTTATTAAAGTCGATATATACAATTATTTAATTGTCATTTTTTGTATACTTTAATTCTTTCCATTCAAATATTTCAATAACGTTACTGGGCTCATATTACGTCTGTCGTAATATGGATTAGAAACTCTTGTAGCTAATTATGATCATGTGTGATTTGGTATGGTAAAAGATGATATCGCAGTGGCCTAAAAATAAATAACAATCGTGTTGTTTTATTTTTGTTTGGTTATCGTTTGGTGGTTTTTAAAGAACGAGTAAATGGCCATGCTGTCCCGAAAGAAAATAATAATTGTATGGCTTTAGAACTTCTAACAACATCAAAAATGTATTGTGCTTCACTGCAAAATGATCAGACAGAATTTTTACCTTAGAAGCTCATAAAATAGTTAAGATTTATGATGTTCTTAAGCTGGTGATACATCTAACTTTTTTCTTACTCAATCAGTCCAACTAATCCATAAAAAACAGATCTCTTTATTGGACTTTCATTCATACTTTTTACAACACGCACTCAGGTCTGTGCCAGTAGTTGTAGGCGTACATCTTTCCTGGAAGTGCACAAAGGAGAAGTACACTTTTCAAAGTGACCACGAGTTACCGATTAGCTATCGGCGACTAAGATACAAATACGTCTTTTCTGTGGTGACAGTTCCCCTCCCCGAAGCGATATTTGCCTGGGTTATTCGTGCCTGCAGATAGTACAACAAGCGATAGAAACGAAAAATTCACAACACAAGTATTAGCTTATCAGCTAAAATGGCACACTTGATCCACATACACTGCACTGCAATAATAAAATTTATTGCTTGTTGTTTAAAGCCAGTACGGCCTTCGTAATTTTCAAGTCTGTATAATCTTTATGACCCTTTCAAATGACCTCTTTTTATATCAACTTCTCTCTCTCTCTCTCTCTCTCTCTCTCTCTCTCTCTCTCTCTCTCTCTCTCTCTCTCTCTCTCTCTCTCTCTCTCTCTCCGCCCCAACACGCCACCCCATATCTCTCTCTCTCTCTCTCCACCTCAAATAGCCACCCCATATCTCTCTCTCTCTCCACCCCAACACGCCACCCCGTCTCTCTCTCTCTCTCTCTCTCACTCTCTCTCTCTCTCTCTCTCTCTCTCTCTCTCTCTCTCTCTCTCTCTCTCTCTATATATATATATATATATATATATATATATATATATATATATATATATATATATATATATATATATATATATACGCATGTGAGTTAGGAGACAGGCGCCGTTACTCAGAGCTCAGGTTAGAAAGATTTATAACTGTACAACTTATTTGGCTATATAGGTGTATCAATGACATTTTAAATACAATTAATTCATATGATCTTGTACATATATATACATCGAGGGATAAGCGCTTTCCTCTACGTTATGTCATATAATTGTCAATTATAATAATAATTTCATGTATATATTTGTATTTTGGTTCTGTGTATATACTACCAAATAGAAAGTACCGGTAAATGGCTCTCAGTGAGGGAGGCATTCCTATGCAACATTCTTGTGACCACTGGGAGAAACATGGCGGACTAGCTCGTTACACCTGAAACACGTCAAAGTAGCTGGTTATATCCAAATTTACATCATTCAATTATTTCAAAAGGTGCCAATAACTTTTACGTTTGAAAAGGCTGACAAGCAGGTGTAAATTAAGATTATTTAAATTGCAGTTTTTTGTAACATTTAAATATGCGCAGAATACTGTTTAACGTTTTGTAGGAACAATGATTTTTGCATCATATTTTTACCCGTTGCCGCAATAAAACGAATTGTACTGAATCAAACTCGGACAACAAAACTGATATTTTAAAACTTATTGTAAAAGATAATATTCCAAACACAGAAAAAGGACTTAACTAAACGTTTACACTGAATTAGCCCACTTTCTGTCTCCGCAAGTACTCCGAAATAGCAAAATTATACGAACCACCCCTGCAAGGAAAAAAAAAAGAATATACTAACAAGGTTCTTTTTAATGACATAAATTTTTGTTCTGTAACGATCCGAAGCATTCTAAACTCATCGTTTGAACTGTTTATATATCCAAGTCATTATTGTACAAATTGTTCATATTCCTCCACATAGGGAGCCGCGGTAGCTCAATGTTTAGCGTGTCGAACCTTGTGAAGAAAAAAAAAATGTGACAATAAGAACTAACTCAAAATTAAGACAACGTACTGCTAAGATATGGTCACAATTCAAAATGGCATATGTCCTCTTCAAAACTGGGTCATGGTCGATTTGGTTTGCCCAGAAGAGAATGAAGGCCAGCTTGGATACATTCCAGCCCATTTGCAGTTGGTATAATATATATATATATATATATATATATATATATATATATATATATATATATATATATATATATATATATATATATATATATATATATATATATTACTGTCCTTTCTCTATTGGGGGAACCCAGACTGACTGTGAAGACACTGTTCGGCTTGGAGTTGATATATATTTCCTTTTGTAATTTGTGAAATATATAGGAAAACTTTGCGACAATTGAATGTGTCGAAGAGCATCCAGATACACTTAACTTAAACAGGAAATTTACTATTTCTCACTTTTCTATTCAGTCGAATTGGCACAGTAGAGGAATTGGCACAGTAGACGACTGGCACAATAGACGAGTTGGGAGTAAACAAATTCGTACAGTCGACAAGCTGATAGTAAATGAATTATCAAAGTAGACGACTTGGGAGTGGACGAATAGGCACAGTAGACAAATTGGGAGCAGACGTATTGGCACAGTAGACGAATTTGGAACTGACGATTTAGCACAGTAGACGAACAGAGACTGGACAAATTCTGAGTTGATGACTTGGGTGTAGACGATTTGAGAGTAGGCACAGTTGCAACGAATTATGCCATGGTTCTTGGAGTGAAGACATTGAATTTGTATAATATTTATGTAGTAGCTGAACAACGCCAAGACGAAGTGTCCTCTAATTGACTTATTACGTCGTGTGTGTGTGTGTGTGTGTGTGTGTGTGTGTGTGTGTGTGTGTGTCAGGCCAGACAGAAAAAGTTCAAAATATTGAAGAGACATATTTTCTTTATTTTTTATTGTGTTTCAATCTGACTGATACAATATATACACTAAGAATAAGTAAAGCAGAATTCTTGCACCTGTTAAAATTCACACAATACTCATGGATCTGCATTTAAAACTAAGTCCCAATTTCATTACATTGAGAACTTCTAAATCAAACAAATTTATCGAGTACATATCATATACAATTATGATATATTTATGTATGAATGTGTCGAGTTTGTGCTGTGTTGATATCTTAACAGGAACAGTTATCATTCAAAAATGTTGTTGTGAAAAATGTTGTTCTATATTGCAACAGAATTAGTCTTTTCTCTGACAAAGGGGAAAGAGTTCCAAACGATATACGCATCCCTGCCAAATATTTCACCACAATTAAACAGATTTCTGTCATATCTTTTGACCTTTGTTTTTAATCACTTTGCTTCACAGTGTAAAGATGTTGTTTTACAAATTCTAAATTCACAAAACTCGTCACATTTTTCTACACATCCTCTTGTCTTTAAAAAAAATGCATCAGTGCTTTCCGTTTTCTCACAGGCGTCATGAACGTTTACCCTTCAATCTACCCCTGCATGACATGTGCACACAGTTTGTCGAACTGAAAACTCAGTGCAAAAGGAAACTATTTTACCATTGTATTTCATCGTGGAATTTAACTAATTTGAAATTAAACAGTTTTATCTCTCGGCAGATTTTTACTACTTCTTAATTGAAATAAATCACGATTTCATTACAGATTTTGTAAGTCCCAAACATGACATTAAATTGAATCAAATGCCGATTTACATTAGCTCTTCTTGTCGTTTTTACAGCTGTGATTCTAGAGCAGCGAATCGAATATATTATAAGGTTTTTACCATTCAAGATTTTCGCTATTTGATGTCTGTGCCCCAATCAGTTATAGGAGCTTAAGATATTTCTTAAACAGTTTGTTCTTTTGTCTGTCTATAATTTTAATTTACGTGTTCAAACATTGTTTCCGGAAGTTGAAAACGTTCTGTTTACTCGGACGTTAACCACATTCCTGTTACAACGTTCTAAATATCAAAATGATTGCCGACTTATTTGAAATGGAGTTAAGAAAATTTGGAAATTCACGTCCTAATGATTTTTATGGCAGAAATTTCTCCCCAATGCAACATCAAAGTTATTTTATGATCGTATTAAAATCCAATGTTATTTCTTGATCGTATAAAAAAGAAGAGAAAAAAAAAATGTTATTGCATGATCGTATTCATTATTGAAAGTGGAAGGAGCAATTGCGGTAACAACTGAGTAAAATTGCATCTTCGAATGAACCTATATCGACTCCTGATTGGCTAATACCAGGTCTGACGTAGATAACACACTTGTTGATAGTTAGATATCTTCAATATAATTATTCTTTCTAACATCATACAAGAAATACAAGCAAATAACACAAACCTTGCCATTATTATTAACGTTAATTATATCCACTGAATTGTTGATTGGATTAACATATTTTGAAATTTCTAAATTAAAAGAGATAACCTAATGAAAAAATAATAAACCTCAACAATGTTATTGTAATATAGAACTGCCTGAAGGTTTTCTTTTCTGGGCTTCAGTTTTCGTTTGTTGAATACAGCAAGAATAATCGCAACAGACTTTTACATTTAATACATTTAAACAGACACGTGTATCTATAAATAAGTACTGCGAACTAATTCATAAGAATTGGTTGAGATTGTAACTTACCGTTTTCACGTAGCATGAGAAAACAATTCAATTTAATTTCCATAGTCATCTTTTCTTAAGCCGCATTTAAGGAATGAAATCCGCATTTTAAGGAAATCACAAGGAAGTAGGTAGAAATAACATACATACAGGTATCTATCATTTTTAATGTTTTTTCTTCTTCTGTAAATCATTCCTCTAGCGTGCTATATTTTGAAACACCAATGACATTTTTAAAAGGAAATCAAACAGCATATGCAGGTATTCGAAAGAAATGGTCAGTTTGACAATGAAAAATTAGGTCATGAAAAGACCCGTACTCTTGTCTTATCCGTTAGCTTATCCGTAACCATGTATTCAGCATGGACACCGTCTGTCCTAATGTTGCAGTTTCGTGCAATATCAAGTTTGTATTCTTTAAATACAGCATATAAAGTAGAGTTTTTTAACATATTTTAGCAACCGTTAACAATACACTATTATAAAAGAGGCAAAGCTAGTATTAATTGCTTAACAAAATATGTATGTGTGTATTTGTGTGTCTGTGCAGTGCCGTGAAGTCCAAATGTGCCAGTTCAATAAATCAACTAGAAGAGAGAAATGCTATTATATATGTGTACATGGAATTACTCCAATTGCTTTAATGTAACAAAAAGCAAACCAAATTTAATATTTTTTTTCTATTTATATAAAGTCTATTTAAAACGGTCTACATGTGATATCCAGGTAACGCTATATCTGCTTTACAATGTCTCATCTAACTGAAATGTGCTGCTATTTAATTTGTCATTCTGACTTTGAAAAATAGGCTTCCTCTCAAAGAGGTCATACACATAAATTGCTGACGTTGCTAAATTATATATGAGTTTCTTTTAATAGCAACTTTATAAAATTTTCAGTTTATGTTTCTTCTATCATTAGAGCACATTCATATGCTTGTAAGTTTATGATCTAAAAACTTGGATGGAACAAGTACGTATAAGTGAATTTAGAGGGCTGAAGGCAAATTATTTAACGGAAAAATGCTTGCGAATTATAAGCGACAATTGTGATATGATACATATGTTCAAGGAATCATTACTTAAGGTAACGAACAAAAGGATATCTTTTTCACAATGAATGTACATACTCATCGATGTTGTGTGTGTGTGTGTGTGTGTGTGTGTGTGTGTGTGTGTGTGTGTGTGTGTGTGTGTGCCTATTTCGTGTTCATTTACTTTTGAACGATTCTGTACATAGGCCATACTGACAAAGCGAATAGGTCAAATTGTTTTGAATGATTTCAATCACTTTGAACACAGCCTGGAATATATTAATAAGTAGAGAATCCGTACAAGGATGCATTCTGCATAAGGCCCAGTATGGTGCCCTTACTTTTATTCCACTCATATCTCGTTACGTTTAAAAAAGATATGAGAGGAACAATGATGTACGAGTGTACGAAAGGTCTGGACATCAGACAATTGCCTGGCTTTAACGTAACGACGTACGAGTGGAGTAAAGGCATGATACCAGGAAATTGCCTGGCTTTAATCTAACTATGTACTAGTTGAATAAAGGGCAGGATACCAGACTATTACCTGGCTTAAATGTGACGAGGTACAAGTGGAATACTGGTCAATTCAAAACTTGAATTAATGATTTATATGGAATGATTATCGCAACAACCATTCAAATAGTTGGGGTACAGGAGGGTGCAAGAAGGGCTTTTGATATTGTTGCTATTATTAATGTAAGACTGATAGCAAGCGAGCACACTTATAAGCTTGAAGTCTCACCTGGAGGTCTCGTCAGGGTAAAGGATGTAAAAACTATTGTCGAGAATATAAAATTTCCATGTTAGGTCGAATGAGATTATCCATACAAAATATCTTAATGGCTGCAACATGCACATATCACACACACACACACACACACACACACACACACACACACACACACACACACACACACACACACTATATATATATATATATATATATATAGAGAGAGAGAGAGAGAGAGAGAGAGAGAGAGAGATGCCTGATGCTTTTGTATACATTTGTATTATCATTTACACATGTTTAATAAAAGCATAAAAGAATATGTATATATACATATAGCTAGATCTTTTCTTTCTTTTGAATCCGAGTATTTGATAATATCAGTGATTTCGCGAAATTACTAGACCACATTTTTAGTAATTTCGTGAAATTCCAAAGATTTTCAGTGATTTCATGACACTCCAGTTTGAGTCAGGAATTACGCGAATTTACTCAACGTTTCGGTGATATCGCGAAATTTCCAATTTCACAAGATCACTGTGACCCCCCCCCCCATATATATTAAAGGATGAACATATTACTGATATCCTGTTGAATTAAGCAAAAGGATATTAGTAATATGCTCATCCTTTATTCCTTCAAGCCCTTTCGCATCATCAGAATGGACGCTCTCCATGTAGTTAGATTATACTTTTATAGCACACACACACACACACACACACACACACACACACACAGAGAGTAATTACTTTAAACCTAGATGATATTTTGGCCGTAGATATTTACAAAAACGATACAATCAGAACAAAGGAATCTAACTGATGACATAAGGAAGTAGGTCAGCAATGAAAGATTTGCACGATCTATAGAACTGTCGAGAACTGTCCAATTAAAGTTTTATTACTGACATAGTATTTTGCTGAACTGGTGATTACTTAAAATTAGCAAAATATTTTGTTCTAATGTAATATGATAAAATCGTGTTGTGAATAATTAAACACAGACAAAAAACAAAAACATGGGCAGTTGTCAACAACCCTACATATGTCGTAATTTTTCATTGCTGACCTGTTTTCTTACTTCATGGGTTAGACTCCTTTGATCCTATCTAAATATCTACAGCCAAAGATCATGTAGATTAGGTAAAGAAGTTTAATTATTTTGTGTGTATTTTGTTCTTGTCTCGTTTGCGTAATCGTCCTTCACAGCTTTGTCTCCTCGAGCAAGGAATCGATAGATTCCGAAAGCGCTTGGGCTAGTTTCACACCAGTTGTGCACAGTTTAGGCTCAGCTTTTCTTTCTTATATATGATTTTTTTCCTGATCAGTACGATATTTATGAGCCAGTGCAATTAGAAAAGAATGTTATTTGACATGTGATTTATATATATATATATATATATATATATATATATATATATATATATATATATATATATATATATATATATTGAATGATATGATATGCTTTAGTGTAATGGAGGTTGTTAAATAACTATTTTTTGTTTAGCAGACAGTTTTCCAAATTTATAGATAGCAAGTATACCAAGTAGTGAGAAAGCTGACTTGAAAAAAAATAACGAAAACTACAAAATAAATGCAAATCTACATGCAATAGAGAAATACTGTTTCTAGACTTGTTACTACTAACATATCTGAAAATGCATGTAAAGCACTGTGACATTTCACAAAATAGTATCATTGACACATCCCGGCGAATATCTTTTTGTTAAAGTTACTAACACCACGAAATTTGGAAGAGATCTAGCACGTGCAATCCGAATTCTAGGACTGAAATAAATTTATGTCCAAGTTTAAAGCCCAAACTAACCAAATACTCTTAATAATTTACGGATCAAGAACTTTGTTTTCTAAAAGGTGAAATATTTATATTCTTTACATACAAGTAAGGTAAACTAGTTGTCAGGAGAATTGGATGATCAGTGTTCCATTACGATCTCGGTTACTAAGCATTTGATTGTCCAAAGCGACGAGGGGCAAATAGCCTTTTCGTACATCCTGAAGAACCACGACAAACATAACATACTTGTTCTATAGAATGATTCCTTCAAGTTATTGAATAGCACAGAATATAATCGAAGACAAGTATACCTTTTATTTGAATCGAATACTTCAAACATTATCCACATTAATACTCTGATTTTTTTCTTGTTGCTAAAAATCACCTTTAAATCGCATTAAACGTATGTTTGTTTGAATTAGGTGGGGAATTTTAAACGTGAAATTCAATCCTTTAGCCAATATTAAATCAAATTTGATTTTTGGAGAAACACGTGTGGTACTATGCTACGTCGACCGCGAATTTATGTCTTCGCTAATAATCAAAAAGACATACGTTCGTGAAATTAATGGTCGTTTAATATAACTGATTAAAGTTATGCAGCGAATCCATGATTTGTATATATGGGTTAGAGTCCTGTGTGTGTGTGTGTTTGTGTGTTTGTGTGTGTGTGTGTGTGTTAAAATTATTCAGTTTGCTCTGGTTACCCTGAAATAGACCTCTGGCTGGTATTTTAACTGCCGGATGTATGTAAAGAGAAAAGCTGGAAAAATGTATAAATTTAACCTTTTTGACAATGTTCATAAAATCGTTGACACACATTAAAACAAATCTGTACTTTGGATATTTTATCTAGTTATATCTGATTTGATTCAATTCAGACTCGGTTTACTGCAGCTGAAATATGTGTGGATAATTTTATTGTATTTTCCTTTCAAAGTAGATTTTTGATATTTTTCATAGCTGTTAGCAGAGTATTTTTTCTTACAAACCCATGCAAACTATACGACAAACATATTAATTAGTTTTATGATGCATACAATAGTTTGCTGACTAATCAATCACATCATTAATTGGTAATTTGTTTTTGTAAATTTAATTTTCCTTAAAGAGAAAGAATAACAAAATTTACATCTGCTAATTGAGTTCATGCTCTTGTTTTCGTATAGCAGCACCACAATATAGGACAAGTTTATGCTCGTTTTCGTATAGCAGCACCACAATATAGGACAAGTTTATGCTCGTTTTCGTATAGCACCACCACAATATAGGACAAGTTTATACTCGTTTTCGTATAGCACCACCACAATATAGGACATGTTTAACTGGGCGATATTTCAAGAACTGCACATGGCAGTGTGCTACACTACGAGTACAATTAATTACTAGGCCTTGTGTGTGTGTATGTGCGCGTGCGTGCGTGTGTGTGTATTCCAAAGTTTACATATATACCGTTTCAGTTATAAATGAATTATGAGTAATCAAATACAAATCTTATAAATGAATATTTATTTTAAAAAAACTGGAGCCAATTTTCAAGTTTCAATTTGCGTATAATGTAATATAATACTTTAAATTGTTAATAAATTTGGATTTTTAATATTCTTTGATAATCTTGTCTTTAAGAGGCACCTTGGATTAGTGACAGTGTGAATGTAAGTGTGAATACATCGTTTTGTTTTTATTTGTTTTAATTACATATCTATATTTGTAAAAATAACAGAAGTCAAATTAAAGTCAGAATATTTCAGAAACCAGGGTAGGTCGTGTTGAAAGGAAATTCCAAAATCCTGACGTTTTAACGATCAATTTAGACACAAAATTACTCCGATCTTGTTGCAAATATTTTGTTAAATTCTCGCATGCTAAAATGGAAGTATTGGTTACAATTAGAAAGTATTAAAAATAAATGTTAAAAGGCTGAGTGTGATAAATATTTAGTCCTCAAACAAAAGGTATATAGAAGGAGCGTGTCCATATAATATTCAAATGCCATGGACACCAAGTAAATCACCTCTTTCAATGACCAAGTGAATCCATATCGGTGTTTGACTTGTTGAGTATAAGAGATGCAGTAACAGTGAAAATATGGATTTCTGTTTTTCTGAGCTTTAGGACGCCCTCCAGTCACCTCTCTCACTCTTTCTCAATGCTTCCTCTCATGTTCGATTGAAAGATATTCAGCATGACATCATCTATTGTTCTCCCAGTCTCTGACCCTCTATCAAATTCTAGATTGTGTTGATTATTTGGGAACATAATGTTTTTGTTCTAACTATGACATTGACGTTATCAGTTACACATTAATATGAAGCTCTCGTGCTTCTGTGACATCTCTTGCCCCATCTCGGGTGAAACGTTCGTTGTGAAACTATTGTTAGAAGTTGACCCGTGTTTTAAAGGGCTATAGTCAAGGGAAATTGAAATAAACAGTGCGTCACAAATGATATTGTAAATAGGTAAAGAAGATATTTAATATCGTAATAAAGGGAAAATGGGAATAGTATTACAGTCATTATCCATATATTACTATGATCATCAACCTGTGCAGCTATTTGCACTCTAGGTTTGCATCTTTTACCCTAAGTAACTTCATCCTTCTGTGTAATGTATTTTATAGACTATTTGATATTTGGTCGTGCTTGGCATTATACCATTTTCGTCCATACAGACGAATGCAGCTGCGCAAGAAACCAACTCATTTAATGTAACATGATCTAGATATTATATTTCATAGAGGTTGATAGTTCATATTGTGACATATAAATTACACATTGACAAGATTTATGCACTATAACCCTGACACAATGTAATATTTATCTTATTATACAGAATGTTTATCTGAAAAAGCTCTAGTGGCTATGAATAGCATTTGTACAGAACTATATGGACGGTAGGTGCACATTTTCGGAGTTTGCGACATTTATTAAAATGTTATCCGTTGCTTCAGATGCATATTGTTATGTATGATGTTTATATAATATTATAAATATTTTAGGAAATTATAAATGTTTCTTCACTTTAATATTTGCTTAAATCTTTATGTTTGTTAGGAAAAACATGTATAACTAGTGTCCTTGAATTAGGTTGTTTTGATCAATATGTTTTCTCAATTTGAAGGTCAAGGTTGATTTTGTTTACAGTTAGAATTCCATTAAGATGACTCATATTCTAGAACATTCTGTCATGTGACCAATCTAGAACATTCTGTCATGTGACCAATCTTTATATATATCATGTTTGGTAGACATTTTGTTCAGTTCGACATTACCATCAGTCTTGTAAAGAGCTATTACAGTTGTGAAAATTCATTCCAAATTCTAAGAGAGGAATTATTTTAAGTATTCATTGGATTATAACAGTGCTCATAAACTTTTGGATTTTGATTGACAATTTTGGAATTTATGTGAACTTATTCAGAGATTTTGGATTACTTCATTTTGACTTCAGCACATCAAGATTTCTAGTACATCAGGACTTTGGAGACCATTGGCACATAATAACATTCAAGGACACATTCTATATTTAGGACTTGTGATTAGAACAATCATTCTTATTGGATTATTAGGATACATAAACACATTACTGTAAGAGACTTTTGATTTTTTCATTTTAATTATCTAGTAATAAATTGCTTGTTGATTTGTTTACTTGATTTGTTGGTTTCACTTTCTTTCTGTTACATTTTTCTTAGACCATAGAGTCGTAACAGAAATTGGGGGCTCGTCCGGGATTGAATTTCTTTAAAGCATATTAGAGATATTAAATTTATCTTTGAAATTCATATTGATTTTGTCTCTGAATTTTTTTGTCTTTGGCAAAGATTTTTAATAAAGAAATTTGTTTTGTGTGAAACCAGCAAGCATTTACAATGGCATCTAATGTTCAGAATTTCATAAAACCTCTGCGGGAGGGGATAGAGTGCATGAGAAAGTCAATTGAAGAGTTCAAGAGGCGCATCCATAGTGATGTTAAAACCTATCTTGACGAGCAGAATGTGGAAACTTTGGAAAATGCTGCTCGTATGGCTGATGATTATTCCTTGACTCACAAAATTTCATTTGGTAATAAATCGTCCTCTCAGCAGTTTTCTGGTAAAAAACCATTTCAATCTCATTCGAGTACTTCCAAATTTCACAACAGCACAACTGTTAGGAATCAAACATCTGATAAGACTGATCAGAAATCCTTATCTCTTCCTACGTGCACTTATTGTAAAACGAAAGGGCACGTTATTTCTGATTGCTTCAAGTTGAAAAATAAGCAACAGAGTAAAGACAGAGCTTTTCCAAATGCTCTTATTTCTACGAGGTCAAGGTCACGGTCTTGTATTGAAAGCAATACATTTGTTGGGTCAAACAAACCCCAGTCTGATTCTATTTTGGAGGCTTATGAACCATTCATGTCAGAAGGTTCTATATCACTTATTGGTGATTCTGCCAAACCTATCCCAATTAAAATATTAAGGGACACTGGAGCTTCTCAGAGTCTTTTATTATCAGGTACTTTGCCTTTGTCTGAAGAGTCTTCTTCAAGTGAAAGTGTTCTTGTTCAGGGAGTTGAGTGCAGCTTTGTAAATGTTCCTCTCCATTGTGTAAATTTGGCATCAGACTTAGTTTCTGGACCTGTGACTGTTGGGGCAGTGACTTCTTTACCCATAGAGGGTGTTCATTTATTACTAGGCAATGACCTAGCTGGAGATAAGGTTGTGGTTAATCCACTTGCAACTGACAAGCCTTGTTTGGATCAGAAAGTTGATCCTGTCGAAACTGAAATCCCTGATTTGTACCCTGCTTGTGCAGTTACTAGAGCTATGGCAAAAAGAGCTCTTGAGAGTGATGTTGATCAGGATATTATTCCTTTAGCTGACACATGTATTGGTCAGTCTTTTGATGAGGTCACTTTTTCTTCAGGTATTGATCAATCAAATGGTATTGATCACAGTGATCCTCTTTTGGCAACTCATTCTCTTTGTCCTACTCAGGGTGACAAACGACAATCTCTTGTCGTTGAACAGGAGCAAGATCCCGAGATATCTTGTTTGTTTCAGAGGGCTATTAGTGAAACTGAAGCCACACAAGTTCCAGTGTGTTACTTTGTGAAAAATGGGGTCCTTATGAGGAAATGGAGACCACCTGATGCACCCGCTGGTGACGAGTGGTCAGTGAGCTATCAAATTGTTGTTCCTAAGTCATATAGACAGGAAATTCTTAATTTAGCCCATGAAACCCCTTTAGCTGGTCATTTAGGAGTCCGTAAGACTTATCACAAGATCTTGAATCATTTTTATTGGCCGAAACTCAAAAGTGATGTTTCTAAATACTGCAGATCTTGTCACACTTGTCAAATGGTAGGAAAACCCAATCAGAAGATACCGAAGGCTCATCTGCAACCTATTCCTGCATTTGATGAACCATTTAGTAGAATAATAGTAGACTGTGTTGGTCCTTTACCTAAAACCAAGTCAGGCAACCAATACTTGTTGACCATCATGTGTACATCTACAAGATTTCCAGAGGCTCTTCCTCTGAGAAATATAAAAACTAAAACTATTGTGAAAGCTTTGGTGAAGTTTTTTACACTTGTTGGCCTTCCCAAATCTGTCCAGTCGGATCAAGGGTCAAATTTTATGTCTGGATTTTTCCAACAAGTTATGCATGAATTAGGCATCCAACAGTTTAAATCTTCTGCCTATCACCCTGAAAGTCAAGGTGCTTTGGAAAGATTTCATCAAACTTTGAAGAATATGATTCGATCATATTGCTTTGATACAGAAAAGGATTGGGATGAGGGTGTTTATTTGTTGTTGTTTGCTGTTAGGGAATCAGTTCAAGAGTCGTTGGGTTTTAGTCCCTTTGAACTAGTTTTTGGTCATACTGTCCGTGGACCATTGGACCATTGAAATTATTGAAAGAGAAACTTCTTTCAAATGAAGATTCGAAGATTAATCTTCTTGATTATGTCTCTGATTTCAAATACAAGTTGTCAAAGGCCTGTAAAGTAGCAAGAACTAATCTTCACACTACCCAGTCAAAAATGAAATTAAGGTATGACAGAAATTCACAGGAAAGGAGTTTTAAACCTGGTGACAAAGTTCTGGCTCTCTTTCCCATACCTCAGAATCCTCTTCAGGCTAAATTTTATGGTCCTTATACCGTTGAAAAGAAAGTAAATGACTTAAATTATATCATTAACACTCCTGGGAGACGGAAACAGAAACAACTTTGTCATATAAATATGTTAAAGGAATATTTTGACAGAGATAGCTCAGCTAATTATTCAGTTAATTTAGTTGTACCTGTCCCACACAGTGAAGATATCAACGATGGAATACGATCAGACTATAGTGACTCTGGTATAACCAATCTTCGGAATTCAGAAATATTGAACAACCTAGACCAGAAACTTTCACGTCTACAACAACAGGAAAGAAATGAACTAAAACAGCTATTACATGACTATGAGCACTTGTTTCCTGATGTTCCAACACGAACAAGTAAAATTTATCATGACGTTGACATTGTAGATTCTGCGCCTGTGAAACAGCATCCTTATAGGATGAATCCTCTCAAACAGAACTATCTGAAGAAAGAAATTCAGTATCTACTGGAGAATGATTTCATAGAACCAAGTAAAAGTAACTGGAGTTCACCATGTATTCTTGTTCCCAAGCCAGATAATACATTCCGTATGTGTACTGACTATAGAAAAGTCAACAGTGTCACCAAAACTGATTCATTTCCAATCCCAAGAATGGACGATTGCATTGATAAAATTGGAAATGCGGAATATGTCACCAAGTTTGACCTTTTAAAAGGATTCTGGCAAATTCCACTGACGGAAAGGGCAAAAGAAATTTCAGCATTTGTAACTCCAGATGGACTTTATCAATATAAAGTCATGCCGTTTGGAATGAAAAATTCGCCTGCAACGTTTCAACGTCTGATGAACATGATAACATTTGGTCTTGATAATTGTGACGCTTATATCGATGACGTCATTATCTACAACAACACCTGGGAAGATCATTTGGAAACCATTCGAAAATTCTTCGATCGACTCAGTGATGCGAATCTGACAATTAATTTGAGCAAAAGTGAGTTTTGCCATGCTTGTGTCACATTTTTAGGACATATTGTGGGACAAGGTCAAGTTAAACCTATAGAAGCTAAGGTCAAAGCTATCTCTGAATTTCAAGTTCCAATTTGTAGAAAGCAACTGATGCGATTTCTAGGTATGGCTGGATATTATCGGAAATTTTGTTCCAATTTTTCCAAAATTGCTGAACCTTTGACAAGTTTATTGAGTAAGAAAACCAAATTTCATTGGTCTGACAAGTGTCAGGAATCTTTTGACAAGTTAAAGGCCATGCTTAAGAATGCACCAGTTCTTTCTGCACCAAATTTTAGCTAATTATCTGTTGATGCAAGTGATGTAGGAGTTGGTGGAGTATTGATTCAGGAAGACAAAAGTGGTGTGGATCACCCTGTGTGTTATTTTTCTAAAAAACTAAACAAGCACCAGAAAAATTATTCCACAATTGAGAAGGAATGTTTGGGTTTGATATTGGCTTTACAGCATTTTGAAGTGTATGTTACCTCAGCTCTTTCTCCAATTATTGTGTACAGTGATCACAATCCCCTTACTTTCATCAACAAAATGAAAGATAAAAATCGGAGATTGTTGAGATGGAGTTTGATATTGCAAGAATATAACATTGACATTAGACACATCAGAGGAAAAGACAATGTGATTGCAGATGCACTCTCACGTGCCTAGAAATGTAATATTGCTTGATGTAATTAAGTCCAGTATCATAAAACATGTTCTTATGTAATTTGGGTTATTGTAGTATTAGATGTATATTCAAAAGAAAGCTTTATTATATAAATCTTTCTTTTTCTTTATGAGGGGAGGTGTTATGTATGATGTTTATATAATATTATAAATATTTTAGGAAATTATAAATGTTTCTTCACTTTAATATTTGCTTAAATCTTTATGTTTGTTAGGAAAAACATGTATAACTAGTGTCCTTGAATTAGGTTGTTTTGATCAATATGTTTTCTCAATTTGAAGGTCAAGGTTGATTTTGTTTACAGTTAAAATTCCATTAAGATGACTCATATTCTAGAACATTCTGTCATGTGACCAATCTAGAACATTCTGTCATGTGACCAATCTTTATATATATCATGTTTGGTAGACATTTTGTTCAGTTCGACATTACCATCAGTCTTGTAAAGAGCTATTACAGTTGTGAAAATTCATTCCAAATTCTAAGAGAGGAATTATTTTAAGTATTCATTGGATTATAACAGTGCTCATAAACTTTTGGATTTTGATTGACAATTTTGGAATTTATGTGAACTTATTCAGAGATTTTGGATTACTTCATTTTGACTTCAGCACATCAAGATTTCTAGTACATCAGGACTTTGGAGACCATTGGCACATAATAACATTCAAGGACACATTCTATATTTAGGACTTGTGATTAGAACAATCATTCTTATTGGATTATTAGGATACATAAACACATTACTGTAAGAGACTTTTGATTTTTTCATTTTAATTATCTAGTAATAAATTGCTTGTTGATTTTTTTACTTGATTTGTTGGTTTCACTTTCTTTCTGTTACATTTTTCTTAGACCATAGAGTCGTAACAATATCATGTGTTAATTATGGCTATAGATATTGTATTTAAATGAGGGGAATAGTGAAAATTATCCCATTCTTATGAAACAATCATGGTTAAAAAGAAATAATAATTTTTAAAAAATTCACACATTGTATAATTTGAATACATGTTATCCAAGAGTTTCTAGTTGTACTTTGCGCTTTTACGAATAAGTTCATTAAAATAACTTATGCTTTTGTGTTTGTACAATACAAGTTGGATGAAATATGGCAAATGTTTTGACTGCTCCTTGTTATAAACAGCCCGCAAAAAGATGCAAAGGATTTCATTTGTATCTAAATCTCTTTTAAAGCGATGACAAAAATATAATTAGATATTTAACAAGTTCCACATATCAATAGAATATTGTATCAGTACCTTATCTGGCTCTCAGCCTGGCT
Source organism: Margaritifera margaritifera (assembly GCA_029931535.1). Lineage (NCBI taxonomy): Eukaryota > Metazoa > Mollusca > Bivalvia > Unionida > Margaritiferidae > Margaritifera > Margaritifera margaritifera. The sequence goes on along the minus strand of JAQPZY010001297.1, from coordinate 1,642,389 downwards.
TAAAATGTTATCGACATGATTTTAAAAAAAACCCAATCAAGTAGAATTCACTTATGGCACAGTGACTCGAAGTAAGCAATCCTTGTGTTATAACAGGCACTATCAATATAAAGTTGACCAAATGATGTGTACAAAAACATAATTGATTCTGTCACGTGAAACATTAATCACATACAATTTGGATCTCCCAGAATATTGGAGGCGCAGGAGGACGGGGGTTGGGGCAGGGAATGAGGGGGGAGGGAATATGGACCAATGTTTATCAAATTAGATAGCATAATTTAATTTGCGGAAACTGTATTCATGTGAAATCGGTCGAAGTCAGACCATCAGTTTCACACTCAGCCGTGTAGAAACTAAGTTTCCTCTACGAGATGACAGCACCATCGTTTTGCAATACTCACATTGGTCCCCGTACACTTAACACAAAAGGAAGATTTAGAGACTAAGCATTTCATTTTCTGGGGGTGGGGTCTAGGGTATTTTTGGAATAATATTTCTGCTTAACAAATATCTTGAAAAAATAATTTTTCTCTGATTTTTAGAAAAAAAACAAAACAAAAAAAACCCCTAGTATTTTAGAATAGTTACACGCGTAAAAAGATTTTAAGTCATGTGTGTAAAAATCGTCTGATTGTTAAGAAATGAATAAATAATATGTTCCCACAGTTTTTAATTATATTGTTATTGTTATGAGAGAGACTGGTTTTTTGTGGAGTTTTTGTTTTCTTTTTTTTTTTCTTCTTTAAAATCACCACTTTAATGTGCCTTGCTGAACCAACTGTGTAACTCACTCACTCACTAACAAATGATGAAGACTGAGAATTAGGACTGGCCGTCATCTTCATGTATAATGCTTAAGTTCGAAATGGAAAAATGAACGGAGATGCAAGGGACAATACAATACAAAAATTTAATAGTGAACATATTTACAGGGTTGACAACGTTTGATAGTGAGACGTGGGGTCCATCGCGGTTTTGTCTTGCCATCGACTTTAGCTAATTTCTCTTGCTGAAGAAAAAAGATAGCCACAAGGATCACGAAACCGTACTTCTACTATTTCACTGTATGTAGGAAAATTGTATCCAAAACAAGTCAGTAAATAGAATCTATGGAATCCAAGGCTTCGTTGATGAAGAAAATACACACAATGTTGCGCACACACTATCAAATCTGATCCTTGTAAGCTCACGTTATTGAACTCGGCTAAAACCCCATTTGTCGTCATAAAATCTGTGATATCGTCCTTGGTTGGTGGTAATCCCAAAGAATCAAAATCTTGCCGCCATGTCATCGTTTGCAAAGTAAAGAAAAACCAGTGTTTACCTGATCGATGACGTATGTCTGTCTTGATGACACCGGCTCGAACGTCTTTGGGTTTTCGATGAGCGAGTTCATCTTTGTCACAAACCACTGGAGTAGTGCAAGAACTATGTACCAGTACATTATGAAGTTCCTATGTATTCATTCTTAGACAGCAGAGTTTACAGACAATGAAAGGCAATGATTTTAAACTTGACTTTTTCTTGAAACTGGTCAGTGCAGTAGGTAGAGGTGAAGGAAGGATTCATGCTCCGATGCAAGAGGATTTCGATACATCTCGTGTGGTTGCGAGTCATTGGTGATTTAGAATGCTGAAATAAGTCTTTATACCGCTCATCCAAGATTTTCTTTTCTTCGAAGAGAGTCCAAGCTTTCTCCAGATAATGCACGAACTTTTCTTCCTGACTCATCATCACCCAGTTGTCGTGTTGTCCTTGACGGGGCTGATAGACTTTACATCTGTAACTTTGTTCTAAGGTCAGTAGTGTGATTCTCTTGGCAATGTTGAACAAAACATTTCAACAAGGCCTTCTCTAGTACCGACCATCATGACAAAAGTCTTTCTTCTCCTTCTTCGTCATTTCCTCCTTCTCTCACACTTTGACTTTGTTCATGCTGTGGCTGCTGAAGTTGTTGTTCTGGATCGTCTCTTTTCATGACTACCTGACATGTTTACATGAGTGAACTTTTAGTAGTCCAGGGTTATTTATCCGCTATTGTTGATTTCGAAGGCATTGTCGAATTCTGCAAACAAGATCACATTCACCATGTTGTCGAGTGCTTGAACAAACTGAACTTCCATACGTAAACTGAATTTCCTGCCCTGATCACCACAAAGAGTAACCTCCTGCATAGTCGTCGAGGAAATTCCGTGTGTTCTGTTGGCACCCAGTTGTCTGGTGGCTTCAAACAGGGCCAATGAGAAATGTTTTGTAGAGCGATAGGTTCATTGTACAATTTTTTTTCCAATGTATTCACTGGCCTCGCTACACCATACCAGACAGATACATGTTTTATAGAGCGATAGGTTCAGATCTTTGTCCACTTTATTGCAATGCTCATAGTGATTCCCCCCCCCCCCACACACACACACACAGACATCATACCGTATTGATACATGTTTTATACAAAGATAGGTACAGATCGTTGTCGGCTTGCCTAAAATATAATCGGTGGATTTTTTGTTGTTGCAACAATATTTGCGAATTTTGTCCAACATTCGATTATTAATTGTTTACTTTCAGAGCATTTAAACTTACAAATTAAAGTCAATTTCAAATTAAACCTTAATAATGTCGTCGCATTGTTGGATAAAAGCACTTTCGCGTAAGACAATTATTTCAAAATAGAATATCAACTTCAATCAGTTGATTCAGCAGAAAAGATATGAATATTAATTGTGATTGTAACCATGCGAAAGACAGACAGACATATATTTTAGCAACCTTTTATGCGTTTGTGCTTCATTCTTGTAAATATGTTATTTACATGTGTCCAAGTACATTCCGTATTTCTAAGACGAAGGTTAAATGTGGATGGGACAAACGCATACATAATGACAGACAAACATGCCCGTAGTGACAGACAAAATCCATAATGAAAATCACTAATATTTTGTTGTCTGCTCTACTGTACTGTTGATACATTTTTTGTCAAAACAAGGTTATAAGTTATAAATTCGCTGTAGTGTGTATCTTCTTTGCATATCGAAGGAACTTAACATTTTTAAATAAAACTACAAAACAAAAACACATTCTTTTGCAAGATTAGGATTGTAGGCGACGATTATTTGTATTTGTAAAAAAAAAATAATAATAATTTTATTCGTAGCTGGGTTCCAGGGGAAGGGACGGTAAATATCGCACACGCAATCCCTGTTTTAGCACTGTTGTTTAAATTTTTAGAAGCAAAATATAAATATAAATGACTGTGTTAATGAAAGAATCAAGAAATCAATGACTTAACAAACAAAGTATCTTTTGTGTCAATAAAGCTAATCTAATGTAGCGAAGTGGTATGATATGCTATATGATGACAGACACATTTATACTTACAATATATTATTCACACCCCAAAAACAAACTCAGGAGTGGGGTATGTAGTATTAATTACTTATACACTAAGGAGTGGGGTATGTAGTATTAATTACTTACACACTAAGGAGTGGGGTATGTAGTATTAATTACTTACAAACTAAGCATCCACACACTTACAGACAATCTTACAAGGGAAGGAGGTGAAACGGAGGTATTTTATTTCATACAAACACAACCACACTATCACACTTGCACTCAAATTGACACGGGAAGTAGGGAAAACTCGGACAAGGGGAAGAAACAGGGCCTTTAAATCTATTGAAGAATAATCTATGAATTGTTTTGCTTTCCTATTTTAAAAAGGCCAGGGCCACCCATATATCTCAGAAAAGATATACAAATAATTATATGGAAAAGCGAAATACTAAAACAAAAGAAAGAAAAAAGTCGTGCGTGTGTAATATAAAATCAGCAATTATCTTAATAAAAAGAAAACATATATCAACACATAGATATGGTTTGAGAGGGCAGTTAGTTAGCTAGTTAATTCACTTCGTCTCCACCAGAACATAAGGCTACAAAGCACCTTCTCCACACCACCGGTCTTTTGCGGCCGCCTCTGCCTCCCCCCAGAACAGGCCCATTTTCTGTAGGCTGGTCATCTCAGTGCCCCGCCAGGCCATGCTCTGTATTCCTTGTTTCCTTTTACCCTGCGGCGTAAATGTCAGTGCTGTTTAGAGAATGCTGTTGCTAAGACATCCGTCGTGGAAAGCAGAAAGCTTGTTTGTGATGTCATATATTGTGACGTCCCAGCATTCTTATCCATATAGACAAGGACAGATTTGACGCGGGCATTGTGGAGTTTTACTTTGGATTTTAAGTCATAATGCTGAGATTTCCATACGTGATGCAGACTGCAGTAGGCATTTCGGGTTTTCTCAATCCTTGACTCGATATCCTTGCTCGTGCCACTTTGCTTGCTGACTATGCTGCCCAGGTATGTGAAATCCTCGGCATTCTCTGCTGCCTGGTTGTTGATAGTTATGGAAGCTTGTGATGCGTTGAGGTGCATGGCCTGTGTTTTATTCTGTCTGACTTTGAGACCGACTTTTTCGGACGATTCACACCGTCTATTCACTTTCTTCAGCATGTCAATGTGCCGAGACAAATGCAGTGCAATATGTCACGTTTTTGTAGAACAGTTCCATCAGCTTAGTTACCTTCTCGGGAATTCCATAAGATTCCAGAATCTTCCACAAGCTGTTACGGTGCACAATGTCGAAGGCGTTAGAAAAATGGATGAAGCTCATATATAGTGAAGCGTTCCACTCGATGCCCTGCTCTATGATGTTCCACAAAACACATATTTCGTCTGCGTACCATCTTCCTTTTCTAAACCCAGTCTGTTCTAGGCCTATGACATTGTCGATGGCCTGATTTAGTCGTAGAAGTAGGATCTTGCAGAAGACTTTACTGGGCACTCATGTCACGCCAGTTGTTCCACTTCCCGAGATCTCCTTTATTTGGAATTCTGACCATGAGTCCTTTGATCCAGTTGTTAGGTATTTTTTGTTTAGTCCATATACATATAAAGATATATGAGAGGGCTTTCACAGCGGCTGTTGCGTCTGCCTTCAGCATCTGAGCGTAGATTACGTCTGGGCCTGGAGTTTTTCCATTTTTCAGGGACTTGGTGGCCTTTTTATCTCAATCTCTGTGGATGTACTTGTGTTGATGTCTGGCGAGGCGGTGCGTGGTTTTGTGAATCAGCTAGGATTTCTGGTTTCTCGTCTGTTCAGCACCTACTGGAAGTGTTGTATCCATCTCTATGCCTGTTGTCTCTCGCTTGTAATAGGTCTGCCATTGCTGTTTTTGCCGGGTATGCCTCTGTTGAACTTGGCTCCGCACAGCTCTCTGGTGATCCTATAGACTGTTTTCATCTCTCCTTGTTGTGCTGCTAGCTCAGCTTCCTCTGTTCTACTGTTGATGTAGGCGCTTTTGTCTCTTCTAGCACTTCTGTTCACTTCTCTGTCTTTCAAATCTTAGATTTGAAATAAAGAAACAACACAAACGCCGATACATTTGTGCGACTAGTTTCGCATTTACTATATGCTTCTTCAGGCACAAAATGTTTTTGAAAGAAACGGATGACGTCTATATATTTATAAACAATTACGTCATTGACATAACGTCATAAATGATATGCTTTATCATAAAAATATCATATATCATATATAAACACTTCAACAAGTTTCTAAGAGAATGAATAATCACCGTTTTCATATAAAAAATTGTATGGATCCTCAGTTCTCCTCTAATGTTTCAATACCTTGTAATACAATAATCACTCTTTACGTGATTATTCTTTCACGCCAATCGATATTGTGCACGGAGAAATTAACAGACTCATTAAAGAAAGTTACTGGATTAAAAGGTTAGATACTTTGTATCCCAATGGCCTTAATACTAAGGCATTATATAAAATTGTATACATTTTTAGTGGAGGAATTGATATGTCGTATACATGTGTATATGTATATGTATACATGTGTGTATGTATGTATGTATATATATATATATATATATATATATATATATATATATATATATATATATATATATATATATATATATCTTAGTTATAGAAATATGTAGTTGTATGTATGACTGTTTGTCTCTACATTATAATTTCACTTCCAGATCTTAGGAGATTCTGGAGTTGTTCCTGATTTCTTGTAGACTTGGTGGTCAGTAGTCTTCCTTCTAGTACTCTTCTGTTGTGGTTTTTCTTCTAGGTCTCAGGTGTTAGCGATTTCTTGACATTCCTTCACCTGAAGCAGGGCACCTCCCACAACTAGGTCATTGATTGCACACAGATCTCAGTTGCCGTTGATGACCCCACATCTTTGTCTGTCTGGACGCTTTCAAGCCCTGCATTATCCGATCCCACTCTGGAGTTTATGTCACCCATAACAAGTGGCAAATCATGATTAGGGACTTTGGATATCACAACTTGCAGTTGTTCCCAGAAGGCGTTCTCTTCTTCCTTGCTTGCCAAATTGTTTGGGGCGTAACACTGTATAGAGTGAGCTTGCAGTTCTTGAAATTGAAAAGGGCTCTGATGAGTCTCCAGCTAAGAGGTTCCCACTTTTGAACAGTTGGAGACCTACAGGTTTGATCATGATGGTGACTCCTTGCCGCGATTTCCCCCTTTTAACACTGTATCACTCCATCGATGTAATTCCGATATGGATTTTTTTTTTAGAAAAGCCACGAGGTGTTCCGGTACCTGCATAGATCTGGCACCTATAATCTATGTATAACATATTCATTAGTATATAAACTTTTTTTTTTAAATCGATTTTTGTATAAAATATTTACAGACATATTTCAGCAGCACTATTTGGTATAACTAAAAGTCGCGTTGGAGCTTGGCTTGTCGCCAAATGGTCAAGTTATAATAATACGAATTTGTTTATGCTATATAGAGAAAACTGCACAGATGTCAGAGTGTCAAGCCAGAAACCGCTGACTAACAACAGCTACTTAGGTATGTATGTGCTCAGTCACACGTGGCTCGCATATTACCACAATATAACTGAGCAGTGGCCTACGGATAACAAGTGTTTGCTTGACAGATGTGGATAGAACAGTTCAGTTGTAGTTGTTGAAATTAACGTTGTTCTAGCCACATTCTGCTTTAGAGAGTTTAAATTATATATTTTCTGTATGAGATACAGACAAATCATCATATAACAAAATATGTTAATTTATCGGGGATGTATAAGATGAATAAACGATGGAAGAAAGGAAGGAATACAAGAGGATGTAAGAAACTAACGAATGAATGAGCTAATGAAATTAGACAATGAAAGACGGACAAGCGCAAGGAAGGAATGCTCAATGGATTGATTTATTGATTGTGTTTAACAGTACATCAGCAAATGGAAGATTGCCAGTAGCCTGGTTATTAGATTTTCCTCTAATTATGTGCGCTATAAGGATCGTAGCAAGGTACGCGCAGAAGCACACTCAGTTTGTCTTGACGTGTCAGACTTGTACAGTGATTAGACAACGAATGTCCCAAACAAAACTCCTAGGTCTGGTAATTCCCCTCCCACTCCCCCCCCCACTCCACAACCCCCCCCCAAGACTTGTTTGAGGAAGTGTTTAGTATTTGACCACTCAACTGTTGTGTGACTTAATCAGCGCTACCTTGCCATGTAATACACTCAGCCACACTTGCAGTGCGTTTTCCATGATATTCATATCAATCATATTCATGACTTGAAGTCTCTGCTATGGATTCCACTAGTTGCTGACTCTAACAAAAAATAGCAACAGATAGGAGCCCCAGTCGTCAATATACGCCGTTATCTCTCGCCGGAGGGGATGGGTGTCAAGTGGAACCCATGTCGATATCTAATTATGATCTAGCTACCGACGCATGAAGCATTTCAAATTGCTTCAGATCCAAATCAGATGTTCCAAGTGTCAAAAACTTGGCGCCACCGCGAAGTGTTATCTGTAATGGATGTGTATATACATCTCCCACACACAATAGATTATCATGACACTGAACAGGCTTTTACTTAGCGTTTGTTCAAAAAGGACTCTTAATATTGATATCTCGTGAAATTCGTGTCTCTCTTTTTTTTTTTTTTTTTTAGCTATAATAACTATGCTCAAATTATAAAAGAAAAACAAACAAAAATTGTTGCACACGTTGATGGATGTCTTGTTCGAAGGATGTTTGATACCTTCTCCTTGGTTTAAAACCCTTATTAAAAGTGGAAAGATGTCATACTGTCTATCTATGTAACTGCATATTCGCCCCTTTTTAATTGATTTACGGACTGACTGAATCGTTTCCATCTTCGACTTTGACGCAAGAACAAAATGACTCTTTGGCAACATAAAACGCATACTTCTAATGCTTAAGATAGACTTTGTAACATAAAAGATTTATCTAGACCTGACTGATAGATCACAAACAGAATAAGAAGCAAATGGGGAGATTACCGTTCATAAATCAAACGTGTATTTTTAAAATATTTTTTTTTTTAAATATCCATGCATGATTTTGGCATGGAATTTAAAAGTTTGCATGGAATTTAAAAGTTTGTTTTAATCATTTTATTCACCTATCTTTTCAAATGAATTTAGTCATGAAAGCGAGTTGGATGCTGATTTGTCGTGTTGTTCTTTTGTAAGGCTTAATAAAGCCTTAAAATCGCATTGAATAAGTTTACTCTTTTGGTCCGACATGTAAGCTGTATTAATAAAGAAATTGTAGCTAGAATAATGTTCGTGTCCTCGTTCAAAGAATTCACATGTAAATCATCTCACAGAATTTCATCTTCTGATTGTATCACATTTCTTAGCATCGAAGACCGGGAACTATTTTCATTTAAAAAGATATATGATATCGAATGATTTTGGACTCATTTTTCGGGCATTTTAACGCCAGAATAGTTTCTACCTGCGGCCATCATGGATTATGATAAAATACCACGAAATAAACTCTGTCAGCCGGGGTCTGTAGCCGATTTCCCTCTGGGCTTTTGTGCCAAATGGCACGTTGGTATCACACTTTGCACGATTCTTCTGGAATTTAACATACTGTGTATAATCTGATCAATACATATCGTATAATCGGTAAAAAGCGCTCAGAGGTTTAATTGCATATTCCTCTCCATATGGACTAATAAAAGCAATATGTCAACTAGTCTGCTACTATTAAGAAGGGAGCAAATTATGTTGTGTTTCATATATAGGTTTCCAGAGACTCTTACCCTTAAGCTATGGCTATACAAATCCCCACTGAATGTAATTTTGGTTATAACCCACATCAGGCATGTGCAACTTCCTCTTTATCAGCTGATGTAAATGAATTATCATCTCTCTCTCTCTCTCTCTCTCTCTCTCTCTCTCTCTCTCTCTCTCTCTCTCTCTCTCTCTCTCTCTCTCTCTCTCTTTATAATGTGTTTGTTCTGTGTCTATTTGGGTCTCTCGCCAGTCTCTACAATGTTTTTAATAGTATATGTCTTTATTTCGTTACATGCATGTCTCGCACTCGCTCACTGTAAATGCATCTCATAAATGGTTCAGTAACTGTGTATCCATGCTGGCCTTTTATTTGTCTCGTGTTTTACCTTTTTGTCTGTCTATCTATCTATCTATCTATCTATCTATCTATCTATCTATCTATCTATATATCTATCTATATATATATATCTATCTATCTATCTATCTATCTATATATCTATCTATCTATCTATCTATCTATCTATATATGTATATATATATCTATCTATCTATATATCTATCTATCTATCTATATATCTATCTATCTATCTATCTATCTATATATCTATCTATCTATATATCTATCTATCTATCTATCTATCTATCTATCTATCTATCTATCTATCTATCTATCTATCTATCTATCTATCTATATATATATATATATGTATATATATATATCTATCTATCTATATATGTATATATATATATATCTATCTATCTATATATGTATATATATATATCTATCTATCTATATATGTATATATATATCTATCTATCTATATATGTATATATATATCTATCTATCTATATATGTATATATATATATCTATCTATCTATATATGTATATATATCTATCTATCTATATATATCTATGTCTTTAATTCCTTTATCTTATCTTATCTGTTTTCGAAATAAAATCTCAATGTTTGTGACGATTGGCTTCTTGGCTTCTTAGTATGTTGTTTCATTCCATCACCATAATAATGATTTTCGTTTTCTTCTTCTACCTTTCTTTCTCTCTAATTTCAATCTACAATCAAAAGTCTTGAAAAAGAAGATATATTTATATATTTGGTAACGAGAGAGAGAGAGAGATTCCCATTCTTTAGGAGAACAGTAGGGACACTTGGTTTACATATAAAAACCTAATGAAAAGTTATCCCCATATTATTATTCAAACGCACGGTTTTAATATGTAAAATTATGGTATAGCAAGACAGCAATCACGCTGTCCAATGCTGAAATAAATTGTTAAATCATTTCTTCTATTGATTCAATTTCTATTATTTTTTATCTGTTCGTGCCCCGAATATTTTATCTGCATAGGACTTCTATTTTATTTTATTTGATCAATTCATGTCACAAATATCTTTCTAAGACACTACAATCCTTCTATCCTTTAATGTTGCATATCAATAATAAGAAAGTCAATCACTGATTGTATTTTAGATGTTTTAGGTATCAGGTGATATTATTTCCCATCTTATTCATTCATTTTAGACAATAGACAAACTGAAAAATATAGCAAATGCGAAGAAAAGCCAAAAAGAAAAAAAAAATGAAGAAAATATAGAAAAAGGTTTACTATTTAGTGTTCAACCATACACATACGCATTTTCAGACTAGCGAATAGCTAGGCCAAGATGGGCATTTCTATTTAAAGTGATGCCAAATTAACTCCTTTTAGTGTATGTACAGACATGACCGAATTGTTTCAGTCTTGGACCTTCGCGCAAAAACAAAACGACTCGAGAGTTGCAGAGTATGGTGTGCAAGTGTTTTACGGAATCTTTGTCAAAACAAAATGCTAAACTCTTGTGCTTAGATAGACATTGCATCACTAATTAGATTTATCTACACCTAATTGATACATTACATCACCATTTAGATTTATCTACACCTAATTGATATAGTACATACAAAGCAAAAAGCAAATAGCGGGATAACCGTTCATAAATGAAACGTGTAATTTTTAAACAGTCACGCATGATTATTGCATGTAATTTCAAAAGTTTGTTTTAATCCGTTCGCTCCCCTGTCGTTTTTCATATGAATATAGGCATGACAGCACGTTTTATTCTGATTTGTTGTATTCGCCTTTTAACGCTTAATAGGGCCCTAAAATCGAATAAGTTCTCTATCATTTTGTCAAACACGTAAATTTCATTATCAAACAATTGCAGATAAGATAATGTCCACGTCCTCGTTCAAAAATTTCGTACTTATATCAACTCACAAAACGTCATCTTCTGATTGGATCATATTTTTTAGTATCAACGATCATGGCCGGGAACTAATTTCATGAAATACTATGAAATCGAAAACTCTTGGACTCTTTTTGACGGATATTAATGCCAGGGCACTATGCTAGGGCGGCCATCATGAGTTATGATATTATACCACGACCACGAAATGGAAGCTCTGTCAGCTCGGGTCTGTAGCTGAATTCACTCTGGGTATTCAAACCTTTGTGCCAGATGGAATCTTGGTATCACGTTTCGTACGATTCTTCTGGAACTGAGAGTACCATGCTTACCTTTATCAAGAGGTACCATATAACTGTCAAAAAGCACTAAGAGGGTTCATTGCTCGTTTTCGTTCTCCTATGGACTGACAACAGCGATTTGCCAACCTGTCTACTACAATTCAGAAGGTAGTGAAAGAAGTAATGTTTATATATAGGTTTCCAGAGTGTATTACCCCTAAGCCATGGATATGCCATTGATTGTATCCCTGGTCTTAACCTTTATCAACGTCGCTAGTATATGCCTTAGCAGTTGATGTCGCTGAACAATCATTGGGTGCAATATTCTCTCTGTCTCTATCTCTCTCTCTCTCTCTCACCGGGAATACGGGAGCCACTGTAACTCATTTGGTGGTTGAGTGTCGGACTCGTATTCCAAGGGTCGCGGGTTCATTGCCCGTCCAGGCAAGCCTCAGTGTGTCCTTGCGAAAGGCACCTACCGCCATATCCTCGGCTTGATATAGCCAATATTGCGTTGAAAGTGTCGTACAAACAAACCAACAAACAAACTCATTTAGCTGTTCTAGTTGTTGTGTCTGGGTGTCTCGTCATTCTCTACCATTTTTTGTACAGGTATATGTCTTTGTTCAGCTACTTGTATGTATTGGCCCTCCTCCTGTAAGTACATCTCACGTACTGTTTGCAACTGTTGGTCCATTATGATAGTTTGTGTCTCCGTGTACTGCTTGTTTGTCTGTCTGTCCATCAATATGTCAGTCGTTAACTCCTTTATCTCCTTTTACCATATGAATTAATTCTCAATGTACATGTGGGTGGGTTTCTTTTTGTTGTGTTGTTTCTCTGTATATCATCATCATCACCACCACCACCACCTTCTTCTTCTTCTCATATTTCAATAGTTATGAACGAGTCTTCAAAGAAAATGTTTCTTTTTGGTAACAGGAGACAGCTTGCCATTCTGTGGGAGAACAGAAAAATCTCTTGGTTTGCATATAAAGGTTAAATGAAGGTTTGCCCCATATTATAATTCAAAATCACGTTTTTAATAGGTAAAATTAGAGTATAGAAAGACATACAGCACGCTGTGTAATGCTGAACAAATTGTTAAAACATTTATTCTCTTTTGGTTTTAATTAGTTCGTGTCCGGAATATCTAATCAAGATAATTCTTCAGACTTTTATTTTATTTTATAGAATTAGTTCATGTCCCATGTATCTTAAAAATGTATTACTTCAGTCAGCCTGTCTTTTAGTCTAATTTATAATACAAATCATATGAATAATAACAGTTCTTTCAAGTGCATTAGATCCAGCAAGGGATCGTGTGTGTCAGGGATTGTATAAGATAATTACAAAACAACTGACAAAAAAAAAAAAAACAGTGAAAAACCATTATTTTGTTAACTAGCCTAAGTTTTTCGGTTTCTCCGACATACAGAAGTCAGCAAATCTTACATGTGATGAAATAAATTACATTCTTCGTTTTGCGTGTTTTGTTTGATTTTTCTCTAGTCACTGTGCTAGGGAATGTGTTTGTCTGCATGTTTTGCACCTTCCATCACCACAGTCTGCTGTAGTCTACTACTGGTTTGCTCTGGAGGATTAACTTCCGTGTGTCACACGATTCCAAGAACGGGCCAGTGTTTCTGGATGATTTCACTTACTTTTGGGTTATCTGGATGGTATGTCGGGCTAAATGGTATCCTATCACCTTTTTCCTTTTCTCTATATTTTAAGAGGTGAATGCAGTTTTTTTCGGCCTTCTTTGTTGCATCTGTCATCAGGTCTTAATCATAGCCGCGGCCTTCAGTATGTCAGAGAAACAGAAAAACTACACAAAAGAATCAATCTTCACAGATCTGATTACATGACAAAGATGTTGGACAGAAGCCCAGTAGCAGAACACTTCTCTTTCCCTGTCCTTATGTTCAGTGACATTACACTAATTGCAATTGCCCACAACCAAAACTAGAGTTCCTAAACCAGGAACGCAACGGACCTTTATTGGATACTCCGTCTAAGAACACCGTAACCAAGTGGCTTAAATAAAAAAGACTCCAAACCAGCACCCACACGCAAATAAAATAAAACAAAATAAAATCATTATCTGATTGAAGCAAATATTTTTCAATTAAATAATTGGTTCATTTAGTTCATTATTTATTCGGTTACCTATAATTAGTACTACTGTGTAGTTCTTGTTGGTATTAGTATTATTGTTGTAACTATTGTTGATAAAGAAACATATAATTATCTGGGATATAATCTACGGCCACATCACTTTATATCAAGAAATAAATAGCGCTTCTTGCTCCTCCTTTTGTAGGTCAATACTTACTAGGTTACCATTTTATTTTTGGAGTTCAAACCAACAAAGCGCAATATCATAATTTTGAAATAATACTTCTAGTAGATCCACAATCATGTAAAGTTGTGTAAATTCAAGGCTTTCTTTTTGGTTTCATGTTTGTTTTCTCTCCGTTTTGTAATTTTGCATTTGACAAGGACTCAATGGGAGTCGAAAGCGCTTAGGCTAGTTTTAAAAAAAGACTAGTTTTGCACCATTCGTTGTCAGTTTCTTTTTAATCATTTCACACGGTGAAATTACTGACAACAATTCACTAGTGAATTTATGTCGCACGAATGTGAATGTTCTTTAGGGAACTACTTCAAATGCTAGAGGAACTTATTTACGCATGTCATCTACTTGACATGACGTGATAACACACGCTCTTCAACCTTTCATGCTTCATGTTGCCATGTTTCATTCCTATTTTTACTGTACGGTTGGCGCATTGTATTCATTTGCCTCAACATATAAACAAAATACCCATTTTTAAAAAAATCCCGACAATGAAACAGAAAGGTGCAAATTAATGTTTATCATAACATATATAATAAACATAACTATACATGGCTAATGATGCACAGTAAGCATAGTTTTACTTTTCATTATTTAACTTTTTGTTCAATTAACTCTAATGAGTATTTTATAGTTTTTCACAATTATATTTTGTTCTTTACTAGACATATATCTTTCTCTATTTTGTATCGACTCTGCTGGATACGAGATATATCTCGGCAAGATCCCTAATACATTACTGACTTGTGCAATTATTGAAACTGACAATCAGCATCGCTCTTGTACGGGGTAAAGTACGGAGCCCTTGCTTACAAGAGTGGTGAAATATTTTAATCGTATGCAAATTATTCGTCACTACCACTTGCTATGGATTCAAATTCAACTCATGTTTTCAATGTTTGTTCATGTAAACCCTGGTCCTGATATAAATGACACTTGTATGAGCAAAGTGTATGCTAATATACGTGGACTCACAAAATAAATTAGACTTAGTTTCTGCTGAGCCAGGAAGTTTCGATATTCTGTGTCAGACTGAAATAAAATTGAATAATAATGTTACTAACGAAAGATATCGATTTAGATAGCTCCCACAACATACACTGTGTCACGATAGAGGACAACTCTTAATTGGAGGTACTGTTTTCTTAACGGCTACCAGATCTAGAAGTGGGTGACGTTGAAATATTATGCATGGCATGTTTTACTACGAGTAATTGTTTCTACGTTTTGACCTAACAACAAAGCTTGGATGAATGCTGATATCCGTCGACTTATACAACAGCGAAATGGAATGCATAATATTGCAAAACGTAAAATACCAATCACTATTGTGACAAATATACGAAATGGCGCAATGAAACAATAAATATTATTAGAAAAAATTCATCTTATTTAAAATAGCCCCATGACCCTGGACCATAGTATGCATTACTGCTGCCATACACACTGATATGCTAGACCAATCGTACTTTTTGTAATTTTAAATCTTGTATCCCTTTATAAGAATATTTTTTGGACCACACACATTCTTTTCTTAAACAAAAATAAACCGGAGGCACTGGACTGTAATTTACACTGATATGCAGAATCCCATATATTTTTTTATTGTCATCTGGAGTAGGGAATATCGTCTGCAACCAGGTAAATATAATGCCTATACGTTTTGATACTTTGTTCGGACAGTCGGCAAAGAATTGTAGAAGTGCCTCTTGTGACCGACATATTGAATTGCTTATGTCTATAGCAAGAAATTATTCACTAAATATTTTACTCTAATCTGAACCATTAGAAAGACCTTAAAATTGTTTTACATTTAGGCCATTATGTAATAGAAGACAGTGTACAAAATATTTGTGAATACCGTATATACTCGTGTAAAACCTAATACCAACTTGCAGTTTGTAAGAACTATTCAGCAGGATAAATAACATAGACCCTGATCTGCCGGCGCATTATGCGACGGCAGATCACGGTCTATGTTGTTTGCATTTCGACTCGACTTATACGTGACTATAGACGGTACATATTTTATGATATACTCTGGTCTGAACCATTAGAAAAACTGTAAACTGTAGAAGAGTCTAATGTAGTTACAGATGATATGATTTTGAAGTACGTGTTAATGTTTCTCTCAGCTACTTCTAATATACTGCACAGATTTTTAAAAAATGTCTCGCTGCAACAGATTTAAAATCTTCCTAAAATAAAAAAGTGCTACAAATATGGTTTTGCAGAGCAATGTCTCTAACGTTTTGATTTATCATAATTATGTAGTATCGCTAAGGTTCATACAGAAACCCTAGCAGTAAGTATATTGCAGTAATATCCATCCCAGCCTACTATATTTGTGTCTATATTTTTCAAACCTCCAAAGAACCAATGAGAAAAGTTTTACAATTTTCTTTTTACTAAAATAAAGTATTTACTCGTATCTTCTCTGTTTTAAAGAATCTTTAAAAGTACTTGCGTGCTTTTATGGATTGCAAGATATTTGGAAAACAAAGTATATAAATGAAACATATAGTATTGAAAAATTATTGGCGACAACAACAGTGGATATGGAAATAGTTTGTTTAATCACTGAGAATCATTTCACCGTCAACAGACTGGCCACTAAATACAAAGTAGATCGTCTATACTCCTCGATCGAAATAAGCTCTCGTGTTTGGGACAGAGCATGCCAACAAAATTATGATAAATTTGCATTGTGTTGCTAACACACAACGCGTTCTACAGTCACTACGTATACGAAATAAACTCACCAGGAAGTCACATGTAAAAAAGTAAAAGGCTTGCAAACAAATAAACAAATTTCATTGTATAGCTAACACATAAACCGTGTTATAGATAAACCAATATCTCAACAAGTAAGAACAAATTACAAACCCCTTTAATACGTTTATTTTAGAAAAAATTGGAATCTATGAGGAAGCAGAATTGTGCAATCATGACGAACAGGTTTATTGATTCATTTAAAAGAAATGTGTGTGACGATAAACACTTTTTGGTTGAATAGTTAAACACATCACCTTGTGGACACGTGTGCACATTGTATTGAAAAAGATATTCAGGTCTTATTACAAGTTTGATTCTTTTGTTTCGTTTCAATAGCATCTAAATATCATTTCGTCCAAAATAACATGGTTTGCTGCCAACACAGTTTCCATGGCTTTGTTTCCCTCCCTGTAAAATACGACCCCCCAAAAATAATTTGTTTTTTTACATTGGTAACCATTGCTTGATTTACATGGTAGTGGCCTTAAATAAGCTAGCATTCAACAAGGGATTCACTTTTAATTCTACAGAATGGAAAATATAGATATCATCAAGTGTATATTTATTTGTGTCTGATGCTCATATAAATTTTCAGAAAATCAAATATATACATTTCTGGGTTTCATAAACACAAGAAATATATAGGAGTCAGTAGATAACTGTAGACATTTCTGGCTACTGAATCTTAAAAAATTTTACAATGTAGATTTCTGGCTACTGAATCTTAAAAAATTTTACAATATAGTTCGTTATGTGCATCGTGTAAATTGTTACTTGCAGTAATTTTAACTTTTGTGTTGTGTTTCAAAAATTCAAAATCTATACCTTTTTCGTTGTTACCATATGCCGTCATTCATTCTTTGAGTATATTCATGTGCATTTCGAAGTTGTAACGCCATCAGTATTTAAAACAGTGATTGATGTACTAAAATATATTGTTGTTTAGTTCGGAAATAGTGAAATACCCAACAGTAAAATATATTGTCTGCAACGATATCGATAGTTTACCGCTTCTGTTATCAATTAGATGAGTAAAATAGATTTATTTTTCTCAGGGAGTGAGTCTATTGTAGTATGGATCACTATTTGCATAGTACAAATTAGGCTAGTCAAAATCGAAGCAGCCAAGTGTTAATGTTTTTACTTTGTTCATGTATCCTGCTTTCCTGTATGCTTCTTTAGTATATTTTTCTTTTTCAATTTCCTTTCCTCTAGTATGTTTTCTTCGTTTCTTCCACGTCCATCTTCGATGAATCTTTGACGTCTAGATCTTCCGTATTCTTTATTCTTTCATGATTGCATTTTGTATCAGATTGTTCCTATTGAATTCAGTGACGATCAACATAACCTTTTTATGCTTGATTGTATTGTCACTGATGGTTTTTATATATAATGTAATTGATAATGTTCAACTAACAGATTGCAGATGTTATTATTTCATCATGTTTTAAAACTTTATTTTAAATCAGACTTTTCCGTAATAGATTTTGCGACAAAACCTACTGCCGTTGTACTAAAACCAGCCAAAACCGAAGGACAGTAGTAGGGTGGGGGTATTGGGGGACAAAAAGGGCACTTGGGGGACGTACGAGAGTTTAACATGGAGAGGGCACTTGGGGGACGTACGAGAGTTTAACATGGAGGGGGCACTTGGGGGACGTACGGGATTTTAACATGGCGGGGGCACTTGAGACCCAATACGGGAGTTTAACATGGCGGGGGTCTCTATAAGGACAACGGGAGGGAGGGAGGGAAATAGAATTAATCTTTCTTGAAAAAGGGTGGTCCTGAAAAAGGACCGTTGGTTTTTTTGTTAGAGTTTTATTTTAGAGGAGGTGTGGGCACCTCCCTGGCTTTGCCCTACATGCAGGGCAGCTCCCCCTCCATGTTTCTTCATTTTGTTTACATGGAGCTGTGAAGCTCGACGGAGGATGAGTCGCTTCTGGCTCCCAATTCTCCTTCTCCTCCATCATAGGGTGGGGTCTAATTGGTATTTTCTTTTCCTTCTCCTCCTCCTCCCTTTTCTCCACTTCATGAAGGAGGTGCCAGGCCACCTCTAAATGAACTCGGATTTGCCTTACAATTTCGACGGTATTCATCAAGGTTAAATAAAACTAGATAGCTTAACCGGTGAATACGTGGTTTTAATATACTAGAAGCGCGAACGTGAAGGAAAACATCCCTTACACTTAAAAACAAAAAAACATTACCCACTACCCTGCGTCTGACGTCATTCGTTCTACGTCATTCTTGGCTTCGCGGAGTTTACACTCTATGAACCCTGACTCTAAAAAAGCGCGGACCTAAAAGAAACTACTTTTGATAAAAATCAAAACTACACACCATATTAATTTTTGTTATTTTTTTTTTAAAAAAACTTACACACTATCAACTTTTTTGGGAAGGGAAATTTTTTTAAAAACAAATCAAACACACAAACACACTATCTACATTAATTTTTTTGGGATGGAAATTTTTTATATATCATCAATCACACACCACACACTATCTACATTAATTTTTTTGGGAAGGGAAATTTTTTAAAAAACAAATCAAACACACAAACACACTATCTACATTAATTTTTTGGGATGGAAATTTTTTTATATATCATCAATCACACACCACACAACTCATATAAGGGTTTTTTTGTTTGAGGGGTGGTAGACTATCAGAAAAAAAATATATATATATAAAACACACACTTATAGATATTTTTGGCAATATTGGAGAGAAGTAATCTTTTTCTAGAGATTGGGTGGCCCTAAAAAGGACCGTTGGGTTTAAAGAAGTTTATATTTTTTAAAAACTTCTTTTAGGTAGATGTAGCCGTGGCAGCTCCAGCAGGTCGGCCACGTTTAGCGATAGTGGGTGGTCTTGCCGCTTTCAGACAGGCAGGTCTCTTTCTACTGAAAGTGAAAGCAAAATCATCGCAGTCAATCTTACATAAGACTTCACCGTCAAATTGCTTGCTGGATTGCTGCTGAAGAAGTTGTTGCTGCTGTTGCTGCTGCTGCTGTCTTTGTTGCTGCTGCTGTTGCTGATGTAGACGTTGTCCTGCTTCCCATTCTGTTCTTTCTCTAAGTATTTCTTCTCTCATGACTTCTTCTACTAGATCATGAGCCATTTGAATGAACGTCATGGTCTTTCTCTCTGGGTTGGTCTCCATCAAATGATTCTTCACCCTCATTATGTTCACCATAGCTTCATTCAACTTTGTAATCTTGGTGGCAGCCATCTTCTTTTTCTTTCTTCTTGGAACACTGTTGAGATCTTGACGAGTCAACGAGAATGACTACACTGGCTAGTGAACCGCCTTATATGCTTAACGCGCGGACGCGATGGAAAACATGGTAAGATTTTTTTTCAGATGATCGACAGGGAGATCATAGATAGATAGAGAGGTTTTTTAGATCGATAGAAAGAGAGAGAAAAGAACATATTCATTATTTTTTTTTCAAATTTCAATAAAAAACCACACAACACCTTTTTTTTCAAACAATTCACAAAAAATGATATTTATTCAACAAGAACTATGTTAACAATTAACAAGTAACTATGAAAATTTTTTTCAAACAGGAACATATTTACAAGGTTGACAACGTTGAGAAGGTAAAGTAAATGTGAAACTTTCTACATCGACATCATTTTGATGTACATTACGATGGTGAGCTAAAGACAAGAGATAACCATAACGTTCACAAAACCATCGTTGTACTTTAGCATCATTTCTAACATAGTCACTATCAAAATAAGTGAGTAAATGTTCTAAAGAATATCCAAGACTGCGTTGATGAAGATAATGAACACAATATTGTCCACACACCATTGAATCGGATCCTTGTAGTCTCACATTATTGAATCGAGTCGAGACGGCGTTTCTTCTCATAAACTCGATAATGTCTTTTTCCAAAGGAGGTAATCCATATGAATCAAAATATTCCACACAGTGTTCATTGGGAAAGTACACGGTAATCCAATGGCTTCCTGGTAGATGACTGTCGTCAGTATTGATGACATAAGCATGAACGTTTTTTGGTTTACGATGAGGTAGTTCATCTTTAGCACATACCACAGGATTCCAAGAAGAAGTATAGGAACTACGATTCAATAAGTAATGAAGTTCCCTTGTATCCATTTTTTTCTCCTTCTTCAACAACAGAAATATTGAGTCAGCAATGCACACCTGACTTTGAACTTGAATTGATCTGTCTTGTAATTCCAGGAAAATTTATCTCGGATAGGTTTTTCACTCTGTTCAATGAGTCCTTCGATCCGTTTGATCTCCTTAGGAATGAGTGGAGGAGAAGAATATTTCTGCAAGATTTTATACCACTTTGTCAACACGTCTGTTTCTGAGATGTTTGACCAGGCATCTTCCAAAAATTCATCCAATTGTTCTTCGCCTGTTAACATCAAACATTTGTCGTGTTGTATCTGACTGGGATGATCGGTTTGACATCCATAACATTGTTCTTTAATCAGTCTGTTAATGATGAATTTCAATTCCTCAGCATAACAATCCACTAACTGTTTTTCGTGTTCTGGCCATCGAGAAGGATAAAATCCAACAAACTCGGTAACAACAGTATTAGTCTCTTCTTTTTTAGGTTCTGAACGAATGACTTCGTCATCATTATCATCCTCTTTGGTGATAGTAGTTGGTGACTGGTGAATCCCTTCACAAAATCCCTCATCTATTTCCATAGTCTCTTCTCTGTTCTGCATCTTTTCTTTGTTTCTTCTTCTTCTTCTTCTAATAGTCTACAATGACTTCTCTCAAACTGTTGATCTCTAGAGTGTTATCAAACTCTGCAAACAAGACGACGTTCACTGTCTGGGCTAGAGGTTGACCAAACTGAAGTTCCACACGAAGTGGTCCTGATTTTATAGGGTGGAAATGTCCTTCATCGCTACCTTGGTCCGGAGTGAAATCAAAGCCCCACAAGGCATACCCTCCTGCAAAATTCTCGTACGTAATACCGTGGCTACAGTCGCGGCTTAACTGTCCTGTGGCTTCAAACAGGCTCAAGTAAGATCGCAAGTAAGTTTTTGCGTTGGCGTCAAAGTCAGGTTCAAAAGGTCTGGTACACAAGGTCTTGCCATCTCGACTGACATCTAACTTGGTGACGTTAAAGTGCTGAAACTGGAACGGATTTTCATTGTAGACTCCATTGAAGGCTGCATTAGAAACCATACCAATGAATAAACGTTTAGGGAGCTGTCCTTGGAAGATGTGATCTTCGACTATGGATCGGAGTCCAGCGGCTGCAGTAAAGGTTTTCACTTCCACACGTCTAAGAGGATACTTAGCAGTGGTTCTGCTCAAGGATTGACTGATGTCGTTAGCTACTTTGGGTAAGATTTCTACACGTCGTACGTAAAGTTTGGCTTCTTGGATGATGGTTTTCCACTCGTTAGCATTAGCCATCAAATGGAAAGCGGCACTACTGCGATTCAGTCTCAGGCGTACATCAATTCCATTGAGTAAATACTTGTCTTGCAACCACATGTCCAAATGTAAACGATCCATCAATTCTAAACTTCGCCCTCTGATTTTCTTTCGACGGTCGTTAAATCCCACATTGTGGGAGTCTGCTGGAGTTATATCTCTAACAAGATGACCCTGACCATCAGCAACAGCAGCAACCCTGGCCGGTACTGACAGTTCTGTGTCGTTGAACTTTTCCGAGGTGTCAGGTTTCCAGATCACTGAAGCATCCAGATGACTGTTCTTAGCTTCTTTTCCATACGACAAGAGATTTTCCAAGTAAGCACGGTAAGGGTAAGTATCCAAACTGCTGCTGATCAGTTTGTTATTCAAGTACAAATCTACTCCACTGAACAAAGAATGAAAAAAATTATTGACGGGAGCGACTCTGGAATCATCCGCAGGAAAGGTGTTGTCCGCCGTTTTCTTTACTTGAAGTTTCAGGTACAAGTAGGTGTTATTCAGATCGATGTAATCTTCGGTTTGTCCTTTGATTTCAAATTCGATAGGAGCTGAATCCGACAATGACGATACAGGATGAAATTCTACCCATTGGGATTCTTGCATCGTCATCATGGTGGGACGCATAGAAAACAGTTCTAGTTCGGACTTGGTACATTCGCAAGAATCTCGGTGCATCATTTTCAATGGTTTAATAATCAAACACGTCTAATTCTCTACCAGTTCTTCTTCTTTTTCTATTCTTTCTGGAAGTACTACTACCGTGTGTTCTTTTATGAACTTTGAAAGGATTTCGAGCTTTTCGTCGTCGTCTCTTTCTACCTTGTCCTTGCTGCTGTGAAGTAATGCCAGAGCCTGAAGCGTGAAGCGTATTTATAGGATTTTCTCGGAGACCTAAAAGATCTTTACCAGTAGTCATCAACACATTTTTGCCTGCTCTCAAAAAGGCTTCTTTTGGATTTTGTTTGTCAATGAGGACATTTTGCAAAAATTCTTTTCCTTGTGTCAAAGCAGCATCTTTTAAGGCATGAAATCCTCGAGTGACCATCGGTTTCAAAATAGGAGCTACCGTCCGAAAAGCTGATTTTAACATATCTCCTAAACCATGTCCTCGTTGTCGAGGCACTCCTTGGTACACTGGATACATTTTTTTATTTTTTTGAGAGAGGAAAGTTATTAGAGAACTTGTTTTTTTCGAAAATGTAGTTTCACCGTGACTTTTCCTTGGTCAATGAATGGTACATCTTGTCCCAAATCTCCTTTTATACTAATCTGGACAGTGTCAAAATACGATTTACTCACTGAATAATAATGAGGGTGTACAAATTCACGGTGAATGTGAAATGTGTTTCCACCTTCTTCGTACGCACCATCATTAGTATCCACTTTGAAAGGAATGACTCTTAGTAAGGGAGCTGAGGTGTGTCCCACCACGCTGTACTCTACCACATCGGAGTACACATACATTAAATTTAATCCAATGTTCATTTCCACGGGGTCGCGAAAAGCTTCTGAAGATTCGATGTTGGTGCTGACAGGTGATAGATAACTTTTATCTTCGTTATTACCACCCAAAATTTCATACAATCCAGCAGAAAATTCAATAGTCATAAATCTTCTCTCCTGATCGGGGATGCCTTTTTCTTTAGCTTCTTTGTCTGACATCATGTCACCCGATTTTTCATCTTTCAGAGAAAATTCCATGTAGAAACGGCGTGCCACATCATTGTAATTGATGTTTACTATTTTTTTGTTCTCCATTAGGGCTTTACCAAATTGACGGTTAAAGGTAGCCTCAATAGTGTCCACCAAATGTCGAGCATTAAAATAATACCCCGTAGGAATTCTCAGGGCATACACTGCATAAGCCCCTTTGGCTCCTACCCCTCCATCCCATTTTTTGAAATGTCCCCGCATGTCATTTTTATTTGTTGGGTCTATTGCCCAGATTTTAGGATCATCTTTTTCCAAGGAATCTTGTAGTTTTTTGTTCCTAACTGTCACGATGATCTGATTTGATCTTTTGTTGATGTTTGTGATTTTCGTAGGATGAATGATTTCTACCAAACCTACTTCCCAATGAGCATCGTGATCCAGTTGGAGGGCTTGAGGTAATTTGGTGGTAAAACAACATAAGCTGTTGTTGGGAAACACATCCATGGAACTGTCACTAGGTAACGTTAAATAAAATTGGTCATTCATAGTTCCAAAGTAGTGGATCTGGTGGTGTCCGAGGTATCACTCAAGTGGTGGACAGAAGAAGAAGGATGTTCAAAAGGTTCCAAAAGAGGACTGGTAGTATTTTGGTGGTGGTAACTGGACGAAGAAGAAGAAGAAGAACGCCTGGCGTTATTGTGGTGACTGTTGTCGGTCGTGGTCGTAAATTTCAAAGAGGGACTAGGTAAAAGATAACCGATGCAACTGCTCAGTAAAATAGTCCACAATTGTTTGTCTCCTTGTTGTAAACTCAAATTAGCAATGGCTGCTCCGATGACACAAAACACTACAATGATTTGGCAGAAAAAGACGATTTGATTTTTAGGCACACGTTCTCCACACCACACCCAAAGCGGTTGTTTTTGTAAATCTTGAAGAGAAGAACTTTCCGAAGGAGGAGGAGGAGTTGTCTGAGTAGCTACTGTGTTGAATGGCATGTTATGAGTTTCTTTTACTACTTCTTTTTCTTTTTATAGTCGACGACTTGAGAAGCTGCAATCCAAGAATCAAAACTAGGAGGATATCCTTTCCAACGAACTTTGACTTCTTCTACTCGTCGTTTACCTACTTTGCGTGTTCTTTGTTCGAGAATGCTTTCGATGTCGTACAAGGTATCTTCTTTTTTAGTCACTCGTTGTAACTCAGGCAAGTAAAATGTTCCTTTGAGTACTTCACCGTTCATGTCTTCCAATTTATAGACGGGAGGATCACGTCCACGGACGGGGGTAGTGACACGAAACAATTCGGTAGTCCAGTTAGGTAAATAACCTTTGTCAAAAGTACGTTTGGTTTTTCCGATACGAACCCAATCTCCCGTCTTTAATAACTTCAACAAAGGTGTTTTCTTTTTCTTCTTTTTTTTGATCTGCTGGGGTGAACCAAATAATTTATCAAACACTGACACTTCGTTTTCAGGGCTGACCTCTTCGGGGGTACATCCAATACTACTATGGTACGATTGATTGTACGCTTTGACCAAACGAGGTAACACGTCGATGTACTTGAGAGTATGTTGATGTGTAAAATATTTCCACATGCGTTCTTTCAAAGTTCTTTGAAAACGTTCCACGATACTGGCTTTGGTTTCAGGATTTTCGGTCGTAAAAAAATGAATGTGTCTTTGTTTCAATTCTTTTTGAAAAGCTTGGTTTAGAAATTCGGTACCTTTGTCCGTTTGCCATCGTAAAGGTTGACGTCCACTTTGTTTCAAGACCAATTTTAAGGCTCGTACCAATTCGGTACTGCTTTTAGAAGTCAAAGGCACGACCCAAGCAAATTTGGAAAACACATCAATGACACAAAACAAATATTTGTAACCACGATTGTAAGTAGCTAAATGAGAGACGTCCGCTAAATCGGCTTGCCATTGATGATCGATCCCTTCCACTTGAGTAGTACTTCTAGAAAATTTACGTCGAATGGGTTTGTGTAACGTGTACGTTGATTGTTCTTGTAACCATCGTCGTACTTCGGGTAAACGTACACTTTTCAATTGACTTTTAGCAGCTCGATATAATTTTTGAACTCCTCCGTAACCAGCAGCATGACCAGGATTGTAATAAATGTTAGCTAACAGTTTCTCCATGATTGATCAATATTTGAACCAAGTTGTTCCAATACTCTTTTCTTCGTGAGGAAACTTTTTGGATTGACGTGTCCGACGTGCTACTGGGGTAAATGAAGAGGGAGTTCGATCATCAGGGGTCATCGGTTCTGTTTTGACTTCTTTCTTCACTTCTTTCTTTTTCTTTTCTGAGGATAAAGGGGTAGACCTTTTCTTTTTTATCCAATCCGGGGTGGCTAACTTTTTTATTTTTTTAAGAGGTGGAGTTAGTAAAAACTCTTCTTCTTCTTCTTCTTCTTCTTTTTCTTCTTTTTCTTCTTTTTCTTTTTTGATAGTCACTTTAGGTTCGCTTTTCATGAGAGCCTTAAAATCTCTCAAAGTGGGTGGAGCTGTTTCGTCGACTGCTTTTTGACGAAAGAGTTGTAGACGTTGTAAAAGTTGACCGTACCGTTGGGTTTTTTCTGTTTCGGACAAATCGTTACGTTCCATCAGGGATTGTATTTCTTGTTGTAACTGAGACATTTCGTTGAGATTAGGATTGACTGGTAAATGAGGTATCCGTTGTTCGTTCCAACGATGAAATTCCATCCATCGTTTGTAAGGTACTAAAGTCAGTTTTCGTCCTTCCATTTCATTCAAAGGTACCAAAAAGGTGTGGTCATTTCAGAGTAGGGTGGTCCTTTTTATCCTTCTTTTTTTTTTTTTTTTATCGCATGACTCCTCCTAAAAGTGGTCCAGCAATCGTTCCTAACAAAGGAGCGGCTATTTTTAACAATGGTCCTATCAACATAGGTAGAAATCCACCTCGTTGTACCAACATTTTTTTCTTTTGTTGAAGAGGTATTTTCTTTTTCACCATTTGACGAAGAACATTCCGATGTTTCCCTAATTTTTGTTTCTGTATCTTAGACAAAGGTACCGTTCCTTTTAACACGTTCAAACAACATTCACACACGGTATCGATGATTTCTTTAGGAGCTGTTTGAATGAGTTGTTTTCGCATGGGAGGTTTGGATTTGTTCAGGACAGACAAGACATCCCAATGTTTCGCCAGACGAGGGGGAAGAAGTCGTCCTTTTTTGGTGGTTTTCTTCTTTTTTTGGTGGTGGTGGTGGTGGTGGTGTGCACGTTTGGGAGCCATCTTTTTTAGTCGGTAGAAAACAAGTCTGAAGTCTTTTAGCAGGGTACCCTTCTATTTTATACTGGAACACGTCTCCACTGATTGTCTGCACGACGTACCAACTTCACGACAGGTCTCACTTGACGTTGAGGTGTTTTCAAAGGACTAAATCGACTCAATTCTTGTTTGGATAAATCTACTAAACTTTGTAAGATACCAGTTCTTTCTTGGACTTTGGTTTTAGGGGATGGTACTTTATTGCTAGCTGCTGCCATGGCTAAATCAGCTGAAGTTGACGGTCCCGACGGGGTCACTTTCGAAATAGGTTTCCATTTTTGCATTAAATTAGGAAACACTGGACTTAAGTCTGGTTTGACAGGCATCATGGTGAAAGGTGAAGAAGATGTGGACGCAAAAGGTGACCTTGTTACTAATGGGGTCTGTTGTTGTGGTAGTGTTTTTTTCTTCCTGGTTGCAGCAGTACCTCTTTTCTTCTTCTTCTTGGCACGACTTTTCTTTGGGGATTTCTTCTTTTGGGGGCTTTTCTTTTTTTTTTTTTGGCTGACTTTCTTCTTCTTTTTCTTTGGACTTTTTTTCTTCTTCTTCTTTTTAGGTGATTTGGGTTTTTTGGCTTTGGCATCATTAGGATCCCATTTCAAAAGGGAACGAATCATGACTCCTCCTAAAGAACCACTTCCACCAGGAGTTAAAATGATTTGTTTTTTAGTCCGTGAATCGATTCTAGGATCAGCCAGTTGTGACAATGCCGATTTATGTTTTTGAAAAAAACGTTGAGTTTGATGAGGGATGTGAATGATACCTTGTAGTAATTGACGTGCTGTCAAAGTAAACCATCGTAACACTTCTTTCAGACTCGCTTCTAACAAATGAGCACGAACTTGTGCATTTTTTTCACGACTAATGCCATACAAGGCACGGATCAATTTAGCCGAAGGATGAGATTGAAAGGAAGTCATCTTCTTCTCTCAAAAAGAGTGTGAGACAGAAATGACGTCGTAGGTTGTTTTTATAGTTTTTTTTTTTTAAAAATGGACTGAAGGGGACGTGTAAATGACAGGACCACCTTCTTGACCCCAAGAGTGAAAGATACTGGCACGAAATCTCAAATAGTCAGGAGTGGTCGGTTTTAAGTCAATGAGTAAATACTCGTGAGGGGCTTGAGTGGCATCGTCGTACGCATAATTCAGCCAAGGAGCTCCTAACTGTTTGGCTAACACTTGTACTTGAGATTTGTCTCTGGGGCTTTTAAACAAGACCACGTAATGAGCATTCAAACTAATAGTTCGATGGGCTTTACTCTGTTGAAATAAATTTTGTGTAATGTAGACAATACTAGCATTACGATGGTGTCCTTTTCGTGTAAACCAAAGTTTAATTTCTTCTTCGTCTTCTCCTAACATGTCATCAAAAATAACTAAATGAGTTTGACTCACGTCAGACACAATTCCATCGTCTTCGTGAGGAATACCATCCACAAACGAAATAGTTTCTCCTTGACGTTCTTTCAATAACGTGTAAGACGGTTGCCACTCTTTGTAACACCACACGATACGTTGAGGTGGACGATCAAACAAATCAGCTTTGTGTTCGATCAATCGTTTGACAAATTCGGTTTTCCCTGAACCACTCGGTCCAGCAATCAACATGTTAAATGGATGGCACAGATACAAAGCATTCCAACTTTGACGATCTAACTTTTCGTCAATCACTTTCACCACAGAAGAGGAGGAAGAGGCAGACGAGGTAGAAGAAGAAGATGTAGCCATGATTGAGGTAAGAAGATTTTTGAGAAGAAGACAAAAAACCCAAGGCATTTTATACGTTTTCATACACGTTTATTTTTTTTTGTAAAAACAAACCAACCCACAAAACAATAACATATTTTACAAATTTGCATGAAGAAGTGAATTTGTGAGAAAATATACAATTAAACCGAACACGTACACAATTAAGACTATCACTAAAACAGCTAAAGTTCTCTCTAAACAAGAAAAGGAACAACAATTGTTTTGTGTCCAAGTCATGAAAGACACCACTGTTTGTGGTAACATTCTTCTTCTACTCGTCTTTTTTGAATTCACTGACGGTAGCGGTGGTAAAGAAGGGTGGTGTTCCTCCTCAAGAGGTATTGGAACCACAGCAGTAGTGGTAGTGGTGTCAGGTACTTCTTCTTCTTCTTTTAGAGTTTCCCATGGAGGTTCCCATTTTTTTTTTCACTTTTAGAATGTTATCAATAAGTGGTTGCCAAATCTTGGCTGAACTGGGCCACTTCTTGTAACCAATATTGGAAACCAAGGTTTCTCCAGGGTCGTACATCTTTCCAATGGAAAAGTTGTTGGTGTAACTCACTAGCAGTACACACTTCTTGAAATGTTTTATGCACAGATAAAGTGTGACGAATGTCTTCTTCACATGGAAGTACGTCACTAATTTTCATTACCACTCTCAACGCTAAACGTACAATGTTTCTTTCGTGAACTGATAAAATCAAGTTTTTATAGTCTTCTTCTTCTACTAAGTCCGAAAAAGAACACACGGTCATATTGTTTTTTGGTACTCAACAATTGAGTCCAAAACAACCACGGATCCTTCAAAAGAATCCAAGGCAAACACTTGTCCTCAAAAATATTCCACAACGAATGTCCTGGAAAACGAAATCCAAGATAAGTAGTCACTAAGACACATACCACATAACGTCCAAAATTTAATGGATACAGTTCTTGTATCACTTCTTTATATTCCTCTAAGGTCTGAATTTTATCTATGATTTCCTTCCACGGAATCCGTTTCACAACTGGTGTGTAGAGTTCAGGCATACCCACTCTTTTATAGTCAGGCAGTAACTGTGTCACAGAATCCGTTTCACGAGTAGTAAAGTGATTTGAGACGTGCCGCCTCCTCTTTATAGGGATCGATGGCTAAGGTTGGTATCTTGGGTGGCATGTTTTTATAGCCAGGCTCCCAAGGTTGGTACCTTTTGAGACAGTCTCCTTCAGGATAGAAGTTGAGATAGACGTTTCCCATGACCATTCTTCTATGCCCTTGAAAGAGGGTATAGCGTAAAAATCGAGAAATGACTTTGAGTTTACGTTTCACTTGTAATTTCAGAAACTCACGGTAAATCTGTTCGCGCACATTCAAAGGCATGACACTAATGTACTTGGGTAAAGTTTCCGATTTGGAAAGAAATACTTCTCTTTTGTATTCTTCACGATACTGGTGATAGTCATTTTTCAGAATCAAATTTCTGATGCGACGAAAGTAGCCATAGCCTTGAAATCGAGGAATCACTTGAAGTTTACGTTTCACTTGAATTTGAACCAACTCATCGTAAATCCGTTTTTGTAACTTTGAAGACAAGTCACGAATGCGATCTTGTAGAGTAGGTTTCTTGGTGACAAAATACTCACACACTAACCAAACGGAATCGGTAGGTAAAGGATATCTATAGGATCCAACACCAGTTTCAGTGATTATCCTATCTAATTTCAAAACACAAAAAGGTGATTTGTCTTCAGGAGACAGTTCTTCTAACAGTTTTTGGTATTCGTCTATGTTAGTCACATTTTTTTCCTTCACTTCCTCCCATGGAATTCTATATTCCACTGCTACATTGTAGGTAACCCCCACCAATTTCTTAAATTGGGGATGTAGATTTTCATCAATGTCTGACCATTTGAATATCTTCTTAGCTATCATTTGTCTTATTGTATTCAAATACCATTGGTTACAACAAGTCTGTCGTAAAGGATGTAACTCTTTTTTACGTTTCAGTTGAATGTGAACAAATTCTTGGTAAATCCGTTCTCGTAGCTCCAAAGGTAATCCACGAATACGATCTTCTAAAGTAGGAATATACTGAAAAATACGATCTTTTAACTCTAAAGGTAAACCACAAATAAGTTCATCTAAAGAATAAGTATTCTTCTCCTCCATTGTATTACTTCTTGGTATCTGGTTGATCGTATCCGTATTCTTCTCGAGCCACTAAAGGTAAGAACTGACAATGCGGAGACCATCGAGCATGTTCGATGTCAGCTAAGTCGTAAGGCTCCCAATAGCGAAGTCTCACACCGCAACTGAAACACTTCACTTGATCTCCAACTCCCACGTAAAAAAATCCAGATCTGGCTAAAGCTTCGGGTTTAGGGCCATTTAAATATTTTGGCCACTTGTCTTGGAACGACTCGAGACGATTTTCATACTTGGAATAGCCAGACACAGCCAAGGGTATCATCAATCCATTAGGTCTGCAGGGAGTACCGTTTTGTGTACGATTAGTAAAACATAAAGGGCGTCCTGCATCTTTTGAGTTGGATCGACGGTGAGTGACTGAATCCACGATGTCACAACGTACGGCATCGGTCACGTCATGGCATGGTTCAGCATCACACTCAAATTCCTCAAAACTGGAAAAAATACTCATCTATTTTTTTTCTTCTTGCTCGGTTCACGTGAAAAGTCAGAATGAAGGTTAGGCTTGGAAGGGGTTCCTTTTTTATACCTGTCGACTGTACCATCCGAAAAGTATTGTAATGTGATCGGTGGAAACGCTAAAGAAAGGTAAGCACAGTTTGGTGACCATCTGGTATGTTCCACGATAGCTGAATCTTTAGGACTCATGCGAATGCTTGCACCACAACTGAAACATTTCACTAAACTTCCCTGTCCAAAGTAAACAAAACCTGCTCTGGCTAAAGAGATGGCTGTGGGTAATCGATCCCCTTTAGGCCAATTTTTGAACGTCTTCAATCGACTGTCACACTCAGCATAGTCAGGCAAAACCCATGTTGTTGTTGAAGACATCTTTTCTGTTTTTTCAAGAGGAGGGCTTCCTTTTTTTATACTTCTCCAAATCGGCGTGTCCGTAAGGTAAAGTAGTGTGATCTGGAAGTCTCACTCTTTTTTGGTACACGATACGATACACTTTTTGAACAGGTCGAGTCACGATTTTATGATTTGGTAGGCGAACAATCTTGTGAGGTTCTAACGTAGCGACTTGAAAATCTTTCACTTGTCCAGACAACAGAGCATTTTTTAAAACCTCAAAGTTCACGACTTGGTTAGTTCGATAGTTCAGAGTCAATCCTTTGACTTTACAGGAGGTGTGAAGTTGACCTTGAGGGTCTCGGTATCGGTACCCATAATTTTTAGGGCCACCGCTAGCAAAACTCAGGATGGTATCTTGAGGGTGCTCGTCTGTCCAGGCTCCTAATCGATCTCCTTGAATGGTAGGGTGGGGGCAACCGGGGCGATGAATGTAAATGCAACTGTCAGTATCGAAATACAGAACACGATCTCCCAAGACTTCTAATGCTTCGTCATACAATTTCAAACGAGCATGAGCAGTCACGTAGGCGGCAATGACTACGTTACTAAACTTGTCAGGTTTCACAAACTTGGGTTCATCTTCAAAATTAACAATGATCAAATCCTCACGGACGATTTCAACGTGCTTGACTAGAATACTTTTGTCGTCCACCAGTTTAAAGTAACGATAAGGATCGTCCACGTATTCCGTTTTGGGTAAGATCGTACGTTGAGCCATTTTTCCCCACAAACAATTTAACATCACTTTAGCAAACGATCTTTTTCCTTCATTTTTTTCTACCTCTTCTAAAGTGATGCCTTCGATGTCACGGTATTCTTCTTTGAATCGGACTTTGTCTTCGGGAGTTTGACACCACGAAGGATAACCACTAGCTTCTTGTTTCAGTTTAAGAAATTGGTTCACGTACCCCGAAAAAATGCCTGGATGATGAGTGGCGTCGTCCTTTTGGTATTGGGCTGTCGTTGGAAAGTGCCAAATTTCATACACGTTCAATAAACGGTATCCACGATCCAATGCCCGAAACAATTCGGCACTGACCCACGTTCCTATCATCGACCGTTCTTCCTCCGTGTGGTGACAGGAATGATCTTGGTTACACATTTCGGCACACGTCCGACATAAAGGAAACATCAATTTTCCTTGACAATGGCAAGGTAAGATGGGATGAAACAAGTTTGTGGGAGGTAAAACTTTACATTTGATCAATCCTTCGTATTGACGAATCTGTTCCACGTCGATGTGCTCTGTTAAAATTTCAGGGTGTCCGGTAGGAAAACGAGCATATTTACACACCCAAGGATACAAAGAACACACGTCAATGTATTTGATTTCTTCTCCTTGGGATTCGTTCACGTCGTACAATAATCGAGTAGCATTGGTTCGTCCTCCAAATAAACTGTGACGTGGATCTAAAGGTTCAATGTCGGCTGCGTCGTAACTTTGAGTGATGGTTTTAAATTCAGGATCGATTTTCAAACGTCGATCGTACTCGTGTTCCCACATTTCTATCACTTCGTAACCTTGACTTTCTAACTGAAGTCGTCGTTGACAAGTCTGTTCATATAACTGATCCATGGTAGAATCTGAATAAGGACTTTTCATGTCTCGGACAGGATAACAAATAGGGCATCCGTGAAACAAACATCCCTGAAACTCATACACAATATGTGGGTTTTCTAAATCCCAACCATCCACAGAATAACCTCCAATCTTTTTTTCCCCTCCTCCGTTTCTAGCATGTTGTATCCATTTGTCTTCTTTTTGACATAAGTAATGAAGCCAACGTAAAGCTTTGACAGAATATTGACGACTAGCAAAAACCCCCGTGTTGGAGTCAATGATGGCGAGTTGGTTTTCGGGCATGAAATGTTGTCTGTAGACCAAGGAACAGGCTTTAGGTAAGGTGGATGCCTCTTTCAAAGGATCGACCTCTGCACTATCGAGAAATAACTCTCGAAATTTTCCACAACAACGTCTTAAAATATCTACATCCGATCGACAATATTTGAGCATCTCTTCTTGAAAGTCAAAGGGATCGTTCTGGTGAACACGGTACCAAGCGTGAAAAGCTTCTCGCTGTTCGGGTCGCATTCCATCAGGGTCATAATCATGAAGGTCAGGTAAATGAGGTAGGACGGCCTGTTGATTAGCTTCCGTGTTAAAGAAGTGAGGAAAGTAACCTTTGGCCATTTCTGTCATACCAAACGTTTTTGGCATGCGACTCAAAGGCATGGTCAAATAACTCATCGAATCTTTGAATTGAACTTGTCCTACTTTCATGTAGATGAGCTTTTTTCCATTCATGGTGACTTCAGGACGTTCGGTTCCATGGTTCAAATAATAATTAAGTAAAAACTGTCCATCGTATCCCGAAAAATTGTGAGCTATGACGGTCGCATACCGATGACAATCTCCGTAACGATGAATGTCTTCTTCGCTCCAACTGTCGTGGGTGGTAGGGTCTAAAACCCATTCAGCAAACTCCGACAAAGTATTCACTCCACGAAAGATTTTTTCACGTCCTCCTGGAATCCGACTACAATGAGGACAGTGAAAATGAATCGATTCTTGAATGCACTGATCACAAGCCCTATGGGCTACACAAAAATTAGGAATGTGAGTGCCTGTTTCTTGCATACATTCAAAATCAAAAAAAATGAAATCTACTTGTTTCTTGTTCTTCTTTATTTCTTCTTTCTTCTCTATCTTGTCATGCTTTTGAATAAAACATCGATGATCAAAATCGACGATCTGATGACAAATAGAACATTTTTTCTTGCCAGCACAAACGTGTCTCTTGGAGTTGTTGGAACGAATCAGTTGTCCACACGTAGAACACGATTGTAATAACTCACAAGCACATTTTTGTTGTTGTCCTTGGGTCTTGCGATGTTGTTGGTAACAAGTAGGACTGACAAAACGGCGTCGACAGGTTTTACAATACATGTGATGTTGTTGTGGTTCAGGAAGGCATGGTGGGTCAGATAAACAACCTCGACATCTTGCTCCACAACCAATGTGTTGCTCCCGACTATTACACCCTTTGTTACATTTCTCACAGAAGTAAGAGCATCCCAAAAATCCAGTAATACTGGTAATGGTATCAAAATGTTCTTGATGGTGATATAGATGAATGTATTTTCCTTCAGGAAAATCAGGGCCTCGAAACAATAGAGCACCGCGCACTTCTTGAGGGTGAACTTTTAATGTATAATGAGGAGCCAAAACATCTTGAAGTTGCTGTAATTGAGAAATGCTACATACAGTCTCTTTAGGGATCCCTGCTTGTTGTAACAAGAGTTCTGCTTCTTTTCGTTGTTGGGGTCTGTTAGATTTTCTAATGTTCATCCAGGCTTTTTTCCATTCTTTACTCTCGTTCTTGTTAGCATAGGTACGACCCACCACGATAGCTCGAGCCAAGCACATTGAATCTTCAGTATTGTTGATTTGGACGACACTAAGTTTGGTAGTACGAAGATCGTCTACCAATAACGGTTTCCTACTTCGTCCACTTCCTCGAGGTGGAGAAACATGGGTCATGTAAACGGTGGCCTTTCCATCGGTGATGGTAAATTTGTCATTGGATTGTTGTACATGTTCTATTTTAGACATAACTTTATCTGGCGTTAATTCTGCCGGAGTGCTAAATTCAATCCAAACGGGACTCTTCAATTGGTCATGATGAATGGCTAGTCTCAAGCGATCGTCTTCTTTGGCTCCACATTGCCGTTTTAAGTTCTGTAACACAGATTCCCACAAATTGGTAATGAACCGCGCGGCTTTCTCTGGAGGTACTTGAGACTTAAAGTCTTTGAAGTGTACTGTGTGAGTATACGCCGTGGTCCTAAATTTTCGAGAAGTGATTTTTTGTGTCTCTCGAATCCGATAGTAATTTTCAGGAGCCACGGTAGCGGTAGCGGTAGCGCTAGTAGTAGGACTTTCTTGGTCAGGGATTCTGGTGTTGGCAGTAACTATGGTTTTGGTTTTGGGTGGTTTGGAAGTTTGGGTTTCAGGTTGTTGTTGTTCACTCATTTCGTCTTCAAAGTCACTAGCATGGATTTGAGCCAGTAATTCCTCTAAGGGTGTTTCAGGAGGCACGGAATACCTTCGTCGTCGTGGCCTCTTGGTTTGTTCTTGTTCTGGTTCTGATTTATCATGGTTTGGGCGTGATCTTTTCATCTTGAACTCTGATTTGAAACTGATTGAGTTTTTTTCCACCCAGGTACCTTTATATAGAGACAGAAGAGTATATAAAGAGAGAGCTTCTTACCTTCAGAATCAGTCTTCTTTTGGTTGATTGAACTTTCAAGCTGTCAAGATGGAAGAGTCAAAAAGACAGATTGCTTTTTTGGTGAGAGATTTACAGACAGTGATTCGAAAGTATACTACGTACAGTAAGAGTAAAGACTACTCCTCCTCCTCTGTCACTAGAGATAAAAGTGACGATACTTGTTACATCTGTCAAGAGAAAGGACATTGGGCTCCAGATTGTCCCAAGCGTAATAAAGGGAAAGATATCTGCTATCATTGTAAAGGACCAGGACATTGGTCTTCGGAATGCCCACAAAAGAAAGAAGAACAAGAACAAGAAGAAGAGGAGAGGGAGGAAGTAGATTCAAAATTAACAAACCTAGAAGAAGAAGAAGAACATATCATCAAGAAAAGTAAGAAGAGAGTAAGAAGAATGGAAGACGAAAGTGAGAATGAAGATGAAGAAAAGGAAAACAGGATTCCTATGAAGACGAAACACAAGAGAGACAGTGAGAAGGAAACTCCAGTGTTTCAATTCAAACCACACAAGCATTACAGAAAGTGAACTTTGTTTTTTTCTTGTGTGTGATTTTTTTTGGTGTTATATGTTATATTGCTGAATTATTTTTTGTAAAAAAAATTGGATGAATACACCAGACTGGAGAGAAAAAAAGTAAGTGGTTTTGTGTTATTTTGTTTTAGAGTAGAAATGCACGCACGCACGCACGCACTCACTCACACTTGTACTATGGTGGTGGGATTTTTTAAAGTTTTAACTTGATTTTTTTTTTGGCAATTTGATTTCTTTTCTAGAAATCTGGGGGCCCTTAAAAGGACCGTTGGGTTGTTTTTGTTTTTTTGGTTTTCAAAAAACAAAACTTTTCAAATTAACTTCAAATGCCGTAGTCCTTTACCACGGCCCAATCCATATCCTGTTAATGCTGCTGCTACTGATGGTGTTTTCATTATGGTGGTAGTCACTGGTGGTGGCGTGGAAGGTTTAGAAGAAGAATGTTGTTTAGCCCGTGATGGTCTTTTCCGTTTAGGTGGTTGATGAGTTAAAGAATACTTATAGAAATTAGTCATCCATTTCAACTCATATAATACCTCTTCTAACAGACTTACAGTTCTTTCTTGAAGACTGATGCTTTCCTTTCCTGTTTCCTTCTTCTCCTCCTCTTGTAACTGCTGCTGCTGTCTGATTTCTTCTTCTTCACTTTGTTTTCTTCTCTCTTCTTCTTCTTTCTGTTGTTGTTGAAGAAGAAGAAACATTTCTTCCTCTTCCCGTTGCTTTTTTACAAAATTTTCCATCTCTTCCATTTGTCTTCTTTTAAAATCATTCACCATTGGAACAGTAGTAGCAGTAGTAGTAGCAGTAGTAGTATTGTCAAACTCTTGATTTAGTAAATCTAACTCAAAGTCTTCCGGCCGAAAGTTCAATATTGCCGCAGCATTCATTATCGTTGTAGGATCACTCCAATACATTGATGTAGTACTTGTCTTTCCAGTCTCCATGAAGGCTGTCGAAAAAAGTAATAAAGCCTCCTACGAACGCTACGATACCTTTATACCCGAGATGACGTCACACCTCCGCTTTCTTCCTATTGGAAGAAAACCGAACCGACTTGTAACACGTGTTTGGATTGGTAGTTAATTTGGATCCATTTCAATCCGATCGTAAGGTATATATACAACCGCTCGTTTCATAAATGCTTCACCGGTTTTTCTCCAAGACGACCAATCCTAAAAACAAAATCATGTGGGTTAGTGTAGAATCCTCCAACATTGTTTCAGGAATGCTGTTTAATCCAGCATTCCTGATGTATGTAAAAGTATCATGGACTAAAACCAAAATTACAGACACAGCTACATGGTATCGACAAACTTATGTGGAGAGACAAGGTTGTCTAAAGAGGGTTTTACTGTATGGACCCGAAGTTCGAAGAAGTTCAAGAAGAAAAAGAAAACCTTCTAGGAGATGTTCTTGTTGTTAAAAAATCCAAACAACAACAATAACAATAAACAAAAAAGGTCCTTTTTAGGACCAGCCATTTTTCAAGAAAAGATTAATTATTTATCAATATTGCCTATATAAGTGTGTGTTTTTTTTATATGTTTGTCATGTTTTTTTTTTGTTATAGTCTACCCCTTCTCATACAAAAAAACCCTTCTCACCATGTATGTTATGTGTGGTGTGTGGGTTTTTTTCGGAAAAAAAAGGGGAATGTTTTCCATCACGTCCGCGCTTCTCGCATATAAAGCGGTGCCTTCCACAGTTGCACCATTCACACTTCACACTGAAGAATGAATACAGTAGAATTGTTGCAGGAAGCTTGGGATAGGATGGTGGATGTTGAGTCGTTGATGGAAAGGTTGGAGTATTGGTGGAGATATCCTACCACCAAACCATTTGTCACCAGCCAACTAGCGGCTCTTATTTCAGCGAGGAGGTTGGTGAATGATGTTTTGGTGGAGGAAAGAGTAAAAACTTCCTCAACCCCTTGCCGTGTGGGGTTCATCAAGAGAAGTCTGGATTTATTGCATGAAGTGGAGAACTTCCTTCACCTTGTTCAACAAGATGAATGGTTGTATCCACCCGCCAGTAACGCCAGGCGAGAAGAGGTGAATCTTCACATGGTGAAGGAATTGTTAAAGAAAGTTTTAGAAAAGGAAGTAGCTCAAATTAAAATCTTGTGGGCTCTTGAACGCTCCAAGAAAGAACAGGCCAGGAAAGAAATGGAGTTTGAACGCCTGAATTTAAATTGGATGAAAATCCAAGATAAATTCAGGCGGATGAAACATCCTGACTGGCTACCACCAACACTACCAACCAAGAAAAAAAGATCCACCACCTTCCTAAACTTTTTTACTAAATGTTGGAGGAAATAAAAATATTCCTCCAACGGTCCTCCTCAGGACCACCCTTTTTCAAGAAAGATTAATTCTATTTCCCTCCCTCCCTCCCGTTGTCCTTATAGAGACCCCCGCCATGTTAAACTCCCGTATTGGGTCTCAAGTGCCCCCGCCATGTTAAAATCCCGTACGTCCCCCAAGTGCCCCCTCCATGTTAAACTCTCGTACGTCCCCCAAGTGCCCTCTCCATGTTAAACTCTCGTACGTCCCCCAAGTGCCCTTTTTGTCCCCCAATACCCCCACCCTACTACTAAGGACACCTAAGCCTGTAACTATTTCTTTTTGCTATACCAAATGCAGCGTTAAAACACGTATAACAGCTGAAACTGTTTCTATTCCTATCTCTGCCCAATTCAAAACTTTGTATGCTCCTTCGCTTTTCTTTCCCACACTTCTAAAATGCTCAATCACTCTGACCAAAGCATTTTTAATCTCGTTAATTGTTTACAGTGTAAAATTAAGACACGACTTGTCCATAGGTAGTGTCTGGTATAACGACGAAGTACTTTGTAAATTTTCATTCATTTATCCAACTCTGTGTATGTTGTGCTGGGTTGGACTATGTGTTTGTGTACAAGAGGTACACTCTGGCACTCAACAAGTGTGCTGGACTATGTGTCTGTGTACCAGAGGTACACTCTGACACTCTACAAGTGTGCTGGACTATGTGTCTGTGTACCAGAGGTACACTCTGACACTCTGCATGTGTGCTGGATGCTCTGTGTCTGTGTGCTGAAGGCACACTTTGAACGCTATGGACATAATTCAATATTTTAGTCTGTGTGCTGAAGGCACACGTTGAACGCTATGGACATAATTCAGTGTTTTCGTCTGTTTGCTGAAGGCACACGTTGAACGCTATGGACATAATTCAGTGTTTTAGTCTGTTTGCTGAAGGCACACGTTGAACGCTATGGACATAATTCAGTGTTTTAGGTTGCACTTTTGTATGTTTGACATTTTTCGTCTGGTTTGTATTTAAAAACAGAAATGTAGCTAACATTTGGTATGTAAGTACTCTTTTATTATGGAGATGCTAAAATATTCATCAAGCGGTAAAGATTTGCTTTGCAAAACATTTATTCAGTAACGACTTGTCAGGTAAAAGTCAATGTGCTTTTGGGTGGTCGTTTGTGAACTGGCTAAATGAAACTGGAATGATTAGCTCTACAACATCTTCAATATCCACGGTTGATGATGTATTAATTGTAAACCTCAATAGCGTTTTCGCGCTGTAGTCAACATAAGGAGCCGAGCCTAATTTTTTATGTTAGAGTGTCTTTCCTTCATGGCGCAAAAAAACCCCATCTACACAGTTCATTTTTTTCATGGCGCAACATATTTACATTTCAGAAAACAAAGTATATGTTTTCTTTATGGTGCAACAAATGTACATTTCAAAATACACATTTCGTGTCTTTCTTTTATGGTGCAACACAAAATAGTTACATTTCAAAAGCCAAAGTTCATGGTTCATTTCATGGTGCAACAAATTCACATTTCAAAAACAAAGTTGATGCTTTTTTCATTTATGGTGCAACAAAAACATATTTACATTTCAAAAAACAAAGTTCATATTTTCTTCGTAATGCAGCAAATATACATTTAAAAAAACAAAGTTCATATTTTCTATTTCATGGTACAATAAATGTACATTTCAAGAAACATAGTTAATATTTTTTTCTATCATGTGCAACAAAAACACATTTACTCCTCAAAATACACAGTGCATGTTTTTTCTTTTATGGTGCAAAAAAAAT
The DNA here is from genome assembly GCA_029931535.1 of Margaritifera margaritifera. NCBI lineage: Eukaryota > Metazoa > Mollusca > Bivalvia > Unionida > Margaritiferidae > Margaritifera > Margaritifera margaritifera. The sequence goes on along the minus strand of JAQPZY010001297.1, from coordinate 1,601,466 downwards.
GTACATTTCAAACAACACAGTTCATGTTTTCTTCATGATGCAACTAATGCAAATTTCAAAGCAAAGTTCATGATTTTATTTTCATGGTGCAACAAATTCACAAAATAAGAAAACAAAACACAGTTCATGTGTTTTCTTTCATGGTACAAAATATTCACACTTCAAAATCAATGTTCAATTTTTCATCATGGTGCAACCACACACACACACACACACACACACACACACACACACATATATATATATATATATATATATATATATATATATATATATATATATATATTTACAGAAAGTCAGACTGATAAATCTTTCCTTAACAAGTACAAACACTCCATGTATAATGCATAACTTCAATGTACTTATATTTCGCCGTTTTCAAACTTGAACAGAAAATGTTAAGTCTCTCTCTCTGTCAAGCTTTAGTTTGGCACAAGACAATTCTGTTCAAAGTTTAATGTAAAGGTAGAAAGTTACAAATATTGCTATACAAAATCTTACGTATCATGTATGTACACAGACTAGTGTTACTCCGCATTTTTATAGACGGACAGACATAAAATTTTATTTTCTTAACAAGTACAAAATCCATGTACGATGCATAACTTCAATGACTTAAATTTTGCCGTTTTCAAACTCGAACAGAAATGTTTACATTCTCTCTGTCAATCTTTGGAATGGCACAAAAATTCTATCCAAAGTTTAATGTAAAGGTAACAAAATAACAACTATTGCTATACAAAATCTTAAGTATCATTTCTTTTCATAGAGCATACTTCGTAATTCATCAAGATCAAATCTTCAAGTATGATTTCCACGTGTTTAATGATTTTTCCTTTCTCGTCAATTAGTTGACAGCATCGACTTGGATCTACCAAGTATTCGGTCTTTGGAAATATCGGACGCTGGGTCAGTTTTCCCAACAAAGAGTTCAGCATGACTTTGTTTGTCTATTTGTACGCACTCCTACTCTTTTATATTCTTTCACTCCATATGTGACAGAGTATAAGTATATTTTCCAGTGTAAAGTGCTTATATTTCTACCATTTTTTCTCTCATTGCACTTAACTTGTAGGGTTATATGTATTATAAGGGCGGTAGGGTGTGTTATTGTTTTTTTTTTTAGAGGGGATAATAGGGAGGTTATAGGGATTTTTCTTTGTTAATTAGAATGTGAAACAGGCATTTATCGAAGAACTGTTCAGCCAACTAGATAAAATTGATATGAACTCACAGAATGTCGAGGATTACTGGGCATCCTTCAGAGACTCTGTGTACTCAACTACATTCAAAACCCTCGGTCCCACCACACGTGAACGATGCTGCCTGCCATACAGAGAATTCTGAAAGAGAAACATCGGCTACAGAAGGCCTATCTAAGTAGGCAGCCTTCAACAACATCAAGAGGACTGTCCAATGCAAACTCAGATAGTTTCAAGACTCATGACTGAGCAATAAGGCAGACGAGGTTCAGTTCTATGCAGACAGGAATGACATGAAGAACTTCTATGATGCTTTGAAGACAATCTACGGGCCACAGTCATCAGGAACATTTACAATACTGAGTGTTGACAGCACCACACTACTCACTGACAAAGAAAATACTTCAATGATGGGCAGAAGGCTTCCACAACATCCTCAATCAACAATCATTTATCAGTGAGGAGGCAAATGAGCGACTGCCCCAAGTGTAAATCAACATATCACAAGCTGATCCGCCAACGCTGACTGAAAATGAGAAAGCAATTGACCTGCTGTCAATGGCAAAGCACCTGGAGAAGATGCTATACCAACAAAAGTCTACAAAGCCCGAGGATCGCACATGGCCCTAAAGCTGACTCAACTTTTTCAGTCAATATGACCTCAAGGAACTATACCCCATGAGTACAAGGATGCATTCATCGTCCTCTTGTACAAGTGAAAAGGCAAAATACAATCCTGCGACAACCATCGGGGCATCTCCTTGCTGTCAATAGCTGGAAACTCTTGCCAGAATTCTGCTGAACTGCCTTGTGCATCACATCGATCAAGGGCTCCTGCCTGACAGTCATTGTGGTTTCGGGAAAGGAAAAGGGGCCACATATATGGTATTTGCAGCTCATCATTTCAAGGAGAAATGCCAGAAACAGAACTCCAAAACTGCACACGACATTCATCGACCTGACAATAGCCTTTGACACAGTCGGCCGTGGGGGCTTTTGGATAATCATGGCAAAATTTTTAGCTCAGCGAAATTCATCGTGATGGTTCCGCAACTCGACGATGGCATGCTCGCTTGTGTCGTGGACGACGGCGAGTCATCTGAACCATTCCCAGTCACCAATGGAGTCAAGCAACGCTGTATTTTGGCCATAACCCTCTTCAATATTATGTTCTCTGATGCCTTCCGTGACTTTGACACTGGGATCGATATCGGATACCGGAATGATGTCAAGCTCTTCAATCTGAGGAGACTACAGGGGAATAAGAAGTTACAGGAAGTGACTGTTCGTAATCTTCTATTCGCTGACGACTGTTTTCTGATTGCCAAATCTGAATTTGACATGCAACAGAGTATAGACCATTTTTCTTTAGCTTGTGACAATTTTGGTCTCGCAATCCGTATCAAGAAGACAGAGGTGATGCACACACCTGCACCAGGAAAACCTTATGTAGAGCCTACCATCACAGTGAATGGCCAAACCCTCATGGCAGTGGACAAATTCACCTATCTCGGCAGTACACTGTCAAATGCAGTCCATACCGTTTACGAAACCAACGCCAGAAATGCTAAATCAAATGTGACCTTTTGCAGACAACGTGCAAATGTGTGGAAGAACAGAGGCAATAGTCTGCACACAAAACTGAAGGTCTCAAAGAATTGTGATGCCGATCCTGTTGTATGCATGCGAAGCCTGGACGGTGTACAGACGACATGTAAATAAGCTGAGCCATTCACATTTACTGCTTGAGGAAACTGATGATGATAAGATGTCAGGACAGGGTCTCAGACACTGAGGTTTTCACACGGGCAGGCATTTGAAGCATCCACACTCTGCTGATGAAATCAAAGATGAGATGAGAAGACCATGTCACCAGGATGTCAGAAGAGCAATTACCAAAGAAGATATTCTACGGCGAGCTGAAGGAAAGAAAGCGATCTCAAAGTGGTCAGAAGAAACGCTTCAAAGATTCCCTAAAGTCATCCTTGAAACACTTCAACATTGACCCTGAGTCTTGGGAAGATCTCGCACAGGATAGCTCCACCTGGCGCAGTCTCATCCATACTGGAGGTACATACAGACTTTGAACTGAGGAGAATTGAGGCAGTGCAGAAGCGCTAGCAGCGTAAATCTCAGAACTGCAGCACGTCCTCTATTGATGAAGCAAACCCAAGCGTCATCTCCTGCCAAGTGTTCCACAGACAGTTCAGAATCCAAATTGGCCTGATCAGCCACTTACGTACCAAACCAGATAGTGATGTCATTGTCATCTTCGAACTCGAAGGACGAACAGCACCATTAGGGAATAATAGAGAAGTAATAGGGGTATAGGGAATTTAGTTTTGTTGCTAAGGGATTTAAATTCTATTGTATACCCCTTGTATTACATCCTACCCTGTGCGGTCAGTAGATAAGTGGGCGTTGGTCACTCCAAACGGTGTGTTGGATAGTAAATGTGGGGTGTTGGATAGTAAATATGTGGGTAATGGATAGTACATGACAGGGTGCTAGTCACTTCAAATGGCATGTTGGATAGTAACTGTGGGATATTGGATAGTAGGTGTAGAGGTAATGGATAATACATGACTTGGTGTTGGTTAGTCAAAGTGTATGCTAAACCCATTGACATTTTTAACATATGATTTCCCATCTTGACCCCCGGAGTATCCCACCCATGTTAATCCTATGAAAAAAAATCATTTAACATAGAATTTCCCATCTTGACGCCAGAGTATCCCACTATACTACTTTTCAAGTTTATTTTGTCACGATGATAATTAGAAGAAGGAAGAAAACGAAGAAGTTTACATCGCACACGACAACGACAAGGACAAAGATGATGGCGAAGAGCAAGTTATATTCATTACAACCTATCATTGTGCATCTCCTGATGTTCCTTGTAAAAGACGAGGTCCATAGATATTATAGTTTGAAATCTCGAGATTGTAGGATTATTTTTTGGTGTGACTGACAAAATCATACGCTGAATCTAATAATGTTATCTGTTGTAAAGAAAACTGCACGACACAGCAGTGCTTATTACGTTTTCAGGGGCAAATTGCCTACTTATGTCTTAATAACTGGATGCGTTTAACGACAACTTTATTGTAGTCAAGTACTGTAGAGTAGTATTATTCAGCAAGCTATGAGTCTGACAGCAGATCATATATTTTATCGACAGATCCTTTCTGTAGAATCGCAGTCTAGCGGAATTACGTCATTCATTCATTCATTAATCTTTACTTTATTCATTGGAGATTTACAACATGACGAAACGTACGTAAATGAGGAAAAAAATAAAATAAAAATAAAAAAAAAAAAAAAAAAAAAACACACACACACACACCAATAATGACATGATTATACATTTGTACAAAAACACATCACAAGCAGAGACACACAGAGACGCCCAATGATGGAAAATTAACCGCGAATACGAAACACTTGTGTACATAATGAACCTGACGATTGTATATATGTCATAAGCATGTATGTAGAAGGAAACAATGATACAATAGCATCTTTGTCCTAAAACTGAGACAAGCAACAAAAGCGAAATCGGAATCGTAATAGAGAGGCATTAACTAGCATTGTGGATGTAAAAAAAAAAAAAGAACTAATTTCAAAACGAAAACGTTTTCACAAGTATCAATATCACATTAAGTACTTAAATTTAAAACTTGATATATTACTACATTGAAAATAAAATACACACCCATGATATGTTTAATATCATACAAAAGGGACAAGTTCCACCGCCTGCGTTTTAACATGAAACTTATTACAGATCTTAATTAAATGAAATTGACCAATTGACAAAGGAATTATTCTTTTCGTTTGTACTAACTTTATTTGAGACTAACCGCGACTAGTGTGGTCATTATGTGTACAGTATACAAATACACGTAATTCCCTTGTTTGGTATAGAAAAATCAGTTTGTGATAGCTTTTAATAACATTTGGTCTCGTTTATCTATTCCCATTTATGTAGAGTTAAGCTATCAATTTGAGCATACAAGACTTGCAGGGGACGTGGTATCCTCGGCATTTTGATCTCTGTGAGTTTATCATGCTGACACATTATGATAGGGCTAAAATGTACCTCCTGTGCCTTATCAACTGGTAAAGAAATGTCCGATTCACTCTTGGAAAAAGGATGCAACCGGATAGACATGTACTTTGACAAAATAACCTTATTTCGTTCTCAAATTTGTAAGACTGTCCGTACTTCTACTGTCAAAGTATAATACTGAATTTTATAAAGCTTTTATCTGGTCAAGAGTGACAATAATTAATTTGGGAATAATTAGACGAATAGCACATACACGCCATCTGTAGAGCTAATGTGTGAGCAATTTTTCATCCAAAGAGATCCGCATTCTGGGCTCCTTTTTTATGATACCTGTAGTCAAGACGTTGTAACCTTCAAGGACATGTTATCGATCACAGCTATGTTGATTTAATGAATTTGTTCTATATTGATTTGTTGTCGAAAGGACAACTGATTAATAGTTCTGCCTTCAGCCATGTCAGTTAACCTCACCTTGAACCTACTTATATCTTTACCTAATACAAATACAAGGACCGCGAGCTGTTATATGGCGTGAGTCATTGCACATTATTACAAAATGCTGGTAAACATTAAGGAGCAAAATATGGCAAGGTCCCGCAAAGTGGACAAACATGCTGAGTATATATAGTAACTTTCCAAAAGTGCTGGTTTAATTTAATTAAAATTGTGAATTTATCTTATTTTTAATAACAGAAAGAAGCTCGTAAACTGTTACAATTTCTGTGACATTGGTAAAGATTGTCCTGTACAAAAATATAAGCGTGGGCAAATAGTGGAATTAATTAAGTAATTATTGGAGAAAATGAGATACTGCTTACATGTATTTACTGTTTGCAATGTTCATACACAGGCCTCAGAATACCATGTAGTGCCAGGTAAGAACATGTGCATACAATTAGTATAACAATGTAATCCATTTGTCTCCTTTTGTATTTTCCTTTGTCCAACCTTTTATTTTCGAGACAAAAAAATGGAGAACGTTTTTCTTTCTTCCTATCGGCCATCGCCAGGGTTTTATGGTTTCGGGCCATCGCCAGGGTTTTATGGTTTTATGTATTTAATGCCATTTTTCATCACATGATAGGCTATACATGGCGCCCAGAATATCTGGTGGAGGAGGAACCCGGGAAATCCCGGGAAGAACAACCGACCCACGGGAAGCTACTGGCAAGCTTTCTCACATAATCACATTGGCCGAGCCCAAGACTCGAACCCACACGGACAGAGTTGAGATGGTAGTGATCGGTAAAGGCGAGCGCCTTAGACCACTCGGCCACCCGGGGCCCCCTCCATTGCCAGGGAGTGGGATGTCTGGGTTTAGACCAGGATAAACTGCTTCCAGGTCAGTACTCAGCTGTTAATGGTGATCTGACCCCTATCAGTGATTCTTAAAGGAGGGTGTACATTGCATGTTAAATCTCTGCATACTATTATTGTTTTTAATGTATAATTTGATATTTGTAGAAAAATTAAAATTTTAAATTTATAAAAAATTTCAAATGAAAAATGGACGTTTTTTAACACTGACATGTGCATAGCTTGGTATTATTTCAATTGTCCCAGTATGAAGTTAAGTGTGATTATTGATATTGTACTCACTTCTCACAACATCTTTTATAATATATTTTTATCTAAAGTCGGCGGGAGAAACTTTACTCAAAATACACGAAGCCATCATTCTAGTTGACCCTGTGTAGCCTGTTTATTATGGGTCAAAGCAGTTGAATTCTGTCCGTACGATGGTGTGATACACTTGTAACAAATATCTGCTATATAGCTTACAACAGTTATTTATAAACATAGTTACATTATACTTAATGTCAGGAAAGACATGAAGAATCTACAGTACGGTACACTCTGTCTGTTTGCTAAGCCATTTGAAATTGTCAGAGAATAATGTGTGTGACAAGAAATGTGTAGAAGGAAAGAAATGTAGACTTTCACGTGCCAGATTAATCTAGATGTAGCAAAGCATAAATTATAAAGTCAGTCTAAAATAAAATGCACTCCATTGTATTGTTAATTTTGGTTGATACCTTGATGGCCAAAGATAGTGCTACATTATTGCAGAAGCTGATATCATATTATCATGAATCGTTTTACTTAATAATTGTTGATTGATATCTTCACAATGCACCGGAAATGTTTAAATAGATCAATTTGAATTAACCTTGTACGGTAACCTTGAAAAGTGCATAATTACATATCTCACATAAATATATGTTGATTCTTTTTTATAATTCATGGCATCACAGTTGTAGGCATCTTCACATTTGGTTGAAGATATAGAATCCAATTGTATCTATATATAACCTAACAGGCACTGATTAGGCTCTATGCACTTTAAACATCCAGAAATGCTATTTCCATATTGAATTAGCTTCCTTTTGGTACTTTTTATTTATTTTTTATTTTTTTATTTTTTTCTTATTTAATACTTAGCCAACCATCCTCCCTGTGTACTGTTGTGTACCAAAGGTTGTGTAAATAATTAAACCTTCCCCATCCCCTACCATTTTAAACCTCACAATAGCATGTGTTCCTCATCATTTATTTGACTCGTAAATTGTCAAGATACTCTAGATAATATTCGTCTGGAAACCTTTATACTTAGATGATAAATATTCACTTTATTGCATGTTCACTGCTTGACATATCTGAGTGACACCATGTAAAGTTTAATGTTTTTCATGTGGTTGCATACTAAATATCATTTTGAAATCTCCATGTCTAGCACATTTGCACTTCATTTACTTGCATCATTGTGATCTGTGAGATTAAATAAACATACATTATCTCTTTTCAGATCTGGCCTGGTAGTGGAGAACAAGGCGGAGAGTTGGATTACCTCAGATGCTCACCAGCAGTCAGGTGGTGACACAAAAGCCTCAACAGGACGTATCCAACTTTCTCGGCACGGGTCACAAAAATTGTTTCATACCACCACAGTGGAACACAGTACATCAAAGACATCGCTTAAGTCTTCATCAGATAAATCTACACCACTGTTCAAAGAGGTAGAGCCACCCCAAAACTGCACTTTTCTTTATAGGGCCACCTTTTATGGGTTACTAACATTGAAAAACTTTGCATTTGTGCTATAAAACACGGCGCTGTCCCATCATTATGGGTGATTTGAGTGTGGTATTATCCTTCCAAAACAACTGACTGAGTATATGTCACAGTAAATCTGGTATAGAGCACTTGACAGTCTTTCTTTAGTGTGTACACCTATGCATATTTGAACAAGTATATTGCATTTTGCCTCCAAAATGAATATAATATATCGTGCTTCACGACCCATAGATCAAATGCTATAAGTTGCTATAAGTTGCACAGATCCAAACTACTAGTTGTCTTAAATGTCATTGATTGCTCAATTATCTGTGTAAACTTTATAAGTTTTATGTTGTTTTTTTTCTGAAATTTTAATTTAAATGTTAAAAACTTCTGATTTCTTTTTTGCTTTTATTTCAAATTCTATTTAAAAAAAACCTCAATTTATCAGTGTTTTCCCATCTTAAACAGATACAAATAAGTTTTACTGATTTGAAAAAATGTGTATATATATATATATATATATATATATATATATATATATATATATATATATATATATATATATATATATATATATATATATAAAAGGAAGATATAGCAAATTTAGTTTCTGGATCTTTAAAGCGTCTGGTCCCAAATTTGCACTTTTAGGAACAGTAATACTATACAATTTCTAACAGCTTCCAAATTCCTGATTTGCCATTAAAATGTATCGAATTTGTTGAGAAATGTTGGAATATGTGTAGCATGCATATGTAAGAGTTTGACTTAAATTTGCCACAAAATGACAGTCTGACGGGGTCAGACCAGAATAAAATGCTTCCAGGTCTGAAGCAAGTAGTTCATACCTAAATTTAGAGGTTTTGTTTGGCTATACCTTTCATTATGAAATATTCCTAAAAGGAACTATTTTTACCATGACATGATTGGGAAAGAATCATTCTATATTTTGAGATATATTTAATTATGGTTGTAAAAGCCGTGTGAAGTGTACATGCAAAGCAAGTGTGTGATATGGTCACAGCCTTTGTTCTGACTGAACCGGATACAGAACCCTTGACCCCAGTAACTTTTGATAACCTGTTAAATGTAAATATACCAGTCAAGTGCTGTCAAGTCCTGGTGTGTGTAAGGGTCTATAATGGAACAGTCATCCCTATGATCCTAGTTTGATTAGACCGTTGATCTGAGTTCAGGTTGGAGAAATGTATGTATGTAATATATAGGAAATTAATTGTAATCTGAACCCGGCTTATAGAAGAGGCGGTCAAGAGCGAGGAGTTACTGCTTTGGCGCAAAACCAGCAAAGTTCGTTTTGTCCAGATAATGTTAAAAAAGAGGGGAAAAGCACAAAAACGTGGTTGATACAGGACATCAATGATGGCGTTCAGCAAGTTGTAACTACTCTATTGTGTCATTTATATATTGCTATTTTTGTCGAGTTAATAGACCAATGTATGCACAAATACGCATAATTGTACGCTTTCCTGCACATTCTGATATATTTAAGTTCATCATATAGATGCATTCTGTTTGGGCAAAACTGCACCTTCTTTGCTATTACAATTGTTCAAGAAATGTTCATTTCACCGTTTCAAGAAAGTGAAGCACTTATGCGCTTTTTTTCACATCCTTTGAAAACAGGTGTCCAGTACAAGGAAAAAGCACGACTTTTTCTTCTATGCATTTTTCAAGATTATATGGACCGTAAATAAATTACCTAAAGTGTTTAAATACATACTTTTTCTTACATCAACTGCATCCTCCCTCCGCCCCGACCCCAATTACTTCCATCGAAAGTCGAAGAAATAATTGAAAATTAATGGGAAAGTATTAATAGAAAAGTCAATAAAGTCAATAAACGGCGTATCTGGACTATGCCGTCATAATTAAGACGATTGCCAAAAATCGTTTATATCCTGGTCAAAATTCCCCACTGATAACTCATCACTTTATATATATATATATATATATATATATATATATATATATATATATATATATATATATATATATATATATATATATATAATCCAAGAAATGCATATTTATTTTCTGCGCTAGACCGCCTTTCTTCAAAATGAAGAGTGTGAAAAAGTGTCAGAACAGAAAGTTTGGCTCTTGCAACGCGTGCGAGTAGTAAATCATGAACATGCCGATGTTTTTCGTTTTGTTTTTGTTGGTTTTTTTTTTTTTTTTTTTTTTTTTTTTTGTTGTTTTTTTTTTTTTTTTTTGTCTTGCAGTGATTGTTCTAACTTAAATTCACACAGATAAACGCGACAACGGCAACAGATGACATTTATAAAGCATTTATATTGTTCTGGATATCACATGAAAAATAGCCACAAAGAGATTTCGAAATTATTATCGAATTCATCGAAAGGATTCAGATTCTTTGTACAAACATTTGAAGTCGTGACAGATTGTGCCTGTAACCACTTAGTACTCACCTAAGTACATGTTTATGGTTAAAGTACATGTGCACCGGAAGTGATGAGAATCGTGCACAAAGAGAAGAGAATGAAGAGCAAAAGAAAATCATAAAAAATGTCCGATCCTTTTTCCTCTTGTAGAACTATTCGAAATATTGCAAGAGCAACTGTCGGCACTAATAGCCGGAACGTGAAACTGTCTGATTGGCAACTGATCGCGTGACTTAAAACTGTTGCACATTTGTTGAATGATTAATGGGAACAAGAGGGAGGATTAAATGGTACATTTTTAGTGGATGGCAGTGGACATTGACTGACAGGGCTTACATTCCATTAACTGAGATATAATCTATGGCGAGCAGATCAGAAATGAAATGTTGACTTGTATATATTTCAATTAAAGAAGGTTTAAGGTAAACCAGGTAATATTGTTTAGTGCAGTTGGAAAATTCTTGTGGAATCTATCTGTCTGTCCGTCTGTCTATCTGTCTGTCTCGATCTATCTATCTGTCTAGCCAGACATTTACAGGACTATGTGCGAGAACAAATATTTCTGACATACATGTGTTACAATGGATCTTAATGGAAACCTTTTGTTAATAATAGCTTGGATTTTATATTAAGAACTCTTTGGAGATCTGAATAAAATGTAATTACAACGCTTTCTCTGACAGCCAATAGGTGTAAATGAATGTTAAATATCTTTAATCGACCATATTTACTTACTATAGATTCCTAGTGTCATCGATAAGATTCTTAGTGGATGTCAAGCATCTATAAAAATAATTGTTTAATATTGCACAATTTCTGCGTGAAGAAAAAATAAATCCCTAATTATTAAATTAGAGAACGACGAATTCTTATTATTTTAACACTTCTATTCACAGTGGTTGGTAGAAACTTGTGTTGCTTGATTTTTATTATATTTCACCGGCAATTTATAATTGTCGCAGTTTGCAGCAAGTTAGCTCGATTTAATTGGTTATTGATTTTTTCTAATTAAAATAAGATTTCTCATAAACGATTAGTCATGGAGCATTGTAAGAATAACACGTTCTTCGTAAACCCAGACAGGTTTAATATTTTGCCCTTGTCTTCGTCAATTTGAAAAACTGGCAGAAGTAGACACAGAAGCGTGTTCCTGACTAAGCAGTACAATGGACTATTATAGTAATTACTTTCCTGTTGCATCTCGCTAGGTGGAAAAAAGCAACCAGGTGATTTGGAGGTTACGATTGTACCAGATATAAAGATTCTACGTATATACCCAAATCAAGCACGTGTTTTTAGATCAGACTGATACCTAAATCAAGCATATACTTTTAGATCAAACTGATACCTCAATCAAGCACATGTTTTAAGATAAGACTGATACCCAAATCAAGCATATACCTTTAGATCAGACTGATATCCAAATCAAACACACGCGTTTAGATTAGACATATACCCAAATCAAGCATATACTTTTAGAGCAGACTGATATCCAAATCAAGTACGTGTTTTTAGATCAGACTGATACCCAAATCAAGCACATACTTTAGATCAGACTGATACCCAAACCAAGCACATGTTTTTCTTTAGATCAGACTGATACCTAAATCAAGCACATGTTTTAGATCAGACTGATACCCAAATCAAGCGTATGTTTTTATATCAGACTGATATATTACTGTTAAACTATTCTTGAGCACACATTACAGCACGATGTAACAAAAATAAAAAAAACATGCAATCATCACAGCAAAGAACAGCACCGCGTGACACGTTCGTCTTTTGTCCAGCAAATGCACTTGTAATCTTACACTTTTATAATAAATTACAAACAGTAATTCGATTAACTTTAGTTGAATGCATTTAGGCTATATTCAATTTTGATCAAGCAATTAAAATACAGCATTTTCAGAGGAATGATTTGAATACATAAATTATTTGCCTTTTTTCTGAGGTTGTCGGTTTACACCATATGTAAAAACCATAATCTCGGGAAATGAAGATTACGCCGTTTTCGTGAGCAGGATGGTTTGGATTTGTGGAGTGTAACACTCTTTTTCAGTATATGATAGGCGATACATGGCGGCCAGTATATTTGGTGGAGGAAGAACCCGGGAAGACCTGGATGTAAAACACAGACACACGGGAAGCTACTGGGAAGCTGTCTAATATACCCCACCTACCCACCTTGGTCAAGCCGAGACTCGAACTCACACAAACAGAGGTGAGATGTGTGAGTCATCTGTAAAGGCGGGCACCTTAGACCACTCGGCCACCCGGGCCCCGTAAAGGCGGGCACCTTAGACCACTCGGCCACCCGGGCCCCGTAAAGGCGGGCACCTTAGACCACTCGGCCACCCGGGCCCCGTAAAGGCGGGCACCTTAGACCACTCGGCCACCCGGGCCCCGTAAAGGCGGGCACCTTAGACCACTCGGCCACCCGGGCCCCGTAAAGGCGGGCACCTTAGACCACTCGGCCACCCGGGCCCCGTAAAGGCGGGCACCTTAGACCACTCGGCCACCCGGGCCCCGTAAAGGCGGGCACCTTAGACCACTCGGCCACCCGGGCCCCTCTTGAGCAGTAAGTACGACAGATTTTTGTTTATAAATATGAGCTTCGCAAAACTAAACTAAAGTTTTATTCCTTATATAAGACTTCTCGGTAACTATTTGGACAAACACAGGCAAAACTTTCACTGAGGATGCTAAGATACATCTTGAAGTAAATCATGAAATGAAAAGAATGGCTCCTTGTGATGTATAGCTGCTGAAGTTATCGCGTATGCTCGCGAATAAGTCGGATCCAGCTGCAGACAACATACACACTGATTTGCCTTCGCATTATGGGCCGGCAGATCTGAATTTATTTAGGACTAATCAGTATAACAATCGACATAGATCCTGATCTACATGTGCATTATAAGACGGCAGACCGGGTTCTATGTTTGCAGTTGGAACAGTCAAATACGCGAGCATATACGTTACGTCTACATTGTGGGCAGAGAACCAGTGGCGTGAGTGATAAAGACCTCGCTAGATAATCTGGTGCAAGTTCTCTGTATGATTTGTAAAAGATTGTCAAGAAGAGCCAACCTCTAGGCGCAGTAAACATTTTAGCTTAAAGAACATGTATTGAATGCAGTTATGCTGATTCAAGCGAATTTGTCTATATTGGCAAACCGGCGTAAACAAGCCTTATAAATTGGTGTCAATTTGGTACAGTTCTTTAATGTTTGCTCAGTCTAAGAACGCAACCCTTAATTTCTTGCAGTGCCAAGTTGGTATGTGTAAATGGGTAAGAGAATATTGATCCGTTATCCATTTTACTTTATTCTTCTTTCCGTTCATATTAGTATCCCTTCTCTTCTCCTTTTTGCCTCCGCGCTTACTCAATAGAGATACTGCATGAAACAATCAAAACCACCCATCAGTGTATCCTTGGACGTGCATGTTCGACCAGAATGTGTCTGCATAAAGAACATTGCAAAATACGAATTAAAATATTTATAATATATTTCTAATAAAATATTGATTGAACTTTTTTTACGGAGTAAATAGGTCAACTTAAACCGCTATTTTGTATATGTGAGGAGTCCCAGGTCACAGATTAAACACTAGATAGTCCGTGAGACAGAGGTAGGTCATTTCATGAGATGTGACAGGACACATACGTCATAAAACAATTATGCGGAAAGTCATTTTATAAAGTTCAAAGCAGACATGCTATAATATGCTAATACAAACTTTTGTTTTCTTCGAAAGTTTTAATGCATTTGGTTTCAAATCAGTTTCTCAAACTATCATCCTACAAAAAGCAGTTTTACCAAGTGGGATTAACGGCTTTGGAGCAAACTTGTATTAACAACCACCATGTTACAAATATACGTTATTCATAAATAATCTCTATTGCAGCACTCTCACATGAAAAGCTTTCACTGCTGTGTTCTTGTGATGCCCTACCCATTCAAATGCATAACAATTCGTAAACCCGTTGAAGGTGACCGACTAAAATATTACCAAATACGTTTGTCCACACGTGTTTTGGCGATAACATGTCTACTTGAAATCTGATAGAGATGTACCAGTGACGGAGTTTGCTCAGGACGACAGCCTCCAATTCTCAAAACTGTCCCATGTTAATAGACTGTCAACTCAACTCACGTCCCTGATCAGACGACAATTTTGCGCATTTTGATATTTTCGAAGAAATTAATACCCACTACACATAATTCGCCTTCACACTCTATCGCCTAGAAACATGTGCAAAAACGTATTTGGACAGGTTTTACAGCATACAATTTTCTCGTCATTACTGTGAATGGTGTACCATTGAAGAAAGATAGCTTTCCTTTGAAACGTAACGCCAGAAAGAGCTTACCGAGTTTCAAACACAGTATTACACTATTTTTAAAACTAGATCATTGAGGGTAAGATTTGTTGACACAAATCCAGTTTTGCTATTTAAGGTACATTTACCCCTTGCCATGTAAGGATATAATGGCCATATATAGAATATCCTAATTGTCTTAATTACAACGTTTGCTGTTCCAAAAAAACGTGCTTGTCCTTCATAAAGAATTATGTCAATTCATATGTAATCAGATAGATCCTTTAAAGAAAGAAGAAAAAAATGAAGATTTTCCCTGCATGAGTTCGTATGCGCCCGCGGAGAGAAAGTTCTGAACATCAGGTGTGTAGGTTTAATAGCCATTTAGGTGAATCATTTTTGTCCTTTGAGACATCTAATGAAAAGATCTATAAATGAAGCGGAGCACTATCACCTCTGGCAGAAACTTCTAGCCCCTAGAAACACAAATAGATAAATAATTACGAAAGAAAGAAAGAGCTAAAATAAAAATTGAAATGAAAATATTGCACATTGACATTATCAACAGAATAGACAGCGTTATGAAAATGTTTAGACCAAAAAAAAAAAAAAGAAAAAAAAAAAAAAAGGACAAATATTTCATATTGGAGGCGAAGGTTTTCAATGAATTTTTCTCCTCCTTAAATCAACATTCCCAAAGTAACATTAAACAGGCTTTTATGTTTCGCTACAAATAAAGGTCTAACTATCTTTCAATAATATTGCCTCTCATTTAACCGTAACTATATGCTACTAAGGTTGATCCATAACCATCTTGGGCATGAAATACCGGCAGTAGTTTGCTTCCTCCACATTCTGCAGTCAGTAAATTCATCCTGGAGACATTTTCTGGTCGAAGTAAGATTTTCTTTCCTACTATTGCTGTCAGTTCAAAATGCTCTTTCTACAAATTAAAGAAACCACTCGATACACACTTGCAATTTACTCTCAATTTGTAAGAAAAACCAACGAGATGTTTTTGCATAACCATCAGCACAGAAACTATGGAATGACGTTTTGTGTGAGAAAAAATGCCCCCCCCCCCCACAACCGCTATCAAAAGGCGCCTTGAGTAACAGTCCCCCCCATACAATAACGTCTTGTTTCAGAGAAAAATCCCCACCAACGAATTAACTACGACATTTTGCGTGAGAGATCTCCCATATATACAGTGGCGGCGCGAGGGTTTGAGGCGCCCGGGGGCAATGTACTTTAATGGCGCCCCTACCGAGGCGCCCGGGGGCAATGTTCTTTAGTGGCGTCCCTACTTTGCCAAGAGAACAGTTTTTATGTCAGTTGCCAGCCTCCAACCTCACCCCCACCCCCAGCCCCATCTAAGCCCTGAAACCGGGCGCTTACATGGAGTGGGGGGGGGGGGGGGTTAGGGTGGTGGTGGTGGCCACAAAAAATGTTTTAAAAAATGAAAGCTCCCGACAGCGCTCCCCCCCCCCCCCGACCGGCGCCCAGGGGCAACTTCGACAGCTCGTCTAACATCAATCGCTCGATTATTTGCCATTCCTCGAAAGAATGTCATCATGTCTGCAACCTTAGGAAACTCGAAACTATCAAAAACTCGAACCAAACATTTGGTCCCGTAGCGCTTCGAGTTTTCGAAGTTCTAATGTACGTATTTATATACATGCAGACCATAAACCTACACTTTCATCTTGAGTCGTAGAAGTATGAAGAAATATAGGACTTGAATGTTAAGGCCTGCACATCATGTATAAAACTGTTGGTCATTAACATCACAAAATGGTCACATATTTTCCGCCACAATCTGAATCGTGTGTATATTAATGGCTTATGTGCTATTTTTGTGTATGCGAGAGGGATTTAAAAGTCCATACTACCTTTACGGTCCTTGGAGGAATTATCTAGACTTCAGGTACATTTTCCAATTATGATTCAGGGCAGATGTGGTGAAATACCCTATTTAGTATTCAGTATTGTACATGATATTACTTAATTTGACATACGTGCGAATACATGTATAATTAAACGAAATTTGGATCCACAAGTCTAGTTACTAAGCATAATAAACTATGTAATATAACTGTCATTTGTGGTTACTTTGTCAAATATGGTTGAAATGTTGCATTTTAGCTGTCGCATACTCTCCACTCCTGAAAGGAAAGTAAATTTGTTTGATGAACACGAGAGGACAAAATAAGAAATGGAAATGAGTGAATGGGAGTGACAGACAGAAAGAGGAAAAGTAACTTTGGCTGGGGTCGTACTACTCGTTTCCAGTTTATTTCACAGCTTTTTCATTTTTGTTACTGCAAATGTAAGTCGACTACTTGTAGAGTGTTCTTAGCTGTATGGGGAATTTCATTGGTATTAAATCTAATTTCACTTTGACTATATGGCTGTGACATACATACATACATACATACATACATACATACATACATACATACATACATACATACATACATACATACATACATACATACATATATACATGCATGCATGCATGCATGCATGCATGCACACACACACACACACACACACACACACACACACACACATACATACATACATACATACATACATACATACATACATACATACATACATACATACATACATACATACATACATACATACATACATACATACATACATACGTACTATCAAAACATCCTTTGGATACACGCAGTGGCGTAGCGTGGCAAAGTGCCGCCCAGGACCAACTACCAAAATTACGCCCCCACTCCATACGTATTATTTATGACATATACGGTACTCTCACCAAATTGCCGCTCCCTAGAAAGTGCTGCAGGAGGCCTCCGCTTCCTTTGCCCCCCCCCCCCCCCCCCAACTACGCCACTGGGTACACGGAGAAAACGACAGACATACATGCCTACATATCAACCTTCCTGCCCACCTGCACGTATGCATCCATCCATTCATCTATCCATCCATCCATCCATACATACATACATTTATACATACATACATACATACATACATACATACATACATACATACATACATACATACATACATACATACATACATACATACATTTGAACAAGAGTGAAAATGCATATTTAACATTTTTACACTGATAGATGTGACGAAAGATATACGTTGCAAACAGACCGACAAAAACATATATACATACAAATATATATCTAAAAGTTGATCATCGCAACATTTCGACACACAGACAGACAAACATATACAGACATACATGCCTACCTACCTACCTAATTGTAGCATCGTTACATCCATCCACCTATACACCCACCCATCCATCCATACGTACGTAGCACATAGATCCATCCACCCAAACATACATACATATATACATACATGTATACATTTGAACAAGAGTGAGAACATATATTCATCTTTACCAAATGGTTGTATTCTGGTCGCTAATGTTACCAATAGCGATTTTATCTCCAAAATTGAGACACATATTGCAGAACAATTCTTCACTTGTCCTCCATTTCCACAACATATATTGACGATGTAAACGAGTTTTCTTCTAGCCTAGTTTTGGGCTTTTGATATGGCAAGTCAATTCATTGTGGAAAATATCAGATCTATCTATCTAATATATACAAATATACACCAAACAGAACGACAATGCTATGCCTGGATTCTACAGGAGAATGCCTGCTAACATTAACAGAATTTTAAATCGTCTCCTGTAGAATCCAGATATAGCACTTTCAGCTCTGTTTGGTGTATAATTGTAATTCTCTATGATAACTTATATATACCTTGATTTACGTAGTAGGTATCCAGATGGACTGTGTAATTAGATGAGAATATATTACTGGGTCGACATGAAGGTATGTCTGCTACGCACGAATGCCTATACCACTGGCTTTGTAGCATCATTTTTTGGTGATGTGTGCATGGTCGAGATGGTGTAGTGGTTGGTAATTACAGGCAAGGCCTGCGGATCCGGGTTCGAATCTCCGTAGAGTACGAATTAAAATTCTCTAACCTGATTGATAATATTATTTATTCGTATTTAAAAATTCTGTTCATGTTATCATGCATTCTCCTATCTGTAATTCTCTCTATCTGTAATTCTCTCTCTCTCTCTCTCGGGGCCCCGGGTGGCTCAGTATATATATATATATATATATATATATATATATATATATATATATATATATATATATATATATATATATATATATCTATATATATATGAAGGATGGAATGGACTGACGGATAAGGGTAACACTACATGCCTCTTCTGTATGCATAGGCGGGCATAAAAACGGATGGTAAAGACAGAGGATTTATTGATTGACAAGGTAAATAGGATCACTCATTTTGCAGATCGTACATCATACTGATGCGATAAAATCACTATTGTTGTTAAAGTCGGGCTGGAATCCGGTTTCAGGTAGGTGAAGACATTTCATTTACTCGGATCTTATCGTGCATTCTCTATCTAGACTCTCAAGTATTACTAAATAAAAGCTTCTTAAAGTAAATCTTCGAATATCTTGAGAGTCGATGTTAACATGTTATTTATGACACACAGTATACCTTAGCACAAATTGGACACCCTAAAGATACCCTATCCTACATAGAAGTCACATGATTTAAGTGGGCAAACATCGAGTAAATCATTTCTTCGAATAAACGAGAACACTGAATAAGAGTTTTTGATGTATCATTTTACAATTAAGGAAACCTCCAGAATAACGACAACAAACCTTATTGCAATGAAATTCACACTATGTAAAGTGTACACAGTAGTTAGGTCATTGTTGTTATTTATTTCGTGCAGTACGGCAGGGGCGTCAAAGCACCAGATGAGTGTAGTCACCTCAATACTCTGCAATCCAGATATGTTATTCGTCCCCTTAAATCATCAGAAGAGAAGAAAAATGACAGACGTTAGCTCTTCGGAGAATTATTTTCAGAACAAATCCAATATATATGATGTGCTAAAGAGGAACGCTCCAGACACACTTCTCCATATTGACCACCTCTCTCTCTCTCTCTGTCTCTCTCGGTGCCCCGGGTGGCTCAGTAGCCTAAGGCCGCTCGTCCGGTCGCCTATACAGATGACACACACATCTCACCTCTGTCCCCGTCAGTTTCGAGTCTCGGCTCGACCAACGTGGGTATATGAGAAAGCTTGCTAGTGGCCTCCCGTGGGTCGGCGGTTCTTTTCAGGTTCTTCCTCCACCAAATATACAGGCCGCCATATATAGCCTATTATGTGCTTAAAAATGCCGCTAAACCCCACAAAACCAAACTAATCCAAACCAATCTATGTCTCGTTCTGTCTGTCGGTCTATCTCTATTTCGGTCTCCCTCTCTCTCTCTCCCATGTAGTTCAGAAACAAACTTTCCAGTATATAAGACAATTGATTGGGACAAATGCCTCTTTTTATCGAACGCTAATATTGACTATTTATTGAACCTTTGTCGAAAATCAGTAATTACTTGATCTTGCCTACTTGCTAATCAATACTATTCTCTCTCAAGTGAGCAACCAAACACCGTTTATTTCATGGTAATAGTTGCAAATACAAGGCAGGTTAGTCACGATGATTTACCCTTTTCAATTAGTGCTCTCCTTCGATGACGAATGATAACAGTCGAGGAAAAAAAGCATAGAAAGGTGGTCATAAATCTCTTACCTTCATAAATGTTTAAACAAACAAACAAGAAAGTATATATATATATATATATATATATATATATATATATATATATATATATATATATATATATATATATATATGATATTGATATGATGTTGCAAAAATTTGGTTTTTACGTCTTTGACTTTTAGTCGTGCCAGTGTCAGTTAATATATATCTACTTACTTCCATACGTACCTATCTATCTATCTATCTCGATAAATAGATTTTTATAGTATATGTATATTTCATGACACTTTAAACCCTAACATTTATTTTAGCAATTTAATATATACTAATACCTCAAACCAACACCCCCAATGAGTGATTTACATGGTAAAAGCTTCTGAATGTGTAAAAAAATGTAATTCTTGACTCTAAATTATAACGTAAAATATTATGTTTGTTATTAGATAAGCTCACGATAATTGCTTTTACAGATATAATAAATGTCCGTGATAGAGAAATGTTCCAATGAGAGAGACAGACAGAGAGAGAGAGAGAGAGAGAGAGAGAGAGAGAGAGAGAGAGAGAGAGAGAGAGAGAACGCCTGAACGGTTTGTAACGCGGAGCTGACTGCAAATGGCGCAGACAAGGCTCTGTGGTCGCATAATGCGTCTGTAGATCAAATCTACGCAAATCGTTGTATGTACGATTTCAAGCGTACTCGTTTATCCTATTGTAATTGTGTATTATACGATGGCATATCTGTGTCTAAGCTGTTGCTGTGGGTGCGCGTTGCACATTTTGCATAACGGGTCTTTCAGACGAATCACGTGCTGCAGAATCTTGATTTATGACACGTTATTAATAGTGGTGGTGAAAAGTGCCAGACAAATATACTCTACACTACTGATATATTCCTGTCAGTCGGAATGTCATTGCCACGTGTCCTTTGATACAATGCTAGATGAAATTACCGTATTTGTACAAATAGAAGGTATGCTAGAATGCTCACAACGTGGATCCAGACAAGTCCGTAATAAGACGCGAAGCATTTTTTATGATAACTTTGTAACCATACTGGATATTATACGAGTGAACAAATCTGGAAACGATATTGCTAGATAAATGTGTACTCCTTGAACATTCTACATCATTGCAATTTTTGGAAAATTAACGTATTAAAATTGACAGAAACGGTTATTTTAAAGCTTCAGTTTGAGATAATGGGATATTATTGTCCAGTAGTTCAAATTACGCATCAAATTTTAAAAATCATCGAATGATCCACAGATATCTAGAAGAAAAACAAATGGGAATTCCATGGGTTTTCTGAAACTTCAGTACGACAGGCAAGTAATAGATATAAGTCTTATTACCAAAATGTCCTCTTACAAACGTCAGTCCGACAAGTAAGTCACAGAAACAAGTACAAATCTTATTACCAAAAGCGTCCTCTTGCAAGCATCAGTCCCACAGATAAGTACTAGATACAGTACAAGTCTTATTTACGAAGCGTCCTCTTACAGCGTCATTCTGACAGGTAAGTCATAGATACAGTACAAGTCTTATTACCAAAGCGTCCTCTTACAAGTGTCAGTCTGACAGGTAAGTAAAAGATGTAGTACAAATCTTATTATTAAAGCGCCCTCTTACAAGCGTCAGTCCGACACATAGTTAATAGATATAGTACAGGTCTTCTTACAAAAGCGTCCTTTTACAAGCGTAAGAGGGAGACAAGGTAGTTCAGTTGGTGAGCGTAGAACTCGTATGCCAAATGTCGCGGGTCTGATACACGTCCAGGCCAGCATGCTGCAGAAGTTGGATAATTAGGTAGTTCGATATGTGCAAACCGCATTGTCTGCGGGAGATTGGTTTCAATCGCTATCGTGGTTCGAATCACTTACACTTGCTTTTTTTGCTAAAGATGTTAGTGTGTTGCAGTGTTTTATATCGCCATGAAAGAATATGAAAGAATGGCACAGAAGACGATAGATATAGGAGATCTCAACCGGTGTTTAGTCCTTAGCTTCTATACTGTACTTTTTGTAATCACCAATTAAAATTTATGAGATAAAATATGTTAAAACTAACCGGTGTTCAAGACCGGAAAAAAAGAACAAGATCGTACACACCTAATAATGTGACCAAGAAACGCTTCTTTTGCTTCGGTGTGTTGTTTCTATCAATTATTTTACATATCTCCAACACCACCCTACCCCCATCCCAGAAATCCAACAAAAGAATTATCGCGATACTTTCATTTTTTTAAAAAATTTTGTCTCTAGAGCGTTGTCAACGGTTGTACAATTTATCTCGGGTTGATACATTTTTGTTTGCCCCAGGCAGTATGAATATTGAGACCAAATTTTTGGATTTGTGTTGTTTACATACAGATAACACATATTAGAGACACAATTTTGCAATCCCGGGGCGTCTTTGTACGAGACAGTTCTTGACACTCGAAAATTCTCGCTCTAATGAGAAGAACTTTGTAAAGAGAACAAAGATGGCGGAACATGCTGAATGTGATGTGACATGTTTGTCGCTCTGTTAGGGCATTTTCTAAAGCGAGCATAAAAGAACATCCGAACACATGATCTTGTCGCTCTAATGAGAAGAACTTTGTAAAGAGAACAAAGATGGCGGAACATGCTGAATGTGATGTGACATGTTTGTCGCTCTGTTAGGGCATTTTCTCAAGCGAGCATAAAAGAACATCCGAACACATGATCTTGTCATTTTGGGTGGATTATTCCAAAGCAAATCGCCCACAAACGGCCCAGGATACCTGATGTGAAAATGAGTCTAAAAAGAGTAAATACGGTAAACAAGGGCTGTATTTTGGTTGTGCCTTTTCCTTCAAGACAGTGCCTGGTATCAGATATGATGTAGTTATTCAAAGGGTAAGTGTCTTCTAACATCTACATGTACTACTCCTGCCTTAACATCAAAAGGTTAATGCATTCCATTTGCCCAGGGAACTGCATATAGATCGCGTCATGCTTGTGCACATGACTCGTATGCTGACAAACGCGATGTCATTGCGTCAGCATAAATCACGTTCTAGTCTGTTCGGAAAATGAATACGGTTAACATGAGACATGTGCAATATAAGTACATGTAGAGAGCCTAGTTTGATGGGGTTAAAGGAACACTTAAAAGTATACTTCAAATATCGCCTCTAGGAAAGTCTTGTCTGTAATTGTTTTAGATCTGTCTACTTCCTTATAATATATTTATCGTCTATTCTTACTCCATAACAGCAGATTTACTGTATTTTCCTTAATTCATTGTGAATTTGTTAATCTAAACGGAGATAGCTTTTCGGGCAATTTTTTGTGAATGCAAGATATGAAGACAGCTGAAAAATGGTAAAAAAAAGATCTTTTCTAACAGGTCACGCGAAAATTTGTCCATTATGCTTACTTTGCCACATGTGAAATTGACTATATATATTCCCTCGCTAATGCGAAGCAAAAGGATGCGATTAATAAGGTAATACTTGGTATCTGAGTAACAAGAACCATTTTTTTTTAGAAGAGACAGAAGGGACATCAGTCTGGTCCTATTACCTTCTTGTAAGATATTTTTTTAAATGCGGGCATGGCTCATACTTTTAAATTATGGATGTAGAAGCAGACTTTACAATGTATGTGCAGTCTTGAAAGATTGTCTGTGTACATTAGGCTATTATCAGTATCATGTTGATAGATGGCATTTCTCTACTGAACTCGATCATGCTGCCATGGTAACGTATGCATTGCTCCGGAAATGGCGGTTCTCCATTTTGTGCGACAGTGTATACAATTGTGTATTCTCTCTAGAGATGATGGAGTATATATGTATGTAGTAGCCGTATTACGGCACGTGAGAACAATAGTGCTATACGATGCCACCAAAAGGTGAAGTTCGAAAATGGTGAGATAATGGAGGGTATGTGGCTTAATGACTGACGTATCAGAGATCCATTCACGTATATAATGGAATATGTCAATTGATAATCACAAGTGACGTCAAGAAAAAGACGCTCATAGGTAAAGAAGACAAATTGCCATAAATTAAAACACAGTAAGGGGATCATGAATATATCTGATTATAAAGGGGAATTCTAGACTTTGTACCTACTGTGTGTGTACGTGTATGCGTGTGCGTGCGTGTGTATGTATGTGAAAGAATGGAGTTGGATGGATATATACAAAACCTTAAAATCAACGAAAATTCAAACAAATTTTATATCATTTTCATCGCCAACACATACATCACAATTAAAGAAATGAACTACTGATGTACAAAGTATGCAATTAATTAATTTTATTTTTTAATCTAATATATGAACATAGGTTTTGATCTTGGCATCTGATAACTTCAAAGCCAAATGGACTCTTTTCGCATCATATAGGTTGTTTCCCTTTCTATCAAGAAGTTACCTTTCCACGGTAGGTATTTTGATAATAATGCATATTAAAAACATGAACACTTCGTTCATTTTTAGCTGAAAAAAGTTACGCAAAACAAAACAATCCAAAAACTATACATGGTTCTACTTTATATAAATACACAATTTTTATAGGAATTCGTTGAAATATATTTTTTTTACAGTTTAAACTCATAAACGTGCTCATTATGCTATATACTATTTAGTAAGAAAGGGAGGTAACTTATACAATACACAAATAGGGAATAGGGACATACCTGGCCTCAGACCACAATTAATTTTCCTATGTAGTCTCTACATTTGTTTGTCAGTACTGAACTTTCCACTGTGTCCAAATCCTAATAAATCAAATGCTGCTGTAAAGTATCTTCAGAGATGAATTCACGGTGAAGTTTTTGTCGTAGTTTAACCTGCATTCTTCTGCGAGGCTGGACTGTAAACAAAGCAACGTGCAATGGGTGACAGATTTCACTTCCGGATCAGCATCAATGCCTCGTTACTCACTGTGCTCTATCGCCAGACAACCACACTATAATGCTCATACTCTAAAGAATAAACAATTTCCTTAAAATCAATACTAAGAAAGCCTAAATCTAATGCATACATCACCACCAAAATGAGAGAGGAAAAAATGCTCTAAAAATAGACTCGGACAAGATTCGTGGGTTCTGAACCGGAAGTATTAATTGTGACCTGATTGTAAAAGCATGAACTCTTCGTTCATTTTTAGCTAACAATAGTTATGCTAACATTTAAAAAAAAAAACTCTACATGGTTCTACTTGATATAAATACACAATTTTTTTTATAGGAATTCGTTGAAATATATTTTTTTTACTTAGTTTAAACATATAAACGTGGTCATTCAGCTATATACTATTCAGTATAATATCGACTATGGGGAGACAATCCTTTTTCAGAAAGGAAAGTAACTTATACAATACACAAATAGGGATTTGGCACGTACCTAACTAGCGTGAACGTATGTCATGGCTTTCAAAGCGATCTATATTATCATATATGGGAGATACGGCGGATTATTACAAGGAATATCTGTGTCTGCTTGTGCACCTCAAGTGACTAATCTATCAAATGTCACGGCTTGTCTTAATAAAGAACCTCCGTTTTAGAGATGAACTCGTGTCGCGATAGGTAGAAGTTGACTTGAGTGTATATTATAGAGTATTGATGTAACAAAGAATACATTTTTAATTGGTTATGCACGTAATTTCAATAATTAATCATACAGCTCATGGCTCTCAGTCGGTCAGATTTATTAATTTCTATTCACTTGTTGTATTCTTACAAAACCATTAAATACATTTCATAAAGCATGGTTAAACTACATAAAGCATAAATGAGAGTGATGTCCTCTCCTCCTCTGTTGACCATAAAGGTTACACCCCCTTCCCATTTTGCGGAACTCACTCATTCTCCCATACTAGTTGTCACAGTTCGCTTAATAAACGCAGCAATCAAATGCATAGCAAAATGAAAGATACAGAGAGGGTAAAGAAATCATTTTAAAATATAAATAAACACATATAATACATATGTTTTAGTTAAATACGCACTACCCAGAATAGCCTTACGCTGGACACCAGACGGAAAGTGTAAAAGGGGTCGGCAGATGGAGACATGGTGATGGACAGTTGAGAAGGAGATGAAGGCGTGTGGCCTGACATGGGAATCCATCAACAGACAGGCCGCAGACCGGCAGCAGAGGCTCTCTCTCTCGTGGAAGCCTTATGTGCCACATGAGGCAGGAAAAGGATTGAATGAATGAATACATTTGCAATATCGTCATAAAAGTAAATTCCCTAAAAAGTGAGAAAATGTGGTCACAATTAGACGGAGCTATATATAACAAAATCTTGTAAAAATGATCCCATAGCACATTATTTATTTTTTGTTACTGTTTTTGCAAGTAATATAATATATGTTTGTTTATGCAATATGCTCCAGTGATAAAGTTAGTCTTTATACAAGAAGAACTTGTTTTCCAGCTTTTTACAACACTCTTATGATGAAAGCACTGGCCCAAATCATGGGGGAGTTTGTTTTGTTTTCTCTTCGGGATAAGAAAAATCCTTTTGTATCAGTATTATATAAATAAGACGAAAGGCTCAATGCACAGCTAGAGCCATGTGTATTAATTTTCACAGGCACATTCTTTTTTCTGAGGAAATATCATCAGTACACATATCCAAATAACAGATCCATATCCAGGAGATCAAAATCAAAGTAAGAATGGTTGCGACAATCCTAATACTGTTTCAGAGATCCTTCCAGCTTAGTTTAAATTTTATAATGACTGCATGAGAGCATCAAAGCTAGGTTTAGCAACATTTGATAAAATATGTCACTGTCAACACCCTTCCTTGGCTGAAGCCAATCCTGACCCTCAGGGTCACGTGCTGTCTGTAGGTAAGCCTTAATGCAATGTGATACGTACGATATAGCATAGTTTGGGGTGTTTTATGAAAAGAAATAAACACCTCAATCTATGTTATATCCTATAATTGTTCAATGAAATAATTGAATCTTGGTTACTGCATGACATTAAAATATGGCTGAATCCTCTAGCACTTATTTCCGAGGCTCCTCATCAAGCCCAAAAGTTTTGCCGTCTTTTTACTAACCAATTGGGTGCCGTCTTTTTACTAACCAATTGGGTGCCGGATCAATACTAACCAATTGGGTGCCGGATCAAAACTCATTGATATATGTGGTAATTACCGGGTAGTTTTTGAAGAATGTATTGCGGAGAATCTGTATGATTCTTTTTATTTAAGTTTAGTACGTGTTGTCAGGATAATAGCATTTGTAATATGACATAGGTTTAATGATGGAGAGTAATGATACAGTTCCACGAGCATGCGTTTTCAAATATTAAAGAAAACTTGAAGAATATTTAAACAATGGAAAAGCAATTCAGTGCAAAATCTACGCATGAGGGAGAGGACAAGGAGCAGAAGCTTATCACGAGGATATTGAGAGGCCTTACAATATCATACTGGTCTCGTTCTCTAGGTTTCTCTTATTTTATGTTTTATATTTCTAGTGCTGCCATCGTGACAACATGTGCTCAGAAAATATGGAAAAATTAATAGCAACCCATTATATCAGTTGGTAGATATTTTATAACATCCAGATTGTGAAGCTGCTTGAAGGTATGTTTTTTTTAAATATTTTATTTTTTTTAATTTTTATTTTATCCTTTAAAAAGAAGCAAACTATTACTTGTTAATCATACCGAGGCATTACTCAAGACTTCCGTGACAATATTAACAGGAGGCATTGACACGGGTCAGCTTCGCACTGGGAAATAATGCACCATTGCTACACCCGACTATTTCTGAGTGACTAGTGACGTGACCCTCTTCCACCAATCGGCAGGTTGTATATAAAAACAGTCCGGACCTGCACTAACGAAAAACGTGCGATTTTATTCAATCGAAGTGTGGGATTCTCAAAACACCGTTCTGCAAGTTGTGCGCAGGTAGATTGTCCCGTTTGTTAATGAACGTAAATGCTGTCTTCTGGAAGACGCAAAAGAGGTTATCCATGGTCTACAACAAAAATATCGATCAACAGTACTTAAAATGTGTAAATTAAAATTTCGGATAAAACTCAATCCTCAACCCCGGTCTTCTTCCAATCGATTTCCTACGTAAAGAATTCAAAGATCTTGTTTAATATGCACCGTTTCATTGCAAGGACTCGGTCATTGCAAGGACTTGGTCATTGCAAGGACTCGGTCATTGCAAGGACTTGGTCATTGCAAGGACTTGGTCATTGCAAGGACTCGGTCATTGCAAGGACTCGGTCAACTCTTTGAGTTAAGATAGCTGATTTCAAATTGTGCTGTCATTATTTTCCATATTTCTCCTACGACAATATCGAACATCCAGGAAAGGAATAATCCTTGAAGAGAAACGTCCCTGCTTCCAAGGCATATGAGGATTCCGTAAACCCCTACCCTTCCTTTTTTAGCGGGGTTGTAAACTTTTAAATCTTGATAACAATTCCGGATCTACGCGAACTCTGCTAATTGTTCTTTGTTTGTTTTATTTAGTTATTTCTTCTTCTTCTTCTTTTTTTTTAAAAAACTTTTTATGGTTTCCTGTACAAACTGAAAATAGGACCAGACCATATGTCCATATGTTAACACAACATTAGGGGTCCTCTCCCTTTCAATTATTACACTTAAAAACCACCAACATAAGTTCGTAAGTTCTAACTATTACATCTAGTTCAGTGATGTAAAAAAGACAAATAATAAAGACAGACAGACCGAGAGAGAGAGAGAGAGAGAGTGAGAGAGAGAGAGAGAGAGAGAGAGAGAGAGAGAGAGAGAGAGAGATATTGGTATTTCTGTCTATGGTAATTATACACTGAAAATTAATGTTACGATTTATATCACATCTTAAACTTTGTGTATACAGAATATAATACAAACTCTCAAAAGAACTTACAAACGTGGAGCAGAGCGTCCAAAATTTAAGTGAACAAATACGAGCAGAGATACAGAATATCAAAGAAAAAGTTACTTCAGTATAGAAGGAAACGAAGGAAAGTAACGAAAATATATCAGGAGTAGAAGGAGAGATGGCTGTAGTGAAAAATTGGATGAATGAGATAGAGGAAAGCATTGAATGTCAATCAGAAAGAGTGGACTTGCTAGACAATGAATAGTTAAGGCATTTAAAAGATCAAATTGAAGATAATAAGACAGGGCTAGATGCAAAATGTCTGGTTATGGAGAAGCACGAGAGGAAACATAATCTTATTTATGATGTTAAGTAGAATGTATATAGTTAACTTTATGGTAAACGATTTGGGACTAGAAGAAAGCATTTTAACAAAGGTATACTTTTGTAATTCCGACAGAATTAAATATAGGAATCCTAATATACCTGCTCCAAGAGCAAATATAGCCAAGTTTGGAAACTTTGCTGACAGGGAATATCAAAGAAAGTTAACCATGTTTGAGCAGAGCCAACTACAATCTTCGTAAAATCTAACTCTCAGTCAAAACGAAACTTAACAAACAAACCTGGATTCGGGCCTGAACATGACTTGTACAGCCTTCTGGGTCAACATTGCTTTACGTATTAATAAAGAGTATGTTTATAGTGTACAAAGTGTGGGCACCTTGTGAGATAATACACAGGTAGCTATTACCATGCATATTTTGTGGTACTGTTGAATACTGGATTTAATGTCTTCCTTTTATTTTGTGGATCCAGCACTAGCTACTTAACTTTATTTTATCATGCTCATAGTTACATTCAAGATGTGTGTGTGTGTGTGTGTGTGTGTGTGTGTAAATAGTTGCATATGTTTTTGCATCATCGTTTAATATCTGCAACATGTACTTTTTTGTAAAAGTTTTAAGTTTTATTTCCATCTATATTTGTTTTTCTTATTTTGCGTATCAAGTCTAGATATACCTTTAAGCACCCTAAATCTAGTGACTTATTTTATGAATATGTGTATATTAAACAATAAATAACGGTTGCTAAACAAATACAACTGATTCATATTGAATAGTTTAAAAGTTCCATATGTTGGTAGCTTATGAGCTTCTCCCTAATAATGGTTCCTGCTGTCATGTGTTCAAAAGTATATTTATATTTACAAGAATCAAATCATCCGGGCCTCAAAGTTATAAACTTTTGCTAGCACGAACTTTGTGACAATTATTATGTAAGAAATTTTCAAATGATTGCACTTTAAAAAATATTGTATAAATTGTTTTGCTGTAGTTCTATGCATTGTAAATAAATTACGTCTGAATAAATACTCATGTTCAAAAGCTTAGTTTTCCTCTGTCTAATTCACACTGACAATAAAACCACTTACAATACAGCGTATTACTTTAGTAAGGGAGTTAATTCTATTATGTGTCAATGCGTAAGTAGAAAACCAGTTCTTCCCCCTTGATATAGTATTGCAGTAAGAGTTACTGCTTGCTCACTTAATTCTACATGATAGAACATAGGCAATAGAAAATATGTACTGGTACCAAATATGCTGTATTTGGAATAAATAGTTACGTCAATGCAAGAAAAAAGAAAACTGTAAAGATTAAATTGATAACACGTGCACAAAGGACTAAGTGTTTCAAAGAAGTACAATATAAGTGACAAAATTTATATATATTGGAAAGCATTTTGTAATATTTAGTATAAAAAAAAACAATCTTGTTTTCGTGCTTTAGTAGCCTTGAAAGGATATATTATTGGGGAAAGTGAACAAATGGTAGACCAAAAAGACATGCTTTCGTATATTCATTAAAAAAAGTGTGTGTGTGTGTGTGTTTTTTTTTTTTTTTTTTGACACAATTTTTAAAAAAAACAAACCCTTATGTTTTCTTAGGTCTTTTCCTAAGCAAATTAGACAAAAAAGATTCCTAACATAGATAAAATAAGACGAAATACTGTAAATACTACAAACGGCGGTAAATATCTTAAGTTACATTTAACGGTGACATCGCATGCAAAGTCGCCGGCAAATATCAAAGTGTGACATATACATGTGAATATGAAAGCTTCGTTGCCAGTAAATGAAATAATTTGTGACATTTAATGCTGTTTTACATTTACTGATGATCCTGCAATGGTAAATGTCGCAAATTGTGACAATTACTGTTGAGCAAGTGTAGCATCAATGGCAAATGGCATAAAGTTGTCGATCAGAACTGTTTCTTTGTGTATGGTGTTGGTTATCATACCATCTTTGCGGAGATAATGCAGTTGAGTATGTCACTGGTCAGTCTGTCTGTTTTTATTTAGTTTTAGATGCACATGTCCGTGTACCTGTTAGTCCTCATGTTCATTTTATTCTCTGATATGATATTTCACAAGGATGATTAGTATATCTTTTTTTTCTATCTACCTACCTACATATCCATCAAACCACCCACCCACCCATCAACCAATCTATCTATTAGTCTGTATATGAATATCAGAGATGTTGCAGTATTTTATTAGGTATAGTGTCAAACATGCAAGTGGTTTATTAAGTATAGTGTCAAGCATGCAAGTATTTTATTAGGTATAGTGTCGAGCATGCAAGTATGTTATTAGGTATAGTGTAAAGCATGCAAGTAGTTTATTAGGTATAGTGTAAAGCATGCAAGTAGTTTATTAGGTATAGTGTCAAGCATGCAAGTAGTTATTAGGTATAGTGTAAAGCATGCAAGTAGTTTATTAGGTATAGTGTCAAGCATGCAAGTATGTTATTAGGTATAGTGTAAAGCATGCAAGTAGTTTATTAGGTATAGTGTAAAGCATGCAAGTAGTTTATTAGGTATAGTGTAAAGCATGCAAGTAGTTTATTAGGTATAGTGTAAAGCATGCAAGTAGTTTATTAGGTATAGTGTCAAGCATGCAAGTAGTTATTAGGTATAGTGTCAAGCATGCAAGTAGTTTATTAGGTATAGTGTCAAGCATGCAAGTAGTTTATTATAGTAATGGCCCAAAATATCTTATTTAAGACTATATTTAAAAAAGCTAAAAAATAAAAATACTGTAATATATTTCTCAGAAATCGATAAACTGATAATAAAATATCAATCGTTATTCAGAAATGGTTCCATTGGTGTGAAATCATAGCTAATTACAAGCTTAATAAATGCATAATCCATCGTTGTTAATGGCAATAACTCGGGACATTATTCAGTATTCAGTATTCAGTATGGTCCTTATGAAGGCTGGAACCTTGCTCCTCCTCTATATTCATCTCTGATTGGTCTCAGCTTGGTTGAATACGGTATTTTCAGTCTTTCTGTATTATGTATACTTCACACTAAAGTTTTCTTTCATCGGATGGTCTTTTCAGTATTGAACTAAACTTCTTTGAAATGTTTCCACATTTGTGGCGTTGACTACATTTTCTGGTAAACTGTTCCATATGTCTACTACTCGGTTGGTGAAATAATGTTTCCGTAGGTCAAGACGGCAACTTTCCTTCTGAACTGTTAGTCCGTGTCCACGAGTAGTTGCATTAAAGTTTAACGTAAACTGCTCGGCTGATGCTTTCTGATCATACATTCCAAACAAGATCTTAAAAGTCTCTATTAGAGTTGGTAATTTTAGAATCCGTAATCGCTCCTGATAAGTTTATATTGTAGGCAAATTTGCATACTTGTGTGTACCTAAAAATAGATTGCAATCAAGGGAGATAGCTCGGCTGATGCTTTCTGATCATACGTTCCAAACAAGATTGTAAAAGTCTCTATTAGAGTTGGTAATTTTAGAATCCGTAATCGCTTCTGATAAGTTTATATTGTAGGCAAATTTGCATACTTGTGTGTACCTAAAAATAGATTGCAATCAAGGGAGATAGCTCGTGTGCGCCATATTTCCACCAAGCTGGTGTGCGTTGAAGAAAGGCTAATTATAACTATAGCAGTATGGTAAACGGGGGCTATTGGAAACACTAGTATGATTTTTCAGGTGAGGCTGAGCGCGACAGAGGCCGAGACTGGGAAATTATACATGTGTTTTTATAGCCCTCTTTTATCATTCTACTGTCAGGATGGTAGCACTTGTAATATGACATAGGTTTAATGAACATACTGTTTGATGGAGAATAATGACACAGTTCCGCGAGCATGCATTTTCAAATGTTAAAGAAAACTCGAAAAACATTTCAAACAAGGGAACAGTGCAAAGTCTACAAATGCGGGAAAAGTATAGGAGCAATAGTTTATCACGATGGTATTGAGAGGACGTACAAAATCATGCTTGGCGCGTTCTCTGGGTTTCGCTTATTTTATATTTCTAATACAGCCACCATTACAACACGTACTCAAAAAATATGGAAAAATCAATAACAACCCATTATATCAATCGGTGGATAATACTATACCATCCAGCTGGTGTGGCTGATTGATAGTAGTTTGTTTTGTTTTTCTGTTGACAAAACCATTACTTGTTAATCATATCGAGCCATTGCTCAAGACCTCTGGGGAAATATTAACAGGAATCATTGACACGGGTGAGCTTCGCATTGGAAAATAATGCACCGTTGCTAAACCCGACTATTTCTGAGTGACCAGTGACGTGAACCTTTTCCACCAAAACGGCATGTTAGATATCAAAACAGTCCGTGCCTGCATTATCCAAAAACGTGCGATTTTATCCAATTAAAGTGTGTCATCCTCTAAAGACGGAGATGCAAGCGGTGCTGAGGTTGATTGTCACGTTTGTTAATGAACGTAAATGCGGTCGTTTGAAAGACGGCAATAAGAAGTCAGCCACGGTCTATCGCAACTACATATCTATGCACATTACTCCAAATGTGTGAATTGAAGTGGCTGCTAAAACTAACCCTCAAACATGGTATTTTTTCCAATCGATTTCCTACGTAAAGAATTCAGAGCTTTTGTTTAATATGCACCGTTTCTGGAC
Source organism: Margaritifera margaritifera (assembly GCA_029931535.1). NCBI lineage: Eukaryota > Metazoa > Mollusca > Bivalvia > Unionida > Margaritiferidae > Margaritifera > Margaritifera margaritifera. The sequence goes on along the minus strand of JAQPZY010001297.1, from coordinate 1,566,905 downwards.
ATGGACTCGGCCAACTTTCTAAGCTAAGATAGCTGATTTCCCGTTCTTTTGTCACTGTATTCACATATTTCACCTAAAATGTATCAAGCATGATTCAGGACAGGAATAATCACTGAAGAGTACTGTCCCTGCCACAAAGACATCTGAGGATTCCGAAGGGAAAATATACGTAAGGTAAAGCCCAGCTGTCCCTTTCTTGGTTGAGTTGTAAACTTTGAAATCTTGATATTACTTCTAGATCTACGTGAAGCCTGCAGTGGCGGAACCAGAGGAGGTTCGGGGTTTCTGTTGTCAATCCCTCTTTGCAGACAAAGGTAGCACAGCTTTCAGTGAAAATAAAAATAAAAAAAAGCTTTTATTTTATTTGTTAATTGTTCTTTTTCTTTTTTCCTTCTTTTTTCACATTTTATTTGTTTCCTGTACAAACTGGCCGTGGGATCGGACCATATGTTATCTCAACATTAGGGTCCTCTCCATTACAATTACTACACATACAAAGAAACAACATCAATTCTAACTATTACATCTAATTCAGTGATGTAGAAAAGACAACTAAAATATGAGAGAGAGATAGAGATTGTTATTTCTGTCTATGGTAATCATATATTGAAATTTTGTTACGCTTTATATCACAACTGAAAATTTGTGTATATAGAATATAACATAAACTTTAAATATGACTTAAAGACTTGGGGCAGAGCTTCCAAATTGTAATAGAACAAATAAGAGCAAAGATACAGAATATCAAAGAAGTTACTTCAGTAAGGAAGGAAAAAGGAAGTAAATAAAAGATATTAGGAGTAGAAGGACAGCTCGTTATATGATGAATGAGGTAGGAAAGCATTGAATATGAATCCGAAAGTGTGGACTTACTGGAAAATAAAAAGTTAAATCTGTTAAAAAATAAAATTGAACAAAATAAGATAAGGCTATATGAAACACTTTTGCTTATGGAGAAAAACGATAGAAAATGTAATCTTATTGACGATTTTAAGGAGAATGCGTATGATGTAGTCAGAAACTGTATGGCAAATAATTTGGGACTAGAAGACGACCTTTTTGAACAACGTCTACTTTCGCAATTCCCGCTGAATTCCATACAGGAATCCTAGCACACCTGCTCCAAGAGCAAATATAGCCAAGTTTGCAAACTTTGCTGACAGGGAATATAAAAGAAAGTTAACCATTTTTGTGCAAAGTCAACTACAATCTAACTCTATCTCAAATAAAATAAATAATAATAATCCTGGATTCGCCCCTGAACATGATTTTCACAGCCCTCTAGGATAAACATTTGTATACATGTTAATAAAGAGTATGTTTATAGTCGTGATTAAATACAGCGAAACAAATGATCAGTGTGCAAAGTATGGGAACGTGTTAGAGAATACAAAGGTGGCTTTTGCCATGCATATTTTATAGAACTATTGAGAACTTGATTTAATGTCTTCCTTTTACTGCACTAGTTAACTTTTTGTATCATGCTAATAGTTACATCAGGTATTTTTTAAAATGAAAAATGGTTTCATGTGATTTTACATCATCTTTTAATGTCTCTGCGATTTGGCAACATTTACTTTTCCGTGCTAATCTGGTATTCAGTTAAAAGTTTAAAATTTTATTTTCGTCTATATTTGTTTTCTTATTTTTGCGCGTCAAGCCTGGATATACCTTTAAGCAGTCTGACTCTAGGGACTTATTTTATGAATATGTGTATACAACACGACAAATAACGGGACTTATTTTATGAATATGTGTATACAATACGACAAATAACGGGACTTATTTTATGAATATGTGTATACAATACGACAAATAACGGGACTTATTTTATGAATATGTGTATACAACACGACAAATAACGGGACTTATTTTATGAATATGTGTATACAATACGACAAATAACGGGACTTATTTTATGAATATGTGTATACAATACGACAAATAACGGGACTTATGTTATGAATATGTGTATACAACACGACAAATAACGGGACTTATTTTATGAATATGTGTATACAACACGACAAAATAACGGGACTTATTTTATGAATATGTGTATACAACACGACAAATAACGGGACTTATGTTATGAATATGTGTATACAATACGACAAATAACGGGACATATTTTATGAATATGTGTATACAATACGACAAATAACGGGACTTATTTTATGAATATGTGTATACAATACGACAAATAACGGGACTTATTTTATGAATATGTGTATACAACACGACAAATAACGGGACTTTTTTTATGAATATGTGTATACAATACGACAAATAACGGGACTTATTTTATGAATATGTGTATACAATACGACAAATAACGGGACTTATGTTATGAATATGTGTATACAACACGACAAATAACGGGACTTATTTTATGAATATGTGTATACAACACGACAAATAACGGGACTTATTTTATGAATATGTGTATACAACACGACAAATAACGGGACTTATTTTATGAATATGTGTATACAATACGACAAATAACGGGACTTATGTTATGAATATGTGTATACAATACGACAAATAACGGGACTTATGTTATGAATATGTGTATACAACACGACAAATAACGGGACTTATGTTATGAATATGTGTATAAAATACTACAAATAACGGGACTTATGTTATGAATATGTGTATACAACACGACAAATAACGGGACTTATGTTATGAATATGTGTATACAACACGACAAATAACGGGACTTATGTTATGAATATGTGTATAAAATACTACAAATAACGGGACTTATGTTATGAATATGTGTATAAAATACTACAAATAACGGGACTTATGTTATGAATATGTGTATACAACACGACAAATAACGGGACTTATGTTATGAATATGTGTATACAACACGACAAATAACGGGACTTATGTTATGAATATGTGTATACAACACGACAAATAACGGGACTTATGTTATGAATATGTGTATAAAATACTACAAATAACGGTAACTAAACAAATCCAACTGATTCGTATTGAATACTTAACAAATCCACAAGTGTGCATAGAGAAAGCAACTCTGAATTTACGTTTTAATTTATGATCTACCTTTTCTTCCTAGAAAAAGGTTACTGTTGTCATGCGTTCTAAAATATATTTATTTTTACAAGATTCAAATTATTCTGGCCTCAAAATTATAAACTGTTGCTAGCACGAACACAATTTGATCTTTGTGAAGTTGTCAAATGATTTGAACTTTAAAAATAAAACTTGTATAAAATGTATTACAGTAATTCTATAAATTACAAATAATTGCGTCTGAATACTTACTTACACAAAATCATAATGGTTTTTAGGGCCAATCGATTGCTGATAATTTCCTCTGTCCAATTCATACTGATGAGAAAACCACTTGCAGTAAATACATGTTATTACTTTAGCAAGGGAGATAGTTCCATTTTGTGTCATTGCGTAGGTTGCAAAACAGTTATTTCCCCTTAATAAAGTATTCTAGTAACAGTTACTGTTTGCTTACATCATTCTAAATTATACAACATAAATAATAGCAAATATGTATTAGTACCAGCTATGCTATATTTGCAACAAAGGGTTTCGTCAATTCAAGATAAAAGAATGAATTACAGGTTAAATAGATAATACGTGCACAAGGGACTAAGTATTTCCAAGAAACACAATACTAAGCTATATCCATATATATATATATATATATATATATATATATATATATATATATATATATATATATATATATATATATATATATATATATATATATATATATAATTGTGTTTAAGTGTGTGTGTGTGTGTGTGTGTGTGTGTGTGTTGAAACAGTTATTAAGAATTATGTCTTTTTAGGTCTGATCGAAAGCAATTGGACAAATTGGAGAAGTTTGTAAACATGCAGATTAAGTTACAAAGTTTTTTCAAATTTTCACATGTGGCAATGGAGGTAAGTTGATTCGAATTCTTAAGAAAAAGACTAAATTTTGTGTCACTCTTGACTGTCTTCAAATTTCCATAAGAGGTTATAAAATACCGACAAACCCCATACGCACATTTATGACAGATACACCACCATCTCCATTTTTACTGAGAACAAGTTTGTGTTACCATATGCAAGACGCCCAAAAATAAATAAAACATATTCAGCACAACTGATAACATTCGGAAAAAAGTTAAAATGTTGGTACTTGTCAAAGGACAGATGTGCACAAGTCTTTTAAAACAATCATTATATATATATATATATATATCTATATATATATATATATATATATATATATATATATATATATATATATATATATATATATATATATATCGCAAATCAAAGATAACACATCTTGTTTTTCAAAGATTGTGTTACCAATTATCTTAATATGTCTGTTATAAACAGTAACTTATATAACACTGTCTTCAGAGGTTTTGTTGTGCATTGATAAAAATGGAGTTAGGAATCAGGTTGAGTAAAAAATAATATCAGGTTAGCAAAGTTTGGAAAAAATTGGTTTCATTCAATGTCACTCTCCTCACAAGTCTTTTACGTTCTGTTGTTAATGTCTACGTATTCTAAAATAAAGTTCTTCAGTTTTCGTTCTGCTGTATTAAGTTTTGTACTGACCCATTAACACTGTTCATTGGTTACTTTTTGCGGCTTCGAGTACACATAGTCCTTATTTATATCTGACAGCTTTTAAATTATTAGTTCCTGACATAAAAAACGAAATACACAGTAATGGATTAAATTAAAACGATTATGAATGACCAACAGTTAAGGATGGTGCTATAAAAAAGATAACGATTACGTGTTACTGCATACTGTTTGAATGTGGTGTAGGTTTACACCAACCTGATAAAGCATATAAATTCCGTGAAATTATAAATATTTCTTCATTATAGCTGTTGAACTATTACGGGCCGTCATTACGAACAATACTAATGGATGATTAACAAGATGTTTTCTCATAAACACGGATTTTACTCATAAGCACGAGTCCCCTTGCCAACAGAAGATCATTTGGATAAGCCGACAATATATAGACTGTTATGGAGGACTGATGCTCAGGCATTGGGAGTGAAGTATCTTCCACTGAAATACACCACAACAGCTCAACCGCGATCGTCTGGACAGGTTTCAAATCGTTATGAACTGGTTGTCAAATCTAAGTTTACGATTGAAGCAGTGGCGGAAGGAAATATTACTGCAATACACTACTCATTAAGATGCATCAACATACAAAGTTTCATCAGTGTAGGATCAAAAAGAATTTGATTAGAGGTAATAGAGTGATCATTACATAAGAAATAATAAATAATTGTTTAAAAGTACAAACGTCACTCAGTCGTAGACATGAAGTCAAAATGACCTAGTGCTGGTGTAGTTGATAACTTCTCGATCAGATACATCCACATACACATTTGCATGAGTCTTGGTGAAATAGGGTCCAGGATATTGCGGGTGTAACAAATAGATAGCTGACAATAAAAAAGTCACTCAAGAGTGAAAAGTGACCTGGTCACAGTAAATAAAACTAGGACCTTTCTAGGGATTATTCTCATGAGTGCAAGACATCGAATCAATCTTCATACCATTCTCTAGGGAAGCAAACTTTTTTTTTCTACGTTGATATATTCTAGCTGGGAAAAAGCAGTGTATATATATATATATATATATATATATATATATATATATATATATATATATATATATATATATATATATATATATATATATATATATATATATGATATATGCGAATGTTGTGATCATCCTTAGAATGAGAGCAAGAAGATTTGTATTTTTTTTTTTTGTTAGGACATATCACCTAAGTCTCTCATTTTTAATGGAAAGACTTTCTATGTCCTGTCTACATCATAAACGACTGAGAACACAGAAGCCTAAGATCAAAGTTCCCAAAATCTGATATTTATACACGTTCCACTGGAGTTATGAAAGTGATGACATCAAGATGTCGAATGTCAAATACAGTACAAGTTTTGTCGTATTTATGTCTTTCCTATCTATTTACATGTATATTTAAGAATGCCTAAAAAAAAAAGAAAATTATATTCTTGCATAAAAGTGCACTTTTATTCCACACTATTAATCATATTGTCAAGTAATGAGATGCAATGAATGCCTTTTGTAGGGATGATAAAAACCAGATCAGAGATATTTTCATATATGTGAAGTTGAACTATAATCTTTCAAGTCATATCCAAAAATCTGGAAATTAGCTTTTCTTGAAATTCGTAAGTCTTGATTACGTTTTTTATTTTTTTTTTTAAATGCAAAACTCCCATGCAAAATAACCAAGATTCTTTTCTCTCTGCGCACTGATGATGACGTTCGATTGGTACGTCTTGCACTTATACTCCTAATTTTTGTTGACTGATAAACCATGGATATTAAAATTACTCTTTAGACAACTAAGAAATATGTTTCCCTCTATCCCTTATCTTGAAAGATAAACGGCTTTAGAACCTAATATTTTAAACATTTCCAATATTTTGTGTGGTCTTTTTATGGGTGAATTATAAGAAATCTATTGTGTTCTACTATCAAGAAACCTCAAATGCCATACTCTCTTTTCAAAGGTTCAAACTACTACATTAAGCAGTCATTTGTCTACCACTGATGCTGCCTTTCTAAATGTCTGAAACATTAGTATCGCTACCAGCTGCTTTAATTCAAGCTACCTTTCATGTATAATTTATAATCACCAAATATATCAGACTGAAGCACGAAAAGGAGATTGGAACTTCAGTCCTGATCACAGTGGGGTCACATGTAACTTTGCAACATGTTTATTGTATATCCTCATGAATGTAACATTTTCAATCTTCCATAAACTCGTTGCAGATTATCAAGAGAATCAATCTATACTGTTAAACTAATTCTGCAACTGTTGACATATCCTGCATCCATCTGCTAAATACACATAAAATATTCACGTCTGGGCCTCACAAACAGATACACGAATGTACTAATAAGATCAGTTCATTGAGAACGTCTATTATCATTGCAACAATTGTTTGAAATCATCCATTTCAGTGCCCATGGCTCTTCAAATACCAAATTATTTCACTTTACACATTCACTTTATAGTTTTCATTGGCATCTGCATGTATCCCCTGAAACAATGCCAAACGTGGAAAATGGTATACTCGTAGAAGCCCTTTTTGCAACATAATCTGTTAATTTAAATTACGTAATTATGATTCTCTTTGATTATCTTGAAATTCCATTAATTTGAAAAATTGAATCCTGGAATCAGAATTCAATCTGGATTTTAAAAATAACAAGAAATCTTGGTAATGCTAATTCTTATTCCGAGTATCTAGAGATTCTAGTCCTGGAGTTTCGTGTGTCAAAATGGGTCTTCTATTATCTACATACTTTATCCAGGGACTATGACTATGAGTTTCGTGTGCCAAAATGGGTCTTCTATTATCTACATACTTTATCCAGGGACTATGACAGACAGCCAAAATGGGTCTTCTATTATCTACATACTTTATCCAGGGACTGTAACAGACAGCCAAAATGGGTCTTCTATTATCTACATACTTTATCCAGGGACTGTAACAGACAGCCAAAATGGGTCTTCTATTATCTACATACTTTATCCAGGGACTATGACTATGAGTTTCGTGTGCCAAAATGGGTCTTCTATTATCTACATACTTTATCCAGGGACTATGACAGACAGCCAAAATGGGTCTTCTATTATCTACATACTTTATCCAGGGACTATGACAGTGTGCCAAAATAGGTCTTCTATTATCTACATGCTTTATCCAGGGACTATGACAGTGTGCCAAAATGGGTCTTCTATGATCTACATACTTTATCCAGAGACTATGACAGTGTGCCAAAATGGGTCTTCTATGATCTATATACTTTATCCAGAGACTATGACAGTGTGCCAAAATGGGTCTTCTATTATCTACATACTTTATCCAGGGACTATGACAGACAGTCAAAATGGGTCTTCTATTATCTACATACTTTATCCAGAGACTATGACAGTGTGCCAAAATGGGTCTTCTATTATCTACATACTTTATCCAGGGACTATGACAGACAGCCAAAATGGGTCTTCTATTATCTACATACTTTATCCAGGGACTATGACAGTGTGCCAAAATGGGTCTTCTATTATCTACATACTTTATCCAGGGACTATGACAGTGTGCCAAAATGGGTCTTCTATTATCTACATACTTTATCCAGGGACTATGACAGACAGCTTTGATAACATTCTTAATATACGATTTTACAAAATGTTATATACTACTGTTTCTAATATTAGAGAAATCTGTGTGTGCACCACAGTATTAACTTGGTATCAGTGATATAATTCAAGGTCGGTCCGGTAGTTAATTATACTTCTTTAAATACATACGTTCCTGTAGACTGTCATCATGACCGTAGCAATCACTCTTCCAATATAATGGCCATCTGACCGAACTGCTCAATATAAATAGCAGAAGATCCATTGATATAACTTAAATATAATATTGTTTTGCACAGATGTGGCCGAACAAGATTTTCAATTCCATATGATGCACTACTTTCTCAAGAATGTTGAAAAAGATATATATATATATATATATATATATATATATATATATATATATATATATATAGAGAGAGAGAGAGAGAGAGAGAGAAAGAGAGAGAGAGAGATAAATAGATAATATGCATATTGACAACAATAGTGTGAAAGATACAGCTTAATAACCCTAGTTCATTCATAAATCAATAATAGTGTACTTTCTTGTGAAAACAACCTTTTAAAGGCCACTTTATCATTTGCGACCATATTTAAATTTGTTTACGAAAGGTTAGTAGATGAAACGTCAAGAATATAGTGCACCAGTGCAGCAGGGTTGTCGTGCAACTGTAACTTTTGATATTGTATGTGCACTATGTCAGAAAAGGAAGGGGTTTTTTTTTGTTTTAGTTTTTGATCTCTGGTTAAATAAAGAATGAATTAAAGACAAATGCTTAAATTTGCCACGTATTTGTTACTCGAATTAGCAAATGTGTACGTTTCCACGTTGCCATCCACGTGATATAAATATTTTTTTTTTTTATTCATGTTCAACATCACATAACAATTTACTGAAAACTCATTTTAGGAGGAAAACGTTTATTCAGTAAAAAGCAGTATTTCACAAGGCACAACAAATTTTAATAAAAAGCTTAAATTAGATCATATGAAGTGATACATAAAAAACATTTACATACTTCCGAGTTTGAAGAAAATTTAAATGAAACATATGAAATAACATCCATAATAATCAATTTTATATATTCACTTGCATTAAAATATATTTTATATCAAAGATTTACAGTATACAGAGATCAACAAAATTATATGTAGATATATAATATAGAGATCACCGAAATTATATGTAGGTACATAATATAGAGATCACCGAAATTATATGTAGGTACATAATATAGAGATCACCGGAATTATATGCAGGTATAGAATATAGAGATCACAGGAATTATATGTAGGTACAGAATATTGAGATCACAGGAATTATATGTAGATACTTCTACATTGAAACAGAGCCGCCACATTTCTTTCGCTTTTCATTTTCTCATTTATTATACATACAATTTATCTGAGTTCAAGCAAGACAAATTTTAAACGTGCACCAGTTTTTAATTTTACAAAAAATAAGTTCAAAGGAAATTTTTCATGTTTACACAAATCGTTCTTCTCTAACAGTTAAAAGTCTTTATCAATTTCCATAAATGTTTTTTTTTTTTTGGTGTTTATGTGCCCTAATAGTATATGTTTCAAGCTGCAAACCAAATGACCAAGTTTTCGTCACCTTTAAAATGTTTTCTACAACATTAAGATTCTATCAGCGACTAATAATTGTTGTTTTAATGTTCCTTGTTTATGTGTGAATGTATGAGTTAGGACCAAACTTCTACCATAGGTTGTACACGCAAACTCTTATAACGTCTTTGTGCAACATGTTGCGAAGTCTTGAAATTAATTGCTGAAGCACTTGCAGTTCATTTAATATAGATCTGAATTCATTCAATTTATTATAAAAAGAAACAAAAATAAAAATGGCAGGTGGATGGTTTGATTCGTACATAATCTATCTTCTGCCAACAAAAACCTTGTCAACATAATAATCGTTTTCCTTCATTTCGTTTCAGTAATATATACATATATATATATATATATATATATATATATATATATATATATATATATATATATATATATATATATATATATATTACTGTACTCGTTATTTGATACGTAAATCGTAAATGGGTGAATTCGTGGCTGAAAGGTCACGAGCTTCTGTCTCTAAAACTATATAATGCAGTAGTCTAGGTTATAATCCTGCCTATAGGTTCTTTTTATTGCCCCAGTTTGTAAAACGCTGCAGATGCTGCAAGATGTGTGTGTGTGGGGGGGGGAAGGGCTGGGATGCTAGTGTGTGTGTGTGTGTGTGTGTGTGTGTGTGTGTGTGTGTGTGTGTATGAAGTCTTCCAACCTTAAACTCAGGCAATGTAGTAATTATCACAAAAGTTCATGATAAAGTAGGTTCTAAGTTGGAATAATAGGTCATTATTTGTATTTATTTATCTATTTCGTAGCAATAAGAACCAGGGCATAATGAAACAATGAAGGTCTTCATATGGCAGGTCTAACAAACCATGTGTGCTTTTTGTATGCTGTATTGCTATAGTATTTAGTAAAATGTTTTACATCCACATAGAATAGAAATTTCATTTGTATATTTAACACACAAACTGCAAAGCTTGGCAACAAAAGCTCATGATGATGATGAGAGAGAGAGAGAGAGATGGATATTCTTTCACTCCTCTATTTTCTGAGGATTTTAAGATAATTTAGACAAATGCAATCTAATACATAAAGGCAAGAAAATAGGCAATTCAAAACTTATGAAGCCCTATGAATAAATTATAAATTAGGAGTTAGCAAATTTATAAATAAATGAATACCAGCATTATCAATTACATATGCTTCTAAATATTGTACGTGCAGTATATGTATTGTCAAGCATTTATTACAGTCATTTGCTTAGAGTTTCTATCAACTGAGATAATGTTTCTGTTGAATCGTGTAATATCCATCAGACATGTTTTTATCTGTATTTAGTTCTAAACTCGCTAAGTTACAAAATTATTTCACTTCTGAAGCTATAGCGTTTTAAAATTCTACACAACAAAAATAGTTAATATACTAATTGCTTCGCAGTTCAATACAATTATTTCTTGCATTATATTCTTTGAAAAGCTCTCTAATCAATCGAATAAACAATATCCCTTATCGTAATGAAATACTTGGTAGATAGTCTTATCACATTTATCCGTGACTCAAGTTCCAGTTGTTCTGAAATATCGTTTAAACCACCAAGTAGCATAATCAGTATATTATCATCTAACTGATCAAAGAAATCACAGTAAATGTTTGGAGGCATATATGGAAATAGATTCTCCATCAAATGCTTTCTGTCGTTAAAGGTCGAGGGATAAGTCATTTAAATGAGTAAAATACGGTCATCACTTGTTTTCACACAAAGGGGACACAATCCAGATCTTGCTTTCATTCCTCCAATACGAATTAATGTAGAGACTCCATTTTTCTGCTTGAGTCAGTGTAAGCGAGTTTCTATAAATGGTGCATTTTTAATTTTTGAATAAATTTTTAAAAATCGACCGAATCCATCCCATGGATTTCTGATACTCATTTCATGTTTTATCTCGTCGAATACCTGTATTCTTGTCCCAATTAAGTTTGTTCATGTTAATTTTTCTCGAAACCTTCCAGCAGAAATAAAGTCGTTGAGAGAATTTTCTAAATCATACTTTTTGAATACAGTATAAATATCATATATAAAAGAATTATAACTATGTTTGGGGTCAAAAATCAAATTGCCAACAATCCAGAGAAAAATCTTTTTAGCAGTTAAGTGTACCGATGTACTATACATACGACCTAAAAATATAAGTTGTTGCTTATCTATGCGAGCTTCCAAAGAAATCATTCCCATGCATGCTGTAGTGGATCCTATCAGCGATCTTTGGGGAAAACCTTGTACTCTCTGGGCGAAATACCGTTGTATTTTCTCCAGTCTTTCAATGCCCTGATATGTCATACTGAACCAAAGTTCTGAGTCATGCAAAAGAGATGGCAATATAACTCTTTCCCAGACTTTCACGGAAATTATAGGGTTCATTCCATTTGCACTTAATCCAATTGGATATAGAGTTTGTGACACGTTTAGCTTTATCGCATAAATAGTCTGCATTAATTTTCATTGACTGGGAAAAAGTTACTAATGTATATATCACCTTTTTTGTTCAAGTAATAACCTGTAATATAAAAGTAAGTCCATTTGATGAATACGCTCCTTGTTTCCACTGACTATCATACAATTACTATTGCTAGGATTATATTTCAATTTCCACTTCTGTGCATACCGATAAGCTGTATTCACGAGTATCTGTAATACATTCAGCGCAGAACTTAAAAGAGTAGTATCGTCTGTTAAAAGCACGACAGGTATGTTCAATGACCCGTTGTTAAACCTTAATTAGTCATTATTAATTCATTCAATAGGTCATTTATATACACGAGAAAAAGAAAAGCCAACATCAAACGCACTTGACCAAGTACCCTTCGTAATGGAAATGAGTTCGATACAAGCCCTCTAAAGGATACACAAGCACTTGTTTGTATGTAGGAATGGGCGATTATTCTACAGATTTTTGCATTAATTCCTAAATATTTTAATTTTCTTCAATAGTCCACAATGCCACAGTCTATCAAAGGCCTTTTCCTTATCCAGAAAAAAACAGCATATAGATTAGAATTATGATTTATATAGCACATAAGATATTCTTGAAGGGTGAATGCAGCAGAGAGAGAGAGAGAGAGAGAGAGAGAGAGAGAGAGAGAGAGAGAGAGAGAGAGAGAGAGAGAGAGAGAGAGAGAGCTCCAGCGCTCTTACGAAATCCAAACTGACAAGGATGTGAAAAGTGTATTGTGTCTAAATACTTTTGAATTCTGGCCATCAATATGTTTTCAAACAATTTTCCCAGACCAGATGTCAACGTTATACCACGATAATTCATCGGGTCTTTTTATCTTTACCATTTTGTTTGTATATCGGTAGAATCATCTCACATCTATATACATTAGGGAAATGCTCCAACTGGATCATATAATTAAAAAGAGCAGTTAGATGTCTGATTTGATACTTTCCGCAATACCTTAAATGCTCGTTCGATACGGAATCAATGCCTGGTATTTTTGTTTTTATTTCTAGAGACTTGATATGCTGCACTATCTCCTCCTCTTTGATTGTATCATATTGTATGTTATCAATCTCTAATTTGATTTTGTTCCTACATCTACCTGACATTCTCACACTTAATATATTCCTCATCTCTTGTATCGCTTAATTCAGAAAAATACAATTTCCATAAATTGACACATTCATTCGAATAATTTGATTTTACTCCGTGGAATACACTATTACCATAATCTGATCTATCGTTCCTACTTTTCCGTATGACTTTGTAGAATTCGTCTGTTCCCAGGTCTGCACTTTTTCCTATTTCTTCAAATAAACACTCTTTATATACTTTTTCTCTAGCCTGCGCTTCTTTCTGAATTCTCTATTTGCTTCCTCGTATTTTCTGTTATTGTTACTATTATTGGCCTTTAAATTTTCCTGCTTTGATCCATTTTCATTTCTTGATGTAATTTATCAAGGTCATTTTTCTTCCAATATGGTTTCAAATGCCATCTGAATCTAGACTTTTGAATACATCTATCTGGAGCAGTTATTACACTTTTAGTTATCAGTTCATTATACTTCTCTATATCTTCCACTGATTTACACTCAAAGGCGAAATTCAAAAATGTATCAACGCCCTCTTTATATATACTCACTTCTAATGGATTCGCCAAGTCAATTTAATTCTTGGAAAACCAAGTGTCTTCATATTTTCTTTGAACATATCTCTCGCAAGTGTTGTTGTAACTTGTAGGTGATCCGATATTGCAAAATCAATTATGTCGTTCACTCTGCAATTTTTTACACCACCTCGGATTGTAACAGGTATTAATGTATAATCTAGTGTAGACGTCTGTGTCACGTCTTTTGATCTATACGTGATAGTAGTAGATGGGGGGTATTGAGAGCCAAAATTTTAGTGGGGGCACTTGAGAGCCAAACGGGAAATTAACATTGTGGCTCTCAAGTGCCCCTTGGCTCTCAAGTGCCTCGGGTCAAGTGGGGGCACTCTAGAGCCGTACGGGAATTTATCATAGCGGAGGCAGTCTGGGTACGTACGGGAGTTTAACATGGCGGAGGCACTCTGGGTACGTAGGGAGTTTAACATGGCGGAGGCACTCTGAGGTACGTACGGGAGTTTAACGTTGCGGGGCCTCTCTGGGTACGTACGGGAATTTATCATAGCAGGGGTCGCATACGGGGTGTGGGAATAATTAATCTTTCTTGAAAAATGGGTGGTCCTAAAAAGGACCGTTGGAGGAGGATTATTATTTCCTCCAACATTGAGTGAGGAAGCCTGGGAGTGGGAGGTGGAATTTGTTGTTGTTCTTTTTCTTTTTCTTTTCGGGTATCCAGTCAGGAGGTCCCATTTTCCTAAATTTGTTCTGGATTTTCATCCAGGACAAATTTAAGCGATGGAAGTCTCTTTCTCTCTTGGTCTGGTCTTTCTTCATTTTTTCCTCGGCCCAGATCTTCTTGATGGTAGCCACTTCTTTGATCATGACTTCTCTGACTAGTATCTGGGCGGTGAGAAGAGCAGTCGCTTCCCGTCGAACTGCACTGGGGGGTGGATATAACCACAAATCTTCTTGGACTTGGTGAAGAAAATTCTCCACCCCTACCAGTAAGTCCAGGGCTTTTTTGAGAAGCCCTACTCGACAGGGTAGTACCGAGGAGGTCTTCATTGCTTCCTCCACCATCACATAATGGACCAGACTCCTGGCATTTTTTATGGCAGCCACTTGGTTGGAGACAAAGGATAGAGTGGTTGGATATCTCCAACAACACTCTATCCTTTCTACCAGGGACTCCACTCCCACCACATCCCAGGCTTCCTGTAGATTTTCTATCGTTGACATTTTAGTTGAAGTGTGAATGGTTCGACTGCGGAAGGCGTCGCTTTAATATACTTGAAGCGCGGACGTGATGGAAAACATCCCTTTTTTTCCCCCAAAAAAACATACATACAAACAAAAAACACACACCACACTATCCTTTTTTTATATCAAACACAAACTTACACACACCACAAACATATAAGATGGAAAAGGTTTTTTTTTTTGTTTTTGTTGGGTAGACTATCACAAACAAAAAAAACATACAAACATATAAAACATAAATATATATATAGGGCAATCATTGGAAAAATTAATCTTTTCTTGAGTAATAGGTGGCCCTGAAAAGGGCCGTTGTTTTTTTTTTTGTTGTTGTTGTTTAACATGGGCATCTCCTAGAGGGTTTTCTTTTTCTTAAACTTCTTCTGACTTCCGGTCCGTACATCAAAACCCTCTTTAGACAGCCTTGTCTCTCCACATAAATCTGACGATTCCATGTAGCGGTCTCTGTAATTTTTGTGATGGCCCATGAGGCCTTCACATACATAGGGAATGCTGGATTAAACAGCATTCCTGAGACGATGTTGGAGGATTCCACACTTGTCCACATTTTTTTCTTTAGGAGTAGTCTTGGATAAAAAAAACCGGTGAAGCTTTATGAGACAAGCGGTGGTATATATACCTTATGATCGGATTGAAATGCATCGAAATCAACTACCAATCCAATAGCGCGTTACAAGTGGGTCGGCTTTTCTTCCAATGGGAAGAGAGTAGGGGTATGACGTCATTTTGGGTATAAAGGTATCGTAGCGTTCGTAGGGCTTATTACTTTTTCGACAGCCTTCATGGAGACCGGAAAGACAAGTAATATGTATTGGAGTGAGCCTTCAATGATTAATACTGCTGCTGCTGCTGCTTTGCTGAACTTCCGGCCGGAAGACTTTGATTTAGATTTTCTAAATCAAGAGTTTCAGTCGTCTGAGAATACTAGTACTGCTACTGTTGTTGCTTCAGCAGTGGATGAATTGATGGATGAATTTAAAAAGAAGCAACAGGAAGAGATGGAAAATTTTTTAAAGAAACAAAGAGAGGATGAAGAAATGTTTCTTCTTCAGCAGCAGAAAGAAGAAGAAGAGAGAAGAAGAAAAAGTGAGGAAGAAATCAGACAGCAGTTAGAAGTGGAGGAGAAGAAGGAAACAGTAAAGGAAGGCATCAGTCCTGAAGAAAAATCGGTGAGTCTTTTAGAAGAGATATTATATGAGTTAAAATGGATGACAAATGCCTATAAGTATTCTTTAACTCAGCCAAAGCGAAAAAGACCATCACGGGCTAAACATTCTTCCAAACCTACCAGTTCTAGTGAGATGCCACCACCACAAACACCACCAGTGACTACCACCATAAGCAAAACACCAGCAGTAGCAGCAGAATTTGGATTGGGTCGTGGTAAAGGACAACGACAATTGAAGTTGATTATGTAAAGAAAACTTCAAAAAGTTTGTATTTTTTTCGATCAAAAACAAACACCCCAACGGTCCTTTTAATTGCCCCCCAGATTTCTAGAAAAGAAATCAAATTGCCAAATCAAGTAAAACTTTAAAAAATCCCATTGTGTTGAATATAATTGTGAGTGCGTGCGTTCTAAAAATATTCTAAAACAAAATAACACAAAAACACTTACTTTTTTTCCAGTCTGGTGTATTCTCTCCTTTTTTTTTTGCAAAATAATTCACCAATGAACATATATTACCACATTCCCCCCAAAAAACAAAGTTCACTTTCTGAAATTCTTGTGCTTCTTGAATTGCGTCGCAGGAATCATAGTTTCTTCATTCTCACTATCTCTCTTGTTTTTCTTGAATTTCTTCTTCTTCATAGGGACCCTGATCGTCACAGGAATCATATCTTCCATTTCTTCTTCTTCATTCTCACTGTCTTCCATTCTTCTCACTCTCTTCTTACTTTTCTTGATGATATGTTCTTCTTCTTCCTCTAGGTTTGAATATCCTTCGGCTTCCTCCCTCTCCTCTGCTAGATTTTCTTCTTCTTCTTTCTGAGGGCACTCCGAAGACCAATGTCCTGGTCCTTTACAATAATAACAGATATCTTTTGTTTTGTCTCTCTTTTCTTTTTTTAGGTTTCGACGTTGTGGGCATTCTGGAGCCCAATGTCCTTTCTCTTGACAGATATAACAAGTATCTTCACTTTTATCTCTGATTTGATGTTGTCGTTGTGGACATTCTGGAGCCCAATGACCTTTCTCTTGGCAGATATAACAAGTATCTTGACTTTTATCTCTCACTGTACTTCCTTGGGCTAGATAATTCCAATAATACGCAGGAGGATGTCCTTTATTGGCGCATCGATTTTTTCCTCTTCTTGACTCTTCCATCTTTTCAGCAGTTTTGAAAGTTCAATCACCAAAGACTGATTCTGAAGGTACGAAGCTCTCTCTTTATATACTCACCTCTCTCTATATAAAGGTACCTGGGTGAAACTGAATCAGTTTCAAAGTAAAGTTCAAGATGAAAAGATCACGCCCAAACCATGAGAAACCAGAACAACAAGAAACAAAGAGGCCACGAAGACTATTTTCCGTGCCACCTGAAACACCATTAGATGAACTACTAGCTCAAGTCCATGCCAGTGACTTCGAAGAGGAGATGAGTGAACCTGAAACCTTTCCATCTTCAAAACCACCCAAAACAAAACTCACCACCACTACTACTACCAACACCAGAACCCCAGACCAAGAAACACAATCTAGTACCTTGGCTCCTCCTGAAAATTACTATCGGATTCGAGAGAGTCAAAAAATTACCTCTCGAAAATTTAGAACCACTGCCTACACTCATACGGTACACTTCAAAGACTTCAAGTCCGAAATACCTCCCGAGAAAGCGGCGGGGTTCATTAGTGATTTGTGGAGTTCTGTGTTACAGAACTTGAAACGTCAATGTGGAGCCAAAGAAGATGATCGCTTGAGACTGGCCATCCATCATGACAACTTGAAGAGTCCCGTTTGGATTGAGTTCAGCACCCCGGCAGAATTCACGCCAGACAAAGTCATGTCCAAAATAGAACATGTACAACAATCCAATGACAAGTTTACCATCACCGATGGAAAGGCCACACTCTACATGACACACGTTGCTCCACCTCGAGGAAGTGGACTAAGCAGAAAACCGTTATTGGTGGACTATCTTCGTACTACCAAACAAAGTGTCGTCCAAATCGACAATACTCAAGACCAAATGTGCTTGGCTCGAGCTATCGTGGTGGGCCGCACCTATGCTAACAAGAACGAGAGTAAAGAATGGAAAAAAAGCCTGGATGAACATTCGAGGATCGCAAAGACTCCAACAACAAAAAGAAGCAGAACTCCTGTTACAACAAGCGGGGATCCCTAAAGAGACCGTGTGTGGCATTTCTCAAATGCAGAAACTTCAAGATGTTTTGGCTACTCATTATACTTTGAAAGTTCACCCTCAAGAAGTGCGCGGAGATATGGTGTTTCGAGGCCCCGATTTCCCTGAAGGAAAATACATTCATCTCTATTACCATCAAGAACATTTTGATACCATCACTAGTATTACCGGATTTTTGGGATACTCTTACTACTGTGAGAAATGCAACCATGGGTTTAATAGTCGAGAGCGACACCTCCATTGCGGAGCAAGATGTCGGGGCTGTTTAGCAGACCAACCATGCCTTCCTGAACAACAACAACAACAACAAAATCACGTCCATTGTGAGGTGTGTCGACGAAGTTTTGTTAGTCCTTCTTGTTACCAACAGCATCGCAAGACACAAGGTCACCAACAAAAATGTGCTTGCGAGTTATTGAAATCGTGTTCTACGTGTGGACAACTAATTCGTACCAACAACCCTAAAGCACACGTTTGTGCTGGCAAGAAAAAATGTTCTATTTGTCATCAGATCGTCGATTTTGATCATCGATGTTTTATTCAAAAGTTTGACAAGACAGAGAAGAAAGAAATAAAGAAGAATAAGAACAAGAAACAAGTAGATTTCATCTTTTTTGATTTTGAATGCATGCAAGAAACGGGCATTCACATTCCCAATTTTTGTGTGGCGCATCGGGCTTGTGATCAGTGTATTCAAGAATCGATTCATTTTCACTGTCCTCATTGTAGTCGAATTCCAGGAGGACGTGAAAAAATCTTTCGTGGAGTTAACACTTTTTCTGAGTTTGCTGAATGGGTTTTAGACCCTACCACCCACGACAGTTGGAGCGAAGAAGACATTCAACGTTACGGAGATTGTCATCGGTATGCCACCGTCATAGCTCACAATTTTTCGGGATACGATGGTCAGTTTTTACTCAATTATTATTTGAACCATGGCACCGAACGACCTGAAGTCACCATGAACGGAAAAAAGCTCATCTACATGAAAGTAGGACAAGTTCAGTTTAAAGATTCAATGAGTTATTTGGCCATGCCTTTGAGTCGCATGCCAAAAACGTTTGGCATGACATAAATTGCTAAAGGCTACTTTCCTCACTTCTTCAACACGGAAGCTAATCAACATGCTGTCCTACCTCATTTGCCTGACCTTCATGATTACGACCCCGACGGAATGCGCCCCGAACATCGAGAAGCTTTTCACACTTGGTACCGCGCTCACCAGACTGATCCATTTGACTTTCAAGAAGAGATGCTCAAATATTGTCGATCTGATGTAGATATTTGAAGACGTTGTTGTGGAAAGTTTCGAGAGTTATTTCTCGATCACGGAGAGGTTGATCCTTTGAAAGATGCAGCCACCTTACCTAAAGCCTTAGTCTACAGGCAAAATTTCATGCCCGAGAACTAACTAGCTATCATCGACTCCAACACGTCTCTCTTTGCTAGTCGTCAATATTCGGTCAAAGCTTTACGTTGGTTTCATTACTTGTGTGAAAAAGAAGACAAATGGATACAACATGCTAGAAACGGAGGAGGAGAAAAGAAGATTGGAGGTTATTCCGTGGATGGATTTGATTTAGAAAACCCGCACACGGTATACGAGTTTCAGGGTTGTTTGTTTCACGGATGCCTTACTTGTTATCCTGATCGAGACATGAAAGGCCCTTATTCAGATTCTACCATGGAACAGTTATACGAACAGACTTGCCAACGACGTCTCAAGCTAGAAAGTCAAGGATACCAAGTGGTAGAAATGTGGGAGCACGAGTACGATCGACGTTTGAAAACCGATCCTGAATTTAAAAACATTACCCAAAGTTACGACGCGGCTGCCATTGAACCTTTAGATCCGCGCCACAGTTTATTTGGAGGAAGAACCAATGCCACTCGCTTGCTGTACGACGTGAATGAATCCCAAGGAGAAGAAATCAAATACATCGACGTGTGTTCTTTGTATCCTTGGGTGTGTAAATATGCTCGTTTTCCCACCGGTCACCCTGAAATTTTGACAGAACACATCGACGTGAAACACATTCGTCAATACGAAGGATTAATTAAATGTAAAGTCTTACCTCCGAAAAACTTGTACCATCCAATCTTACCTCACCATTGTCAAGGAAAACTGATGTTTCCTTTATGTCGGACGTGTGCCGAAACGTGCAACCAAGATCATCCCTGTCACCACACGGAGGAAGAACGGTCTTTGACACGAACGTGGGTTAGCGCCGAATTGTTACGGGCACTGGATCGTGGATCCAGGCATTTTCTCGGGGTATGTCAATCAGTTTTTAAAACTGAAACAAGAAGCTAGTGGCTATCCTTCGTGGTGTCAGACTCCCGAAGACCAAAAACGATTCAAAGTAGAGTACCGTGACATCGAAGGCATCACTTTGGAAGAGGTGGAAAAAAATGAAGGAAAAAGATCTTTTGCCAAAGTGATGCTTAATTGCTTGTGGGGAAAAATGGCTCAGCGTACGATCTTGCCCAAAACGGAATACGTCACCGATCCTTATCGCTACTTTCAACTAGTGGACGACAAAAGTATACTAGTCAAACATGTCGAAATCGTTCGCGATGATTTAATCATTGTCAATTTCGAAGAAGAACCCAAGTTTGTCAAACCTGACAAGTTTAGCAACGTAGTCATTGCTGCTTACGTGACCGCTCATGCTCGTTTGAAATTGTACGACGAAGCGTTAGAAGTCTTGGGAGATCGTGTCCTGTACTTTGATACTGACAGTTGCATCTACATCCATCGACCCGGTTGCCCACACCCTACCATTCAAGGCGATCGTTTAGGAGCCTGGACAGACGAGCACCCTCAAGACACCATTCTGAGTTTTGCCAGCGGTGGCCCTAAAAATTACGGGTACCGATACCGAGACCCGCAAGGTCAACTTCACACCTCCTGTAAAGTCAAAGGCTTGACTCTCAACTATCGAACTAACCAAGTGGTGAACTTTGAGGTTTTAAAAAATGCTTTACTGTCTGGACAAGTGGAAGACTTTCAAGTACCCACGTTAGAACCTCACAAGATTGTACGCCTACCTATTCATCAAATCGTTACTCGACCTGTACAAAAAGTGTACCGCATCGTGTACCAAAAACGAGTGAGACTTCCAGATCACACGACTTTGCCTTACGGACACGCTGATTTGGAGTATAAAAAAAGAAAACCCTCTTGAACAGAAAAAAAGACAACACCAAAGATGACTTCAACATTTGCTTTGCCTGACTATTGTGAGTGTGCCAGTCGCTTGAAGACGTTCAAAAATTGGCCTAAACACATGCCTGACTATTGTTATTGTCCTCATCGATGGAGCACAAAAAAACTTAGGAACAATGGATTACCTACTTCCTACTCTTTAGCCAGAGCAGGATTTGTTTACTTTGGACAGGGAACCAAAGTACAGTGTTTTAGTTGTGGTGCCACTATTCGTATGGATTGTAAGAAATCAGCTCTCCTGGAACATGTCAGATGGTCACCAAACTGTGCTTACCTTTCTTTAGCGTTTCCACAGATCACATTACAATACTTTTCGAATGGGTACAGTCGACAGGTATAAAAAAGGAACCCCTTCCAAGCCTAACCATTCATTCTGACTTTCAACGTTAACCAAGCAAGAAGAAAAAAAGATGAGTAATTTTGTCATTCTTCCACCAAAGTTCAATAAGAATACTCAAACTACCACCCACCCGTCACCATTGCCAAGAGAGAAATCTAGTGGTGGTGGTGTGAACTCCAAGCACGACTTGGAGTGTGATGCAGTACCATGCGATGAGACGGATTCCGTACGGTTTGGCATCCCCGATTCACACGTTCAAACGGATTCCTTAGCTTGTAACATCTTGGATTCAGGACCCTCTCCAAGTCTCACCACCACTCATCGACAACTCTCTAAAGAGGCAGTACGGCCTTTTTGATTTAGTGGAAATACTAAAGGAACCGGTATTGACGTTAACGACAACAAGGTCAATATTGGTCAATTTTCGCATGTCAGAATACCTGTGAGTTTACCTGGTTATTCCAAGTATGAAAGTCGACTCGAGTCATTCAAAGACAAGTGGCCAAAATATCTACCAGGACCTAAACCCGAAGATTTAGCTAGATCTGGATTTAAATACGCGGGAGAAGGAGATAAAGTTCAATGTTTCAGTTGTGGTTTGAAACTTCACCAATGGGAGCCTACCGACTCAGCTTACATTGAACATGCCAGATGGTCTCCGCACTGTCACTTCTTTCCTTTAGTGGCTTTAGAAGAGTACGGGTACGATGAGCCAGATGCCAAACAGAAGAAGAAGATATAGTTTTTTTTTTAAAAAATTCCATGTTGGAGAAGGAGGATACTTCTTTACAATGGTATATTGGTGGCTTACCATTAGAGTTGCAAGAACACATTTTTCAGTATATACCAAGCTTAGAAGATCGTATTCGTGACTTGCCTTTGAAGTTGCGAAAACGGATTTACGATGAGTTTGTCCAGATTCAAGTGAAACGTAAACTTCAATTCATTCCTCGATTTGCACACTACCGTGACTTTCGACATATCAGAAGTCTGATTTTGAAGAAAAACTATCACGAGTATCGTGAAGAACACAAAAGAGAGTTACTTCTTTCCAAGTCGGAAACTTTACCAAAGTACATTCGTGGCTTGCCTTTGGAATTGCGGCAAAAGATTTACCAAGAGTTGGTCCAGATCCAAGTGAAACGCAAACTCAAAGTCATTTCTCGAGCTGTACACTATACTCTCTTCAAAGGTCATAGAAGAATGATTATGGGAAACGTCTATTGCAATAGCTACGTTCACGGAGACTATCTCAAAAGGTACCAACTTTGGGAGCCTGGCTATAAAAACATGCCACCCAAGATACCTACCTTTGCCATCGACCCGTATCATGAAGAGGCATGTCGTCTGGTCTCTACACGTCACTTGTGAAACGGATTCCGTGGAAGGAAGTCAACGATCGTGTTCAGACTTTAGAGGATTATAAAGACTTGATACAAGAACTGATTCCATTGAATTTTGGACGCTATGCAGTGTGTGTCTTAGTGACTGCTTATCTTGGAATTCGTTTTCCAGAACATTCGTTGTGGAATATTTTTGAGGATAAGTGTTTACCTTGGATTATTTTGGAGGACCCGTGGTTGTTTTGGACTCAATTGTTGAGTTCAAAAAAACAATATGACCCTTTGTTCTTCTTCGGACTTAGTAGAAGAAGAAGACTATAAAAACTTGATTTTATCAGTACACGAAAGACAAATTGTACTTAAAGCTTTGAGAGTGGTCATGAAAATCAGTGAGGATCCTCCATGTGAAGAAGACATTCGTCACACTTTATCTGTCTATAAAACATTTCAAGAAGTGTGTATTGCTAGTGAGTTACACCAACAACTTTTCAATTGGAAAGTTGTACGACCCTGGAGAAACCTTGGTTTCCATGCTTGGCTACAAGAAGTGGCTCAGTTTGCCAAAGATTTGGCAACATGTCCATAAGTGTCCAAAAGTGAAATGGGAACGCCTGAAAGAAGAACCTGACACCACAGAAAAAGATGACCACACCACCGTTGTCCAAATACAACAACCACCCCCTGAGGAACACCACACTCCTCCTTCCTTACCGCCGTCAGAGCATTCTTCCAAAAAAAAACAAAAGACGAACAGAAGAAGATTACCACCCCAAGCAGTGCCTAGACCTTCCATTTTTTCTAGGACACGAAACTAATTGTTGTACATTGACTTGTTTATATGACAGTTTGATTGTTTCAGTAGGAGCCTTAATTGTGTACCTGATGATTTGTCTTTGCTATTTTATCACTCGTTGGCTTTAATGACTTGTAAAATAAGTTTTTTTTTTACAAAAAAAATAAACGTGTATGAAAAGGTATAAAATGTCTTGGGTCTTTTGTCTTCTTCTCAAAAATCTTCTTACCTCAGTCATGGCTACATCTTCTTCTTCCTCTATCTCTTCTGTGGTTAAAGTGATTGACGAAAAGTTAGATCGTCAAAGTTGGAATGCTTTGTATCTGCGCCATCCATTTAACATGTTGATTGCTGGACCGAGTGGTTCAGGGAAAACCGAATTTGTCAAACGTTTGATCGAACACAAATCTCATTTGTTTGATCATCCACCTCAGCGTATCGTGTGGTGTTACAAAGAGTGGCAACCGTCTTACACGTTATTGAAAGAAAGTCAAGGAGAAATCATTTCATTTGTGGATGGTATTCCTCAACAAAAACGATGGAATCGTGTCTGACGTGGGTCAAACTCATTTGGTTATTTTTGATGACATGTTAGGAGAAGACGAAGAAGAAATTAAACTTTGGTTTACACGAAAAGGACACCATCGTAATGCTAGTATTGTCTACATTACTCAAAATTTATTTCAACAAAGTAAAGCCCATCGAACCATTAGTCTGAACGCCCATTACGTGGTCTTGTTTAAAAGCCCCAGAGACAAATCTCAAGTACAAGTGTTAGCCAAACAGTTAGGGGCTCCTTGGCTCAATTATGCGTACGACGATGCCACTCAAACCCCTCACGAGTATTTACTCATAGACTTATAACCCACCACTCCTGACTATTTGAGATTTCGTGCCCAATTGTTTCACCCTTGGGGTCAAGAAGGAGGTCCTGTCATTTACACATCCCCTTCAGCCAATTTTTTAAAAAAACTATAAAAACAAACACCACGTCATTTCTGTCTCACACTCTTTTGAGATGACTTCCTTTCAACCTCATCCTTCGGCTAAATTGATTCGTGCCTTGTATGGTATCAGTCGTGAAAAAAATGCACAAGTCCGTGCTCATTTGTTAGAAGCGAGTCTTAAAGAAGTGTTACGATGGTTTACTTTGACGGCACGTCAATTGCTGCAAGGCATCATTCACATTCCTCATCAAACTCAACGTTTTTTTCAAAAACATAAAGGGGTATTGTCACAACTAGCTGATCCTAGAATCGATTCACGGACTAAAAAACAAATCATTTTAACCCCTGGTGGAAGTGGTTCTTTAGGAGGGGTCATGATTCGTTCCCTTTTGAAATGGGATCCTAATGCCCAAGCCAAAAAATCCAAAACTCCTAAAAAGAAGAAAAGTCCAAAGAAGAAAACCACCACCACCAAGAAAAAGAAGAAGAAAGTCACCCACCACCAGAAAAAAAAGTCGTGCCCAGAAGAAGAAAACAACACCTACCACTAGCACCCGCCGTAAGAGAGGTACTGCGGCCAGGACGCAAACGTACACCCGCAAAACACCACCACCATTACCATCACCATCACCACAACAGTCCCCAATGATGACGAGGTCTCCTTTTGCGTCCACTTCATCATCATCTTCTTCTTCACCACCCTTCATGATGATGCCTGCCAAACCAGACTTAAGATCCGTGTTTCCTAATTTGATGCAAAAATGGAAACCTATTTCGAAAGTGACCACTTCGGGACCCTCAACTTCAGCTGATTTGGCCATGGCAGCAGCAACCAACAAAGTACCATCCCCTAAAACCAAAGTCCAAGAAAGAACTGGCGTGTTACAAAGTTTAGTGGATTTATCCAAAGAAGAATTGAGACGATTTAGTCCTTTGAAAACACCTCAACGTCGAGTGAGGCCTGTCATGAAGATGGTACGTCGTGCAGACAATCAGTGGAGACGTGTTCCAGTATAAAATAGAAGGGTACCCTGCCAGAGACTTCAGACTTGTTTTTTCTACCCTACTAAAAAAAGATGACTCCTAAACGTATGCACCACCATCACCAAAAAAAGAAGAAAAGTAAAACCACCAAAAAAGGACGACTTCCACCTCGTCTGGCTAAACATTGGGATGTCTTGTCTGTCCTGACCAAATCCAATCCTCCCATGCGAAAACAACTCATTCAAACAGCCCCTAAAGAAATCATCGATACCGTGTGCGAATGTTGTTTGAACGTTTTGAAAGGAACGGTACCTTTGTCCAAGATACAAAAACAAAAATTAAGGAAACATCGGAATGTTCTTCGTCAAATGGTGAAAAAGAAAATACCTCTTCAACAAAAGAAAAAAATGTTGGTGCAACGAGGAGGATTTCTACCTATGTTGATAGAACCGTTGTTAAAAATAGCAGCTCCTTTGTTAGGAACGATTGCTCGACCACTTTTAGGAGGTGTCATGCGATAACCAAAAAAAAAAGATAAAAAGGACCACCCTTCTCTGAAAAGACCACGCCTTTTTGGTACCTTTGGATGAAATGGAAGGACGAAAACTGACTTTAGTACCTTACAAACGATGGATGGAATTTCATCGTTGGAACGAACAACGGATACCTCATTTACCACCCAATCCTAATCTCAACGAGATGTCCCAGTTACAACAAGAATTACAATCCCTGATGGAACAAAACAATGTGTCAGAAACAGAAAAATCGCAACGGTACGGTCAACTTTTACAACGTCTACAACTCTTTCGCCAAAAAGCAGTCGACGAAACAGCTCCACCCACTCTGAGAGATTTTAAGACCCTGATGAAAAGCGAACCTAAAGTCACCACCACTAAAACAGACACCGGTACAGGAATGACCGTAAAAGAAGAAAAAGAAGAAGAAGAAGAAGAATTACCAACTCCACCTACTCTTAAAAAGAAAAAAAAGTTAGCCACACCGGGTTGGATAAAAAAGATGTTGTCCACCCCATTACCCTCAGAAAAGAAAAAGAAAGAAGTGAAGTCAGAAGTCAAAACAGAACCGATGACCCCTGTTCAAACCACATCCACCTTTACACCAGTGGCACGTCGGACACGTAAACAATCCAAAAAGATACCCCACGAAGAAAAGAGCATTGGTACTTGGTTGACTTATTCTTGAGGGAAATCATGGAGAAACTGTTAGCCACCATTTATTACAATCCTGGTCATGCTGCTGGTTACGGAGGAGTTCAAAAATTATATCGAGCTGCTAAAAGTAAATTGAAAAGTGTACGTTTACCAGAAGTACGACGATGGTTACAAGAACAATCGACGTACACGTTACACAAACCCATTCGACGTAAATTTTCTAGAAGTACAACTCAAGTGGAAGGCATCGATCATCAATGGCAAGCCGATTTAGCCGACGTCTCTCATTTAGCCACTTACAATCGTGGTCACAAATATTTGTTTTGTGTCATCGACGTGTTTTCCAAATTTGCTTGGGTCGTGCCTTTGACCTCTAAAAGCAGTACCGAATTGGTACGGGCCTTAAAATTGGTCTTGAAACAAAGTGGACGCCAACCTTTACGATGGCAAACTGACAAAGGCACCAAATTTCTAAACCAAGCTTTTCAAAAAGAATTGAAACAAAGACAAATTCATTTTTTTACTACCGAAAACCTGAAACCAAAGCCAGTATCGTGGAACGTTTTCAAAGAACTTTGAAAGAACGCATGTGGAAATATTTTACACATCAACATACTCTCAAGTACATCGACGTGTTACCCCGCTTGGTCAAAATTTACAATCAATCGTACCATCGTAGCATCGGATGTGCCCCCGAAGAGGTCAGCCCTGAAAACGAAGTGACCGTGTTTGATAAATTGTTTGGTTCACCCCAGAAAGAAAAGAAGAAGACACCCTTGTTGGAGTAAAAGACGGGAGATTGGGTTCGCATCGGAAAAACCAAACGTACTTTTGACAAAGGTTATTTACCTAACTGGACCACCGAATTGTTTCGTGTCACTACCCCCGTCCGTGGTCGTGATCCTCCCGTCTATAAATTGGAAGACATGCACGGTGAAGTACTCAAAGGAACATTTTACTTGCCTGAGTTATAACGAGTGACCAAAAAAGAAGACGCCTTGTACGACATCGAAAGCATTCTCGAACAAAGAACACGCAAAGTAGGCAAACGACGAGTAGAAGAAGTCAAAGTACGTTGGAAAGGATATCCTCCTAGTTTTGATTCTTGGATTGCTGCTTCTCAAGTCGTCGACTATAAAAAGAAAAAGAAGTAATTCAACAACATGCCATTCAACACAGCAACCACGACTTCAACGACTCCTTCGCAGAGTTCTTCTCTTCAAGAATTACAAAAACAACCGCTTTGGGTGTGGTGCGGAGAACGTGTGCCTAAAAATCAAATCGTCTTTTTCTGCCAAATCTTTGTAGTGTATTGTGTCATCGCCGCAGCTATTGCCAATTTGAGTTTGCAACAAGGAGACAAACAATTGTGGACCATTTTACTTAGCAGTTGCATCGGTTATCTTTTACCCAGTCCCTCTTTGAAATTTACGACGACGACGGACAACAGCAGCCACAGCAGCAATCACGGGAGTACGACCAACGTCAGTCCACCTTCTTCTTCCAGTCACCACAGTAGTCCTCTTTTGGAACCCTTTGAACATCATTCTTCTGTTCACTTGAGTGACTCCTCGGAGACCAGAACCACCTTAGAACTATGAATGACCAATTTTATTTAACTTTACCTAGTGACAGTTCCATGGATGTGTTTCCCAACAACACTTTATGTTGTTTCACGACCAAATTACCTCAATCCATTCAATTGGATCACGATGCTCATTGGGAAGTCAGTTTGGTAGAAATCATTCATCCTACGCAAATCATGAACATCAACAAAGGTCAAAACACTATCATTGTGGAAATCTTGAATAAAAAAGTACAAGATGACTTGGAAAAAAAATGATCCTAAAATCTGGGAAGGAGACAAAAATAATCCAGACATGAAGGGATCATTCAAAAAGGTCTCAGATGAAAAAAAAGGTCTTTGGGCAGTATACCCTGAGAATTCCTACGGGGTATTATTTTAGTTCTGGACATTTGGTGGACACTATTGAGTCCATCCTTGACAACCAATTTGGCAAAGCCTTAACTCGTAACAACAAAATTGTACGTGTCAGTTTCAATAATGTGGCACGCCGTTTCAACATTCAATTTTATATGATAGACCCAGAGAGTGGTGATGTCGTCAGCGACAAAACTGCTAAAGAAAAAGGTATACCAGAGCAGGAGAGAAGATTCATGACCATTGAATTTTCTCCTGGGTTGTATGCTATTTTGGGTGGAAATAAAGAGTATACCAATCGAAAAGTTTCAACCAACATAGAATTCCCAGATGCTTTTCGTACCCCTATCGAAGTGAACATTGGACTGAATTTAATGTTTGTGTACTCCGATGTGGTGGAGTACAACGTGGTGGGCCACACACCTGCTCCCTTACTAAGAGTCATTCCTTTCAAAGTGGATACTGCTGCTGGTGCGTACGAAGAAGGTGGAAACACGTTTCACGTTCACCGTGAATTTGTACACCCTCATTATCTTCCAGTCAGTAAATCGTATTTTGACAGTGTCAACATTGGTACAAAAGGAGATTTGGGACAAAGTGTACCATTCATTGACCAAGGAAAAGTCACGGTGAACATCCAAAAAAAAAATGTATCCAGTTTACCGAGGAGTGGCTCGACAACGAGGACATGGTTTAGGAGATATGTTAAGATCCACTTTTCGGACGGTAGCTCCTATTTTGAAACCGATGGTGAGTCGAGGATTTCATGCCTTAAAAGATGCCGCTTTGACACAAGGAAAAGAATTTTTGCAAAACGTCCTCATCGACAAACAAAATCCTAAAGAAGCCTTTATGAGAGCAGGCAAAAATGTGTTGATGAACACTGGTAAAGATCTTTTAGGTCTCCGAGAAAATCCTATAAATACGCTTCACGCTTCAGGCTCTGGCATTACTTCACAGCAAGGACAAGGCAGAAAGAGACGACGACAACATCGAAATCCTTTCAAAGTTCATAAAAGAACACACGGCAGTTCCAAAAAGAATAAGAAAAGAAAAAGAACCATCAGAGAATTAGACGTGTTTGATTATTAAACCATTGAAAATGATGCACCGAGACTCTTGCGAATGTACCAAGTCAGAACTGGATATGTTTACCATGCCTCCCACCATGATGACGATGCAAGAATCCCAATGGGTGGAATTTCATCCTGTATCGTCTTTGTCGGATTCAGATCCTATCGAATTTGAAATCAAAGGACAAACCGAAGATTACATCGATCTGAATGACAGCTACTTGTACCTGAAACTCAAAGTGATCAAAACGGCGGACAGCAGCCTTCCTGATGGCGATTCCAGAGTAGCTCCCGTCAATAATTTCATGCATTCCTTGTTCAGTGGAATAGATTTGTACTTGAATAACAAACTGGTCAGCAGCAGTTTGGATACTTACCCTTACCGTGCTTACTTGGAAAATCTCTTGACGTATGGAAAAGAAGCCAAGAACACTCATCTGGATGCTTCAGTGGTCTGGAAACCTGACACTCCGACATTGTTCGACAACACACAGGTGTCAGAACCGGCGAAGATTGAGGGTATTGATTTTGATCATACAAGAATAACTCCAGCAGAGCCGCACAATGTGGGATTTAACGACCGTCGAAAGAAAATCAGAGAGCACAGTTTAGAATTGATGGATCGTTTGCATTTGGACATGTGGTTGCAAGACAAGTATTTGTTGAACGGAGTAGATGTACGCCTGAGACTGAATCGCAGTAGTACCGCTTTCCATTTGATGGCTTTTGCTAACGAGTGGAAAACTGTCATCCAAGAAGCCAAACTTTACGTGCGACGTGTAGAAGTCTTAGCAAAAGTAGCCAACGACATCAGTCAAACCTTGAGCAGAACCACTGCTAAGTATCCTCTTAGACGTGTGGAAGTGAAAACCTTTACTGTGGCCGCTGGACTCCGATCCATAGTCGAAGATCACGTCTTCCAAGGACAGCTCCCCAAACGCTTGCTGATTGGTATGGTCAGAAATTCAGCCTTCAACAGAGTCCACGATCAGAATCCGTTCCAGTTTCAGCACTTTAACGTCTCCAAGATAGAAGTCAGTCGAGATGGCAAGACCTTGTGTACCAGACCTTTTGAACCTGACTTTGGCACCAACGTAAAAAATTACTTACGATCTTATTTGACCCTGTATGAAGCCACAGGACAGTTAGGCACCAACACCAGCCACGGCATTTCGTACGACGATTATGCAGGAGGGTATGCCTTGTGGGGATTTGATTTCACTCCGGACCAAGGCAGCGATGAAGGACATTTCCACCCTATAAAAGCAGGCCCCCTTCGAGTGGAACTTCAGTTTACAACTCCTCTACCTGAGACAGTGAACGTCGTCTTGTATGCAGAATTTGATAACACTCTAGAGATCAACAGTTTGAGAGAAGTAATTCTAGACTATTAGAAGAAAAAAAGATGCAGCACGAAGAACCTATGGAGATAGATGAGGGATTTTGTGAAGTGATTGAACAGTCACAAACTACCACAAAGGATGATGATGATGACGAAGTCATTCATTCAGTACCTCGAATAGAAGAAGAAGAAGAAGAAAACAATTCAGTTCCAAAGTTTACTGGATTTATGGCTTGTTTTGGCCAGAACAAGAAAAAGAGTTAGTGTCCTGTTATGCTCAGGAATTGAGCCCAATAATTAACAGTCTGATTAAAGAACAATGTTATAGATGTCAAAACGATCATCCCAGTCAGATACAACACGACCAATGTATGATGTTGACAGGTGAAAAAAAATTGGATAACTATTTGGAAACGGCCTGGAAACAAATCTCAGATGAACACGTGTTGAAACAGTGGTATAAAGTCTTGCAGAATTCTTCTTTTCCTCCACTTACTCTTCTGGAGATCAGACGTATCGAAGGACTCATTGAACAGAGTGCAGAGCCTATCCGACGTGAATATTCCTGGAATTACAAGACAGATCAATTCAAGCATAAAAGTCAGGTGTGAATTGGTGACCTATTATTTCCATTGAAGACAAAAAAAGAAGAAGAAAAATGGATACTAGAGAACTTTATTACCTATTGACTCGTAGTTCCTACACTTCTTCTTGGAATCCTGTGGTATGTGCTAAAGATGAACTACCTCATCGTAAACCGAAAAACGTTCATGCCTATATCATCAATACCGACGACAGTCATCTACCAGGAACCCATTGGGTTGCCATGTACTTTCCCAACGCTCACTGTGTGGAATATTTTGATTCTTATGGATTACCTCCTTTGGAAGACGACATCATAGACTTTATGAGAAGAAATGCCGTCTCGACTCGATTCAATAATGTTCGATTACAAGGATCGGATTCCATGGTGTGTGGACAATATTGTGTACATTTTCTTCATCACCGAAGTCTTGGATATTCTTTAGAACATTTACTGACTTGGTTTAATAGTGACTATGCTAGAAATGATGCTAAAGTACAACAATGGTTTTGTGAACATTATGGTTATCTCTTGTCTTTAGCTCACAAGCGTCATGTCAATCAGAATGATGTCGATGTAGAAAGGTGGAGGTTTAGTTTACCACCCCAACGTTGTCAACCTTGTAAATATGTTCCTGTTTAAAAAAAAATTTATTGTTAAATTGTTAGTATATTTATGTTAGAATGGTTATTGTTGAAAAAAAAATGGTGTTGTGTGGGTTTTTTTATTGAATTTGAGAAAAAAATAATTATGTTCTCTCTCTCTCTCTCTCTTTCTATCGATCTAAAAAAAACTATCCTCTTTTCCTCTATCTGTGATCTCACTGTCGATCTGATAAAACCTTACCATGTTTTCCATCGCGTCCGCGCGTTAAGCATATAAAGCGGTGCGTTGGCCAGTGTAGTCATTCTCGTTGACTCGTCAAGATCTCAACAGTTCCAAAAGAAGAAGATGGCAGCAACCAAGATTACAAAGCTGAATGAAGCTATGGTAAACATTATGAGGGTGAAGAATCATTTGATGGAAACCCAGCCAGAGAGAAAGACGATGACGTTCATTCAAATGGCGCATGATCTAGTAGAAGAGGTCCTGAGAGAAGAAATACTTCGGGAAAGAACAGAATGGGAGATGGGACAACGACTACAGCAACAGCAGCAGCAAAGACAACAACAACAACAGCAACAGCAACTTATGCAGTCTAACAAACTACCTGACGGCGAAGTAAGTTGCAAGATTGACTGTGAAGAATTTGCCTTCTCTTTCACCCGAAAGAGACCTGCCTGCCTTAAAGCTGTGAGACCCATTGCTAAACGTGGCCGCCCTGCTGGAGCTGCTGCTACTTCACCCCTAAGAAGTTAAAAAAACAACATAACTTCTTAAAAACCCAACGGTCCTTTTAAGGGCCACCCAAATCTCTAGAAAAGATTACTACTCTCATATTGCCATATATGTGTTTTATATGTTTGTATGTTTTTTTTTTGTTTGTGATAGCCCACCCAACAAAAAAAAAACATTTTCCATTTGCATGTTTGTGGAGTGTGTTAAATATAAAAAAAAAAATTTTAAAAAAAAGGGTTGTGTGGTGTGTGAAAGTTTGATATAAAAAAATATAAAAAATGGATTGTATGTTTGGTTTATAAAAAATATAAAAAATGGATTGTATGTTTGGTTTATAAAAAAAAGTAAAAAAATGGTTGTGTGGTGTGTGAAAGTTTGATATAAAAAAAAATATAAAAAATAAATTGTATGTGTGTGGAGTGTGCTTGGTTTATAAAAAAAAAATTAAAAAAATTTGGATGGTATGGTGTGTGTTTGATTTTTATCAAAAGTAGTTTCTTTTAGGTCCGCGCTTTATAGAGTAAGGGGTGATGGAGTGCAAAATCCGCGAAGCCTAGACGCGGGGTAGTGGGGTGATGTTTTTTTGTTTTTTAGGTGTAAGGGATGTTTTCCTTCACGTCCGCGCTTCAAGTATATTAAAACAACGTCTTCCCTAGTTGAGCTATCCCGTTTATTCAAGAGAATGAACACAACTGAAATTATTAGGCAGATTAGAGTTCATCTCGAGGTGGCGTGGCACCTCCTCCATGAAGTGGAGAAAAGGGAGGTGTAGGAGAGGGAGAATCAAATCCCAATTAAATCGCATCCAATGATGACGGAGGATTGGGAGCCTGAAACGACCCATCCTCCATGGGCTTTTAAAACTCCCTGCAAACAAAGTAAAACTACATGGAGGGGGAGCTGCCCTGCATGCAGGGCAAAGCCTGGGAGATGTCCGCACCTCTAAATGAACTCAAACAAAAAAATCCAACGGTCCTTTTTAGGACCACCCATTTTTCAAGAAAGATTAATTATTCCCACACCCCGTATGTAGTGACCCCCGCTATGATAAATTCCCGTACGTATCCAGAGAGGCCCCATGTAAAAATCCCATAGGACCCCATAGTGCCAACACGACCCTATAAATCTTGGCACTTTTGACCCCATAATGCCTCCAATGTTAAACTCCCGTAAGACCCCATAGTGCCAACACGACCCCCAGTACCCACCTATAACTACTCTCGTACAACATTGACATTGAATATTTTGCTACACACTTTCTGTCCATGTTTATCAAAGCAACAATAGGTAGCAGGTCCGTGAGTGTATTAGGTCTACGGTGGCAAAACGTAAACCATACATCTGTAACAAAGCGAACAAGCAAACTTGCCTCATACAGCATTGACATTGGATATTTTGAAACACATTTTCTGCCAATGGTTAAAGAATCGACCATAGGTAGCAGGTCAGTGAGCGTATTAAATCTAGGGTGGCAAAATGAAAATAGTATTACAAATTGTAAACTGTTTGTGTGGTTTGTATGTCTTTCAAAATTAAAACTTAAACCCCACCCTTCTGTCTTGTGTAATAGTCTATAAGTATGTTTGTGTATGTGTGTAAGCACTCCTACCCTTATCTCTTCTTTCACTCCATGTATGATAGTGTATATGTATGTGTGTGCGTGCGTGTGTGCGTGTATGTGTGTGTGCGCGCGCTTGTGTGTGTGTGTGAACATTCCTACACTGTGTGTGTAAGCACTTCTATTCTTATTTCGTTATTTTCATCATTCTTGCAAGTTACAATCCATTAACAGTTGTCTAAATTGCACAATATAAATCGACATCGCCAATATCCTGTGATATCACAGAAAACCAAACCCATATTTACAAAGTAGCTGTCTAATATAAGTTGCCAAAGTTATTCTTTCGCTATAATCCAGTGCCTTTAACATCATATAGCATTTCCTGGATATCTATAGCTAGGCATATGCAACAATTTACACCAATATTTTATACATCTAATATAATAGTCAATATACATAGTATAACATCCACATTCACCAAGAGTTCCCATGTTTGAAGATTGTCTTCCAAGAGACAAATAAAATGTACAGAACTGTTGATGGAATTGCTTTATAGATTTTCTGTTCTTGTGTCCCCAAATCTCTGATGAACAGAGGAGACCGGGCTTAATAAGAACATCAACTAATTTGAACACAATGTGATGGAGATCCCAGTTTTCTTATTAATTTCTTGACTGGAATTAAAGCTTTATTAGCTTGTATTACAAGTTTTTCAATTGCTTTTGACCAATTCAATCTGCTAGAAAACATTACTCCCAAATAGTTGTAATAAGTTAAAATTTTGATATTCTCATTACGATGAGTCAACTTTTCAGACTTCTTAAGTCTACCACCTTTTCTAAAAACGATGATATTTGTCTTATCCATGTTTACAGTAAGACCCCATTTTACACAAAAGAGCTCCAGTGTGTCTATCTTTCTTTGTAATTTTAAAACAGTATCAGCAAAAATACACAAGTCATCAGCATAAAGAAATAGAATCATATTTTGTAATTCATTGTCAACAAAGATTCCAGTTCCACCATTTTATTAATTTTTGGTAATAAATCATTTAAAATCAAGGAGGAGAGGACTTTATTTAAAACCATGTTTCACTCCAAGCTTACATTCAAAATATTCACTTAGTTGATTTTGGAAGTCTTTACATCTGATTGAATACCTAAATAGCCAGCATCCTATCATGCGCACCATTTTATAATAATGCATACCACAGCCTCTCTCCATCAACTGAATCAAATGCCTTTTTAAAATCGACATATAAGCAACAGAAGCTTCCTCTTTTTTCGAAAGATATTTCAGTACCGCAGATTATAATATAAAAATATTATCTACTGTCGAATAACCAGCCCGGAATCCCTCCTGTTCTTCAGATATCTTATCATAGTTGGTGGCCCAAGTATTAAGTCTTTCATTTAAAATTGTAGTTAATAATTTACTGCAAGTATCTAGTAAAGGTATTCCTCTATAATTGTTTACATCACACGGGTTGCCTTTCTTAAAAAGTGATACAATTAAACCCTTTCTACATGTATCAGGAAATGTACCATTGTAGAAACTGGCGTTAAAGAGAGGTGTTATATAACGTACCATTGTAGAAACTGGCGTTAAAGAGAGGTGTTATATAACGTACCATTGTAGAAACTGGCGTTAAAGAGAGGTGTTATATAACGTACTATGATATATTTTTTACACTTGAAAATTCTCCAGGAAGACCGTCTTCACCAAGTTATTTTCTACTTTTAAGCAAATTTAATGCTTTCAGTACTTCATTCTCAGATATTTCTGAGTTGAGATCTGATTTGTGTCATCATCATTGCATATATCACAGATATTATTGTCATGGTTTTCCATAATATTTGTTAAAAAAAACTACAACATTTGATTCTAATTCGCCTTTAGATGGATTCAGTACGCTTTAAAACACTCGAACCATTCCAGATTTGAATTTACAAGATCCCAAAAATATTTTGCCTCATCACATGACTTTATCTAATTTGTTATACAGAGCTTTGATCCAACGTTTCTTTTTTTCTTTTTGCAGACTTTTCTATATTTATTTCTGATCTCCAGAAACGTTTGATATTATTCTCATACCTGTTTTCCTAAACTGGTTTTACAAAGTTTATTTAATTTTTTTCAAATCCATGCATTCCAAATCGTACCAGGATGCTTTAGGAATATTTGATTTTCTTCAGTCTACTTTAAAACTATCTGCTGCATTATATAACATTTTTAGGAGCATGTCAAGAACCTGTTCTATATCCGTTGTGACAGTGTTTAAATAATAATTCAAAAATGACTCCTTGAGTAGCAATCCTAAATTAGTCACTTATAAAAACTTTGCATTCACATTCCACTTAAAGCGATAATAGGGTTTTGTGCCTAAATTTATATCATTCAGAGCAGTATTATTTTCATATAGTATTGTGATTGAAACTATGATTGGTAAATGATCCGATGCAGTTCTCTTTTGAACAGTGAGTCGTTTAACATGTTTAAATAAACCTGGCAATAGTATTATATAGTCTACTAGGCTCGTACTCCCGTTTGCAAAACATGTACAATCTCCCTGTTCATCACCATCTACTCTACCGTTTAGAAAATAAATACCAAATGTACAGCATAACTGAATCAAACTTTTACCAAATTCATTCACCTCCGTATTTCTCGATTTTCTAGGCTTTACAAAGTTGTCAATCTTATAATGTACAAAATCGAGTGATGGAAGGAACTTTAAATATCATGGTCAATTATATAGTCATCTATACAAGCAATTATAGAATTAAAATCACATGTCAGTAACGAATATATTTCATTTTCAGTGTAATTTAAAATCTCAATCATATTGATTTCTAATATGTCAATGCCATTAGAGGACCTGTCATCGTATACATGTGAACCTGACGGGGGCATATAGATACAACCTAGCATGACATCAAATATTTGCTTGTTCAGTAAGATAAAAATACAGTCCTTATACTCAGTATAAACATGTTTCACGTGATTGAAAAGTACGTTTTGCACGAGCACTGCAACACCACCGCGGTCATCAGTAGTTCTTTAGTTTACTACACACATACAGTCAGGAAAAAAGGTAGTGATCATTGACACATCACATTTCCATACTTCTGTAAAACAAATTATTTCATAGCATCTTAAAAATGAAATGAAATCAAAATTATATAACTTTCTTTTTATGCCCTGTATATTCCAAGATAGTAGGTTTATAGAATGATTATATATTTTGAAGTTATTTTGGGATTTAGTATTGTCTGAGTATGATTGATTAAATTTGTTACTTACATTTATGAAATTACATGAATTCCTATAATCCACAACATTAAACTGAAAACCCTAATCTTTGGTACATTCTACAACACCCTGTTGGGAAATATCGTATGTGTATACTTTGTACTTAGCATAGACTTTGTCGAATCTCAACCTTCCTATGATACGATCCTTCTTCAAATCATCCAAGAAATTTTCTTAACTCTTTACGCTTGTCCATTACCACATACGAAAAGTCCTCACTAATTCCATTCTAGCGTCCTTCAGTTCATTTACTCTGGATATAACGATAATTCTGTCCTTGTGTTGCAGAAAGTTTACTATAATACCGTGACCTTTAACCCTATGTGCGCGTTCTATCGCACTGTCTTCCTCCATCTTAAGATCGTTCTTAATCACTTCACTTCACAACGATCCTATGTCTCCTCCTCCTTTCTTCTCTAGAGTCCAAAGAACACTGAGTTATTTCTTCTGGACTTGTTCTCTTGTATGCGTATGCGATAGTATATAAGTATGTTTGTGTGTATAGTGTGTGTATATTCCTAGCCTTTTCTCTCCTTATACTTCACTGCTAGGGTTGTAAGGATTATACGGGTGGCAGGGGTGGTAGTGTTGTTTATAAGGGGATGGTATGGAAGTTATAGAGGGATAGGGTTGGTAGGGGAAATTTTAGTTTTATTTATAAGGGGTTTTACTTCTATTTCATTCCCCTTCGTTTACACCCTACCATTTGTGTGAGTAAGTGTAAGTGCTGGCCAGTAGATGAGTGGATGTTGGTCACTAAAACGACGTGTTGGTTAGTACATGTTGGAGTTGGTAAGTAGATGTTTGGATGTTGGTCATGTTGGTCACTCAAACGGCGTGTTAGTTAGTAAATGTGCGTGTTTGTCAGTAGATGAGTGGGTGTTGCTCACTCAAACGGCGTCTTGCTTAGTAAATGTGCGTGGTTGCCAGTAGATGAGTGGGTGTTGGTCACTCACACGGAGTGTCGGCTTATTAGATGTGGGTGTTTATCAGTAGATAAGGGGGTGTTGCTCAATCGAAACGGTGTTTTGGTTAGTAGATGTAGTTTTAACATTACATTTCCCCTTGTTCCCAGAGTACCATTTGTTAAACATTTTTAGGTACAAAGGGATATCTCATGTTAATTTTTGACATTACCATTTTCCTTATACACACAACGTCATTTTTGTAAAACAAATGTATAGGTACAAAGGTAAATCTCATGTTAATTTGTAACATTAACTTTCCCCTTGTCCTTAGAGTGTCATTTTTGAAACCATTCCCTTAGGTATAGTGGTGCGGTGTTAAATCATCATTATGTATCATCGGATGCATATGGACTAATGTTAAATTTCCCCTGTACCCAGAGTGTCACATTTATGTTAAACCTATAGACATTTTAACATGAATTCCACTTGTACCCAACGTGCCATTTTTGAAACCATTCCCATGACCATCTGACGCATATGGACTAATGTTAAATTCCCCTTGTACCCAGAATGTCACATTAATGTTAAACCTATGGACATTTTAAGACGGAATTCCACTTGTGCCCAGAGTGTCATCATTTCAAGATGGCGACCTAATGTTAATTTCCCTTGTGCCCAGAGTGTCATTTATTACTCATACATACTTAAATTAAATTTCAATCATTATATCCAACATGCTCTAAATTTTGAAGTAAGATTTTCTAATGTCTTCCTACTTAACACAAAGGCAGAAAACATTATTTTCATCATCTACTTTATTTACACAAATGGGGCAATATCTATTATCCCGTTCCTTATTCAGTGCATTAGGACTTGATGATCAAACTTGACAACGTGGACCCTAATAAACAGTAACCTAGAGCCCTCAGATTAAGTTACAGAAAAAATGAATGAGCTAGATGTAGAAAATTACATTATCTAAAAGACCCTGTCTTCAAAACTTAGTTATTACAATAGATTTAACCAAGAAATAACAAGAAACAGACAAATAATTGCTGATGGAAGTAAAGCAAAGAAGCAAAAAAGGAGGGCTAATAATGTTAAGATCAGGGGAAATTGTTCCAGGCAGTAGCAAATTTTATAGAAGACAGCGCTAATACAGCCACCGAGATTGAAAGAATTTTGCTCATAGAAGGATTTGGAATTGCAACAGGGAACCTATCAGCTACGTTCTATGTAGGAGCTTCAAATGTGTTTCCTGATAAAAGTAATGGCAAGGCGAGATCTTATTTTAATTCCCAAATTGTCTACTTGGAAAAGCAGTTGATCTAGAAAAACGGCCTCTTTTTCAGAAGGTCATATGCGACAATATGAAACTCTTGACTCTCAAATGTCTCAACCGAGTCATAATCATGAAGATCAAGAGAGAGATTTGACTGATAGAAGGACTCGCCAGTGTCAGTCATTTAGTTAATTAGGGTGTTTGTTTTAATAAAATCTCTCTCTCTCTCTCTCTCTCTCTCTCTCTCTCTCTCTCTCTCTCTCTCTCTCTCTCTCTCTCTCTCTCTCTCTCTCTGTGTGTTTAAGGCCAAGTTATGTCAAGAATCCCAAAGAGACTGTTGCAGCTGATGCCGTTGGTATTCCTGGAAAGTGAAGACAAACACATTATTGAACGTATGTATAGAATACTGATTTGCATAATATCTTTAAAAAAATCAATCTCATTGCAAGGGCCAACAGTCTATGGTCATAAATGTTTTTTCTCAGTGGTTATAATTACAAAGAATCAACGGGAGTTTATGACGGATAGTTATAGGTACTGAACAGTTAACATTTTTATTTTTGGAATGTGTTGGAAATAATTTTAATATTTAGCATGTTAGAGAGCTCATCAGTTATAGGACTGATAAAAATCATTCTTCAATTTTAAATCTGATTCTTACCAGTCAGGAAAATATAGTTGAAACTTAGAGTATCTTCCACAATTAGGTAAAAGCTACCATGTTGTTATCGAATTTGATTATGTATGCTACACTGCTTAGACAAGAAGAGTATCTTACACCATTAGGTAAAAGCTACCATGTTGTTATCGAATTTGATTATGTATGCTACACTGCTTAGACAAGAAGAGTATCTTCCACCATTAGGTAAAAGCTACCATGTTGCTATCGAATTTGATTATGTATGCTACACTGCTTAGACAAGAATTTGATTATGTATGC
Organism: Margaritifera margaritifera; assembly: GCA_029931535.1. NCBI lineage: Eukaryota > Metazoa > Mollusca > Bivalvia > Unionida > Margaritiferidae > Margaritifera > Margaritifera margaritifera. The sequence continues at coordinate 1,525,237 of JAQPZY010001297.1, read as the reverse complement.
TACACTGCTTAGACGAGATATTGATTATGTATGCTACACTGCTTAGACAAGAATTTGATTATGTATGCTACACTGCTTAGACAAGAATTTGATTATGTATGCTACACTGCTTAGACAAGAATTTGATTATGTATGCTACACTGCTTATACAAGATATTTTCATCAAGGTGCCTACACATACATAAAACAAGAATGTGAGCGAATCATTTGGGAAAACGAATTTGATGGAAAAAATGCTTGCGAAGCTTGCAGGTGTTTTGCGGCTATATGGCAAATTTTAAATGAGATTCGTTTGCCAGTCTGTAATGTCACCTCCTTGGATAAAAAATGCATATTTAATACATAAAGAACTGTTTAAAATCATTAAGCATAAGCATGTCGCTTTTTCAATATTTGGTATTATGGAACTGAAAGGAACAATCAAAAGTACATTAGTGCAAGGAACACTTCAATATTGGTATTATGGAACTGAAAGGAACAATCAAAAGTACATTCGTGCAAGGAACACTTCAATATTGGTATTATGGAACTGAAAGGAACTATAAAAAGTACATTAGTGCAAGGAACACTTCAATATTTGGTATTATGGAACTGAAAGGAACTATCAAAAGTACATTAGTGCAAGGAACACTTCAAGGTGAATAGTTCGAACTGCAGAAAGATCTTACGAACAACGTGTAGCAAATAAGATTAAAAACAACTGTACATTATTTTTGAGTTATGTAAGATCCAAAACCAAAGTTAAAAGTGGAATCGGAAATCTAAAAAGTAATGTAAATTCATTACTGATGACAAAGAAGAAGAAGACGCATTAAACACCTACTTCTTAAGTGTCTTTACTAAAAAGAATTTGACGGAGGTTCCATCTTTACTCGAGTCTCAAGTAGATATCACTTTATCAGATCTAATAACCACGCCAGAAATGATTGTCAAGAAACTGGACAAAATCAAAACAGATAACACGGGACCAGATGGAATATATACAAAAGTACTTGTTGATCTGACAGTACCTCGATAATTGGCAGATTCTGGAATCTGTTAACAGAGACAGAATCTTAGACCATCTAGTCAGCAACAAACTACTAGCAAAGGAATAACATGAGTTTAGAGTGGGAAATTCTTGTGTTGCGCAACTGCTAGATATAGCGGAGACTGTAAATAAAAAGTTCGATAAAGGAAACAAAATATGGATACAGTGTGCCTAGCCTTTGAAAAAGCTTTCGACATGGTACCACATAAAAGGCTAATTCATGATCTATGGAGTTATAAAATACTACGAAACGTTCTTGATTGGAAGATAGAAGAGAGATAGTTATTATAAATGGACAGCAATCAAACTGGGTTGAATTTAAAAGTTGAATACCTCAGGGAAGAGTTGTAGGCCTAATATTGCTTTTGGATATATCAGTTTTGCTAACTCTCCATTAAATCACACCACATTTAGAAAATGACTCTTCAATGTGGAGCTCTTTATCAAATAAAGATATTATGTTAGAAAACGTACAGCGACAAACTAATAGATTGGTGCGGGGCTTAATATAAATATCATATGAGGAAAGACTAAAATAGTTCGGTTACCAATTTTACAATGCCGTAAATTGAAGTCAGATATGATCCAGGTTTAAATGTTTCTACTGGGAATAGGTAAAATTGATAGTGACATCTTTAAAATCAACAATTACTGAATTACAAAATTTCCATTTACTAAATTATTAACCGGGATTCAACATGACGTAATTTTTCGATGAAACTTTGCCAAGAACGTTGCAGACTAACCATAAGACACAATTCCTTCAGACAAGGATTATTAATGTGTTGAATCAGTTTCTATGGGATGTGTTATGTGCCAGTTTCCTCGATGACTTCAACGCCAAGCTCAGCATTGTTGGAAAAAAAACATCCGATAAATTTTCACCAGACTGATACTAAATTGACTGTACAAGGGTGCGCAGACATCAGTCATAACTTATTGGTTTAAGAGAGGTCCTATAAGTTAACAGCTTACCTATGATCTGCTTCCTGGCTAATACCAAATGTCAAGGTGGAAAAAGGATAGAAGTACAGTAAATAGTATAAGTCCAGACCTTTGTCAGAGCCATACATAATAACATCCTGACCATTAGTCAGAGCCATACATAATAACATCCTGACCATTAGTCAGAGCCATACATAATAACATCCTGACCATTAGTCAGAGCCATACATAATAACATCCTGACCATTAGTCAGAGCCATACATAATAACATCCTGACCATTTGTCAAGTCCCAGAAATATTCCGTGTGCGTTACATCACTACAATATACAAAAAGCAAGGCAAAACAATCTATGATCCCAGTTCATACAGAACAATTACCATTACCAGACTGATTGAGAAAATCCTGGACAAGTTTAAATTGGACATGGCAGTCTCCCAGCTAGATAAGCATTACAATTCATGCAGAAAGGATTATACAAAGAAACTTCTGGAGCAACAACTTCTGTTCTGATTTTGACCGAAGCCATTGCAGAAGCTGAAGATGAGATGAAAATGTCAACTATACACGCAGTATAACGTGAGGGGATAACAAATATAACTGTCGAGGTGCGGAATCAAACCTGGTTCGTCTGTCTCATAGTCAAACACAAATACCACTAGAATAAAAGACCCAAACCAGCTATATACACTCCTCCCCCTACGTTTACATTCATCCTCCAATGTCATCCAGATTCATCTAACAGAGCGGTCCAAAACTCATTCTCAACCAGGCCACCAGCTACTGACAGCCGAACGAGCCCCAAATGTAACGTGATGAGATACAAAACTGTAGCGGGTGGAAACTGAGCACGGTTCATGTGTCCCAAAGTCAGGTGAACATACCACTAGAGTAAACGGTCCGGACCAGCAAGGCTGGATTGTAAGTGGCTTCATTTATCTAAACCGCTACACGCAGCATCAACCAATGCTTCAAAAGCCTTCGATCTGGTATGGCAGGAATATGTGCTGAGAAAACTTTATAATTTGGATCTTCTTGGAACAAAACTGGCTAATACTACAAGACTGCTACAAGAACGTGTCCTCTTGTACAGGGGCTTGGGTCATGGATGTATGTACATTTTGTGTGCTTAGAATATATGTATGGGATCAATTAATATACATGGACACCATACCCATACTCTAAACACAAATAAATATACATCCATGACCCAAGCCCCTGTGGTCTTCTGTGGTACGATGGAGTGACGGAATATCTATCGCTTTCTTGGAACAACAAGGAATTCCACAAGAGGGTGGCATATCTCCGAGAGGCTACAAGATGGCACCGTGTAACAAAAAAATTTTTTTTTCCTGGGTATAAATGTTATTTCCTAATTGCTTATGCCTCAAAAGTATAGAAAATGGCTATTATTCCCCACAAATTTTGCTTTTGTGACCAGGACAGTGATATTTTGAAATTTACCTATTTTCCAGAACATTCCAGATAGATTCAGTGCTGAGTAAACTTGGAGTAACTTCTAGAACTTTCCAGTAATATAAATAATAGTATAAACACAGGGGCCTTAAGCCCACCAGTTCAGTTTAGTTCCAGCTGCATAAGTGGATACATATCTGCATTTTTCTGAGATGGCATCAAGCGGCTGCAAGCATCCGGCACACGCATTTTGCTATGTCTGCGGCCAATTTATCAAGACAAGAGCGAAAAAGTACTCCGTGGAAGCATCTGCTAAGATGTGTGATGCCTACAAGGCATATTTCGGCATGCCAGTCGGGGATCAAGACAAACTCTGGGCACCTTTTTTCACCTGCGAGCACTGCAAAAAACTCTGGAAGGTAAGATGGACAATTGTTGCTCGGATTTTTATATTATAAAATTTGTTAAAATTTTTAAAATTGTAAAAGTTTTTAATTTTAAAATGTTTTACACTTTTCAATGTTATTCAAAATATATATCATATATGACAAATGTTGTGAGAATCTCTTACACATTAGTCATGGGTGAAATAAATGTATTCTTGTAGGATGGTACAGAGGGGAAAAGAGAGCCATGAAGTTCGCTATCCCAAGAATTTGGCGGGAACCCACTGACCACTCAAGCATCTGCTACTTCTGCATGGTGGACCCTTCCAAACGTCGGACTGGCAAGAATGCACCTGCTATCACGTATCCGGACCTTCCTTCATCCATCGCCCCGGTGCCACACTGCCATGAGCTCCCCGTACCCAGTCCTCCGGAGAGAGAGCAGCCGTCTTTAGAAGAGAGCAGCAAGTCAGAGAGCGAGGAAGACGTTGTAGATCCAGATGACAATTTCAGAGGTGGAGCTGAGGAGAGAAACCCATACTACCCCAACCAAAAAGACCTCAACCACTTGATTAGAGATCTTGGTCTCACCAAGTCCAATGCCGAGCTTTTGGCGTCTAGGGTCAAGCAGTGGAACTTGTTGGATGAAAGTGTGCAAGTCACAGATCAGAGGAAGCGTCACCAACCTTTTTCCAGCTTCTTCACCCGTCAAGATGGGCTCTGCTTCTGCCACAATGTGACCAGTCTGTTCGAGGCAATTGAAATCGCCTGTAACCAGAATGAGTGGCGCCTCTTCATTAACAGCTCATCCAGGAGCCTCAAAGCCGTGCTGCTCCATAATGGTAACAAGTACCCGTCTCTTCCCTTGGATCACTTGGTGCACCTCAAAGAGGATTGCAACAGCATCAAGACCTTGCTGGACGCCTTGAAGTATGATGAGTACGGCTGGGAGGTCATAGGAGACTTCAAAATGGTGGCATTCCTGATGCGTCTCCAAGGCGATTTTATCAAGTTTCCCTGCTATCTTTGCCTTTGGGACAGCAGGGACACCAAGGCGCACTACCACAGGCGGGACTGGCCACAGCGGACCGAGTTCTCTGTGGGGAGGAACAACGTCAAGTGGGAGCCACTGGTGGACCCCCGGAAGGTGCTGATGCCACAACTGCACATCAAATTGGGCCTTATGAAACAATTTGTCAGAGCTCTAGATAAGGAGTCGGCAGCCTTCAAGTACCTTCAAGACTTCTTCCCTAAGCTGTCTGAGGCCAAGGTCAAAGCCGGTGTCTTCGTCGGACCACAGATAAAGAAGATCCTAGAGCGCAATGAATTCCACAAGAAGCTCACTAGTAAGGAGAAAGCGGTTTGGAACAGCTTTGTCGCAGTGGTTCGGGGCTTCCTGGGCAATCACAAGGCCGAAAACTATGTGGAGCTGGTTGAGACTCTGGTGAAGAACTACGGCACAATGGGCTGTAGGACGTCCCTCAAAGTCCATATCCTTGATGCTCATCTTGATAAATTCAAGGAGAACATGGGAGCTTACTCGGAGGAGCAAGGCGAGCGCTTCCACCAGGATATACTGGACTTTGAACGCCGCTACCAAGGACAGTATAACGAGAACATGATGGGAGACTACATTTGGGGGCTGATTCGTGAAAGTGATTTACAGTATAATCGTAAATCTCGAAAAACTACTCACTTCTAAATCTTTTGTAGTCATTTTTGTATTACTTTAGTATAAATACATGTTAATTTGGATTCATATGTTGGTTTTTTTCTGACTTTATGAGAACGAAAAGACACAAATTCGCCCGTTTTCTCATTGGAATAGGTAAATTTCAAAATATCACTGTCCTGGTCACAAAAGCAAAGTTTATGGGGAATAATAGTCATTTTCTATACTTTTGAGGCATAAGCAATTAGGAAATAACACTTACTACCCAGGAACAAATATTGTGTTACATAGTGTGGTCATTAACCCTCTACTTGATCTTTACAAAGACAATAAAGTAGGCCTACAGATTGGGTCTATTTATTGTGGAACACTGTTTTCCTGATGATATTTTCCTACTTGCTGAAAGACCGAACAGCTACAAAAAATGCTCCTTACTGAGGGATGTTCCACAAACAAAGAACCAGTGATTCTAAAACCAAAGTGATGATTCTGAATTCTCCAGTGGACACTGATGTCTGGAACCAGAACAAAACATTTCTATTAAGAACAGGTCTACTATAACTCACTGAAGAATGTACACAACTTGGCATAGAGAAATATTCGCTCTCACCACTCCACTACAGTTGAAAACAGAATAGAAACCGCTAAACACTGTTCATATTTTCAATATTTTTGCAGGGCATCACGGAAATAATGGAATCAATCCCAAAGTTTCTTTTTTTCCACACAGAACACTTGCGTATTACCACGTCTCACATATGGATTGGATACCATTTTCTCAACGATATACAGAAAATGAACATGTCCCATAAGAAATTCTTGAAACAGATAATGAGTCTCACCCTGAAAGAGCTGTAGACAGTGTGATGTACATTCTGTCTGGTCAAATTCCAGTCGGAACGGAAATTCATAAGAAAACATTGATAACTTTCAGTTACATACCACGCAAGAACTCTGCTGCAAGAGAACATGCTGAAAAACAACTCACAATCATAGATAGCAAATCAAAACGCTGGTTTTCATATGTTAACAACAAACTTCTGAAATATGAAATGCCCTGTGCTAATAGATCTTTTGGACATACAATGCAAGAACGAAGAACGGAACACCCTCACAAAGAAAGAGATTAATGATTTCTAAATAAATAAAATTAGAGTTAAAGCCTCTTGCATGAGCTCTTAACATTTTCTTAGTACCGCCAGATATAATATTGGTAATATCCACTTCAGCTGGGAGGACATAGGCTACAACCCTGTAGCAATCAATGACGAACAAGCTCATGATTGGAACTACAGTATATACTCACGTAGAATTCAGGTCAAAATGCAAACAACATAGACCCTGATATGCCGTCGCATTATGCGACGGAAGATCTGGGTCTATGCAGTTTGCAGTTGGTATCGAATTATACGCAAGTATATACAGTGATGTTCTGCAGGCCGACACAGTCAAACTCAATCAGCATGAAGTGGATCCTACCTGTGTGATATGTTGTAAGGAATCTGAAGACAAAATTCAGTTTCTATTGAAATGTGAACATTTTTCGAAAGATCAGAATCCATTCTGGAAGAAAATTTTGGATGAGCTTAGAAAATTGGTTGGTTACAGTGCTGTTCTAAATATTTGTACAGACAGTAAACTATGTATAGGTATAATTCTTGCTTGCACCAATTTATTGACTGACTTATCACAGGAAATTTCTCTATGTGAATTTCAGCTTGAAACAGAATCACTGGTTAGAGACTTGTGTTTTGCCTTACATCATATGCGTAGAATCAATTCTGTTAATAGAGTATTTGTGTGACCTGTACTTGTAACTTATAATAGGTGGGGTGCTTGTGACTAGTAATATTTTGCACATTCATATTCGCTGTGGATGTGGTTCTTCAAGAAGTTGAGGAACATACAAATATACATACATACATACATACATACTGTCCCTGTTTTCCAGCTACTCAGTCGCACAAAAGAACACGGGGAAGGAGGAATATATATACTTGTAGAAAGAAAGTCCATCTTCCCAAGCTAATCAATCTACCTGAAGAACAGGAGAAGAAAATAGGATACGGTTTATGCGAGAGAGAGAGAGAGAGAGAGAGAGAGAGAGAGAGAGAGAGAGAGAGAGAGAGAGAGAGAGAGAGAGAGAGAGAATGTTTTTAATGTTTGTAGCTTTATCGATGTTTTGAAAGAGTGTTGGGTGAAATTTTCGACATGATTATAGGAAGTGAATTACGTGTATTTATTTTTCGAGGGAAAAATAATGTCTGTAAGTGTCGGTGTTGTATCTTGGACGCAAGAATCCAGCTTTATGATGGATTCTGGTCAAGGAGTCAGGTATGTGTCTGGGTGGTATTTCCTGGTCAAGGAGTCAGGTATGTGTCTGGGTTGTATTTCCGGGTCAAGGAGTCAGGTATGTGTCTGGGTGGTATTTCCGGGTCAAGGAGTCAGGTATGTGTCTGGGTGGTATTTCCTGGTCAAGGAGTCAGGTATGTGTCTGGGTTGTATTTCCGGGTCAAGGAGTCAGGTATGTGTCTGGGTTGTATTTCCGGGTCAAGGAGTAAGGTATGTGTCTGGGTTGTATTTCCGGGTCAAGGAGTCAGGTATGTGTCTGGGTTGTATTTCCGGGTCAAGGAGTCAGGTATGTGTCTGGGTTGTATTTCCGGGTCAAGGAGTCAGGTATGTGTCTGGGTTGTATTTCCGGGTCAAGGAGTCAGGTATGTGTCTGGGTTGTATTTCCGGGTCAAGGAGTCAGGTATGTGTCTGGGTTGTATTTCCGGGTCAAGGAGTCAGGTATGTGTCTGGGTTGTATTTCCGGGTCAAGGAGTCAGGTATGTGTCTGGGTTGTATTTCCGGGTCAAGGAGTCAGGTATGTGTCTGGGTTGTATTTCCGGGTCAAGGAGTCAGGTATGTGTCTGGGTTGTATTTCCGGGTCAAGGAGTCAGGTATGTGTCTGGGTGGTATTTCCGGTTCAAGGAGTCAGGTATGTGTCTGGGTGGTATTTCCGGGTCAAGGAGTCAGGTATGTGTCTGGGTTGACTTGTCCAATTACTGTCTTGTATAACATTGCCAAGAGGATCTTTTCACTTATAAAGGCCCCACTGTAGTTCAGCCATAATGGATGTGACTGTTCCTAGAAATTTTTTTTTTTTTTTTGAGTATTTGGTACGTATGCAGTAGTTCGTTTTTTTTTTTTAATATCATTTTTATCTTGTTTTTTTTTCTTCAGTTTTTGTATATGGGTCCAAACTAAGCATGCATATTCCAGGTTAGGTCTAACTAGACTGTTTCTTTTAGATGTTTAGGATCAATTCGAAGATTTTTCTTTAGGAAATCCAGACTTTTGCTTGCATTAGATGTTGATTTCTCGACATATGCCACCCAGCTTAGATTATGAGAGATTTCTGATTTATAGATATGTGGTTGAATTCATTTTTAATTGTTGCTCATTATAAAGGATGTACTGATGTTGGATTTTGTTTCTAGCTTTGGTTATTCAGGGTATATGATATTTTTAGATGTTAACTGCATCTTCCATGTGTGGTTCCCAAGTAGAAAGTTTATCAAGATATTTCTGTAATTACAGGGAATTATAAATCATCTAATTCACCAGCCAGAAAACCAGATCAGCTTCAGAATTTCAAAATATGATCTTCGGATTTTATTTTTATTTTCAATGGAGCAAGTATATTTGGAGGAAATTTCAATTTGTCTATTAATATTACTGAGGATTCAAATTCGTTGAGTAAATCTGAGGATAAAATTTACAAACATTTGCAAAATTTAGAAGAATTACATCTTGTCACAATGTTGTTGGGACTTTTTCACCACTGGGGCACCAACAGGGAATTGTATTTTTGTTTACATTTTAAATTCTTGCGACTTTTCAAGTAGAAAATAAACAGAAGAAAACAGAAGTATATCGTTTATAATTGTCTTGTTTAAAAATATCCAAATGATTATTTAAAATCTAGTCTGCATGTTAGAAAGAGATTAAATATTCGTTTTGTTAAAAAAAAGAAAAAATGCATTAATTGTCACCTTGAAGTTCAATGCATCAATAAATGAAAACATAAAAATTACAGAGTTTGAAAGCACTAAATTAATGAGCTTTCTGTATAATTGAATGCAGATTTAATTACTGTTAGTCTATTAAATTTGCCCTGAAGTTTGCTTGGAAGTAGAGCATGTGTATTTAGTAATTAGGATGTAAAAAAAAAAGGTTCATTTACTGGTCCAACACCTATGTTTCCGACTGAGAAATAAAGAAAAATCCACTTGCCTGTGACTGCAGATTAAATCCATTTATATGTCCCATACACAATTTTTTAAAATCCAAAGATAAAGAATAAATCACGGCACAGTATCTATTTAGGCTTAGCCCCGGTTATGTACGTCTCATGGGGGTTTTTCAGTGGGTTACACAATATCTTATACATAACGGTCTGACGGCCTCAACATATTTCTACGCATTATCAAACTCGTTCTGTCTAACCGATTCGGAACAAAATACTCACGTAGTTATGTCTATGTACAGCGCCTATATTAAGTGCATTTCTGGCAATTTTTTTTTTTTTGTGTGTGTTTTTTTTTGTTGTTGTTGTTTGTTTTGTAGCTTAGATAAGAACTGTGAAGGGTGTTTAATGGTTTCGTATGTCTTACAAATGTGCTTTTATATACAAGTGTTGTATATAAATGTGGAGAAGTTGTTTATAACACGCCCTATAAACAATGACATAATTGACATAACAATTACATCAAATTGTTTATTTAGAAAAATACATTGAAAGTATAATGAATCTACCTGAAGAGTATTCATCATGTTGATGCGAAAGCCCTTGAACGAATAAAGGATGAACATATATGAACATATTAATGATAACCTGCTCTCTCTCTCTCTCTCTCTCTCTCTCTCTCTCTCTCTCTCTCTCTCTCTCTCTCTCTCTCTCTCTCTCTCTCTCTCTCTCTCTCTCTCTCTCTCTCTCTCTGTTATAGCATTTACAACACTCTCATCAAGTTTGAACAGATTTTTTACTGAGGAGTCAAAATTATGAATTGCCCTGTTCCTACTGCAGCTATCAGTCAATATCAAAATGGACTTTGTGTGAAACTTGATGTGTTTACGTTTGGGGTGTTAAGCTTGTCTGACAACGAAGCAGCGTGATTCACTGGTGGTCTGACACCTGGACAGATTTCACAATAAAACACGTAAAAACAAATTTGTGTGAAAACTTTCAACATGAACCGAAAAATACTTTGTAATAAAATGGTTAAATGTTCCAAATAAAAATTGAATTTTAAAGGAAATAATTTGCTTATTAGTAGGTGTATTTATCTCTGAAACGACGATTCGTCAATTGGAAGAAGACATAGTTTGCCGGCAGAATTATTTCTATTCATTATAGTAGTATGATAAAGTGGAGCTTTGGCCACAAGAGTATGATCACCCCCTTACCGACCTCGCTTTTTCCATTTAGAACTTTCGCAGACCAAATCAGAGGCCTCAATGCCCACAGAATTATGAACACAATACTTGGTTCGTTCAGGTCCTGCCTCATATAAGGTCTGCAAATTTTGCTAATAAAAAGCTCGGTCGGTACAGTAGGTGATTATTCCTTTTAGTCAAAGATCCCACTTTATCATACTACCATTTAGAGATCAACATTCTGTGTTATCTATATATCAAATTACATAAAAACTCTAAATCTAAGTCAACCATTTTTTGTCATCCTATATATCAGATTACACAAAACTGCAACTTCAGTACTCATCTGTCTAAACCAATTAAAACTTATCAATAACATGTTTATCTGTACCTGATTTTAAAACAACAACAACCACATTTTTTTTCACGTTCTTCGAATAAGGTTGATATTGCTCTTTTCCCCCCGAGATCTGACTACTGGGCCTTGGGGACCTTTCTTAGTATTTTGGCTTGTCCTAGCATTTTGGAATAAGTTAGAGCGATATTCCAAGTGTCGTTCGTGTGTGTGTGCAGAGATGATCCACCCCCCCCACCCCCCCCCCAAAAAAAATGAAGCCCCTATCCCTACAATTGGGAATTGTTTTTATCACGAAACTAGTATTTTGTTGAATTTTCAAACAGGATTCTGGTTTCTAACCCGCTATCCCTCACCAGCCATGCAATGTTTGTTGCAATTTATTTTCAGATGACCCTTTATAATTAAACAATTAATATTATAAGCGGCGTGTGTAAACCAACATTAATTATACAGTTTTGTTATTGTTTTATAGGGAAGTTTTTTTGTATAGAAACAGTAGTAGTAGTACCAGGTAGTTGCTGTTGCTGTTGTGTTATTTGGTATTAAAAAACCCAGCTTGATAGCAAATCGATTTTATTACATTGTGAAGTATTGGTTTAAGATATTAGACGCAAAGGAGGACAAATATATAAAATATATATACCAAATAATGTTGAACGGTTTAGAAGGTCAACCCATTGAAGTAAATTAGGCATATGTAATTAAAGATTTATTGTCAAGATTAGGATTGTATGAAGTTTGGGTTAACCAAAGGGTCGGTAACACTGATCTATTTTTACAGTTATTTTAAATTGAGGCTATGGGACAATTTTATCCAAAGTTGGATGGATCGTCTTAAGAACAGTAGTCGAGCATTATTTTATGTAAATATTGCAAATTGCGGATCAAAACTTACCTTGACAGCATATATTCTTTGAAATATAGAAATGCAATTGTTAAATTTAGAGTATCCTCTCGCAGACTCGAAGTTGAAGCTGGTAGATGGGCGAGACCGTATAAACCAATTTATGATAGACTTTGTTCTATTTGTAAATTCCTTGAAGATGAATATCATTTTGCACTTGAATGCTTATTGTATAAAGATCTAAGAGCCAAATATATAGAGAAATATTTCAGAAAAAGACTAAAATATGTTTAAATTTATAGAACTTATGAATACCACGAATATCAGAATTTTGAATCATCTGGACACTTACATTTATAAAGCTTTTAATCATAGAAATAGCGTCCTATATTCAGATATCTTGTAAATATTTTAACTGAATATTGCTTAAACATGAATTCGAATTACATAACTCCTAGTTTTATCTTATATTATTACCATTAATAATGTATACATCTTTCTTTCTACGGATATATTTTGTGAATTAAGTTGCTTATTTTATTTGCAGTGATCTGCATCTGCATGCATGTGTAATTTCGTATCTTACTATTTTTTCTTTATATTTGGTACACTATCGATGATGATACCTTGTTGTTTATTGCACTATCCGCTATTCAATTCAATTTATTGAAAAAATGTATCAGCACAATCCGTTTGGGCTATTGGAATGAATAAATACTCATCTTCTATGATCGGAGTGGACCATATATATTAGTCCACTATGCCATCCATCTTGTGTGAAATAGATTTATTTCGCTGCGTCCTTCGAGACTAGTTCGTTTACTGGGAAAAGTATTAGACATTGATGCAGAGAGGGTGTAATTAGCCTCAATTTAACTCCAGTCTAGAATATTTTGTTATTTTATTTCCTCCCCAGCGCCTGATCCGAGTGTCTGAGATTTTTCGTAAATGTTATCATATGACATGCAGCTTTTCTTACATGAAGTTTTGTTTTATTCAACATTTTAAACAACAGTCATTTTGTAATGCCTCTCGGTCACTATGTAAGTACTTTATGGCACTAGTTACCATAACACTTAAGTCATCGTGAGACTTTCTTCTTGGTTTTGAATTACAGAATAAAATGATCGTGGCTTATTGCCATAGGACAGTGTCTTTGTCTTCCCAGTTTTATGGCCCTACATGTATGTCTTATCCTATAGAAGATATTAACTACATTGGAAAACATAAATTTAAGTTTTGCGTTTCCTATACGGGTTGAAAATTCACAATAAAATTTGCAAGATAAACCATTCTGCTGGAATGATGGAGTAAATCACAGGATTTTCAAAGACGATGAAACATTTGACTGACGCCACATGTGATAAACTTCCCTTTGGGCTTATCAGATGTTTTCATTTTTCTCCAAAGTACGATATTTTGTTATCTAAACTGAATAAATCTGGTATATGTTTAATTTGATTTGAATTTTCTTAGCAGTCCCAATATACTTGGATAGTTTGGTTTGTTTGTGCAGTAAACATTGTCTCCATCAATCCAATGTACTCAACAGATAGTTCACGATTAGCACATATAAAACGATTAGCACATATAACACAATTAGCACATATAACACGATTAGCACATATAACACAATTAGCACATATAACACAATTAACACATATAACACGATTAGCACATATAACACAATTAGCACATAAAACACGATTAGCACATATAACACGATTAGCACAGAGTAACACAATTAGCACATATAAACACTATTAGCACATATAACACGATTAGCACATATAAACACAATTAGCACATATAACACAAATAGCACATATAACACAATTAGCACATATAACACAATTAGCACATATAACACAATTAGCACAGCACATATAACACAATTAGCACATATAACACAATTAGCACATATAACACGATTAGCACATATAACACAATTAACACATATAACACGATTAGCACATATAACACAATTAGCACATAAAACACGATTAGCACATATAACACGATTAGCACAGAGTAACACAATTAGCACATATAAACACTATTAGCACATATAACACGATTAGCACATATAAACACAATTAGCACATATAACACAAATAGCACATATAACACAATTAGCACATATAACACAATTAGCACAGCACATATAACACAATTAGCACATATAACACAATTAGCACATATAACACGATTAGCACATATAACACAATTAACACATATAACACGATTAGCACATATAACACAATTAGCACATAAAACACGATTAGCACATATAACACGATTAGCACAGAGTAACACGATTAGCACATATAAACACAATTAGCACATATAACACAAATAGCACATATAACACAATTAGCACATATAAACACAATTAGCGCATATAACACGAGTTACCTTTATCGGCCATTGCTTAGGTCAACTCACATGAATATTGCATTGGAAGTAATGTTTTAACGGCTCACCGTCCGAAATCCACTCAAGAAGTTGTTTCTGTTCCTATGAGTAGAACCATTTAATTTTGTGATTTCGATGTGGCGCCACAATTAAATTTGTTAAATTCTGTTTCATTTTGTAAAATTTCCATAATCATACCACATAATTACTAACCTTAAAGGATGGCTGAAAGGTAGATACGGCTCTAGATTTAGTGGGAATTATCTAAAAGTTAAACCTGCTCTTATCCACAAGGAGGTGAAAGCAACCACAGGGGCTCGTATTGTTGCTTACAACTTATCTATCAGTCATACATGTACTGTAGTATTATATAGTACATGTATGACTGATAGATAAGTTGTAAGCAACAATACGAGCCCCTGTGAAAGCAACCACCAAGAGGAGATTAATACAGTCGCAATTATACAAGCTAAGTCCATTTGAAAGTGACTCGTTTTAAGTAGATATACGTGTAGTGGGTATCAAAGTGATTCGTTTTAAGTAGATATACGTGTAGTGGGTATCAAAGTGATTCGTTTTAAGTAGATATACGTGTAGTGGGTATCAAAGTGACTCGTTTTAAGTAGATATACGTGTAGTGGGTATCAAAGTGATTCGTTTTAAGTAGATATACGTGTAGTGCGTATCAAAGTGATGATTTTCATTAAATTTTATAGATCAAACAACTGTGAGATGAATGGGACATTCAGAACTGAGACCCAGACAAATGCGGCCACAAACAGCTGGCAGATCCAAAATATATTGTGAGCGATGTATACAATCTTGTCATCTAAAAATATGATGACGTAAAAAGGTATCAAAAGACGATTAAACATCACAAATTTATTTTTAAATAAATACACAGCAAAAGAAAATAACAATGCATATGCACGTCTATTTCATACAAGCAGTTTAAACACCCACACCCCCCAAAAGACCCCCCCCAAACCCCCCCCCCCACAAAAAACCCCGACAAAAAACAAGCAAACAACAATCCATTTATGAGATCAAAAGCACAAATTGGTGAAAGATAGTCAAATAGGATAGAGATCTCATTATTTGAATATTGGTGTCTTAGGTCTGTTAGGAATTTCAGCCACTGGGAGTTTGTCTCCTTTCCAGGGTCTGGAAAATAGGTCGGTATATTTATTTTAAATATTGCGTATAATTCTACAAAAATATATGATACATATCATAAAAATACAAGTCAAAATTTTTTTTTTCATAAAAGAAAAACGAAACGAAACATTCAAATTGGTTTCACGTACAGCTACACTAGTTGAACATTTTCACGTTAATTTTGAATGGTAACACGTTTGGGGAAAACAGAATAATAACTTGCTGCAACTCGCTTTCTGGAGTTGTCTGTTGATATAATGCTAACGGGGTTTGAAGATGTTCTTATATTCAACTTTGCTAATTTTTTTAAAAATAATTTTAAAATCCAAGAGAATGGATGCTTTTGACGAAGTCGTTTTTATATGGATATCTGCAAAGTGTTTTCGTTCTTAGATCAGGAAAGTGAGTCTTACAAAAATAATATAAACATCAAAACTTTAATTTCCATGTCAGTGAAATAAGATCTTACTTATAGTACATCCTTGGTGCATCTTCTATGTTTACTGCTTGAAATACCTGAAAGGGGAAAAAAATTCACAGCTGATCAAAAAAAGACATCTCGAGTTCAAGCTAAATCATGATTGAAGGGTAACTTTTAAGGCAGTCTGTTATCACCACCGTTTCGATCCATTTTGGATAAATTACATGGTGCCTAGGCAAAGCAAAGTCTCCAGATTTTGTACAATTGTAGAACTGGAAACGTCTTTAAAATCGGGATTTTGTACAATCGTAGAACTGGAAACGTCTTTAAAATCGGCATTTTGTACAATCGTAGAACTGGAAACGTCTTTAAAATCGGCATTTTGTACAATCGTAGAACTGGAAACGTCTTTAAAATCGGCATTTTGTACAATCGTAAAACTGGAAACGTCTTTAAAATTGGCATTTTCATCAACGAGAAGTCGTCATAGTTCATAAGTTCAATGAATAAAGTCAACTTGACTGCTAACAGAGAAAGTTTTATATCATAAAGCATGGAACTCTGTCAAGCTAAATGAGAGAGAGAGAGAGAGAGAGAGAGAGAGAGAGAGAGAAAAAAAAAAAAAGAGAGGCAATATTTGTACTTTGAAAAAAAAAAAAAAAAACATGAGTGACAACAAAAGAAGTACTAATCAACGCAATGAAATAACTACGGAGGAAAACATTTTTCGTACTGATATAATGATTGTGACGTTCAAACGAACCCTCCTATAAGGTTAGGATTGAATTATCATTTTATTTACATACGGGTATGGTATAATTTGTTGGTGTTTTCATTTCAAACTTTTTCGTCGATGGTGATTTCTCGGAATTGTCCATGATGACCGCAGTGAAGGATGTGGATGTTGTGTTGGGGGCCGAGTATACTGTCGAAGGGACGGACGTTGGATGTGACGTTAGCCTCGGTGCCGCCGTCTGCGGTCTGACTCGCATTACAACGCTCTGTGTGTCAAAGGCCGTCGGCTGCGTCCTGACTTGCTGTGCCGACATTCTGGACAGTGCTCGGTGCATGTTGGCTTCTCTCTCCCTCTGTTTCTCCAGCTGAGCTGATGGATTGAATCAAAAAGAGTATTGTTAATGTGATATGCTGGCTATATTCAAATTTATGAAAGTATATTATATATTATATATATATATATATATATATATATATATATATATATATATATAGAGAGAGAGAGAGAGAGAGAGAGAGAGAGAGAGAGAGAGAGAGAGACGGAGACAGAGACAGAGAGAGACAAAGAGAGACAGAGAGTAATAACTATGTGGATAGACAGAGTAATAGCTACAAGAATTAAAGAGCTATCAAAATGAAAGCATGCCAGACTTAATTTGTACTTGTAAATTTAAATAAAACTTTTTCACACTGTAATTGTCACATACAACATCCAATAACTGTATTTTA
Source organism: Margaritifera margaritifera (assembly GCA_029931535.1). Classification (NCBI taxonomy): domain Eukaryota; kingdom Metazoa; phylum Mollusca; class Bivalvia; order Unionida; family Margaritiferidae; genus Margaritifera; species Margaritifera margaritifera. The sequence goes on along the minus strand of JAQPZY010001297.1, from coordinate 1,507,707 downwards.
ATCCTCATTACATACAACATCCAATAACTACTTTTTAATCCTCAACACATATCCTTTAAATTTTTTTAATTTAGTCATCATTCGTCTCTAATTAAAGAGTAAAATAAAACGAGTGTTTAATTTTAGTCCAATTTTAAAAATGCCTATACCAAAATAAAGCAGCTCATTAAATAGCATTATGAAAAAAGGAAATTTTTCGTGTGCCGTTTTATCGTAAGGAATCACGATAATGTCTGTTCTATCTCCTTACTATTACTATGCATATTGTCAACATCATTAATGTCAAGACTCCATATGTGGCTACAAATTATTCACTTTAAATTAAAGAATATATCGGACTTTTTGCATCACGATATTTGTCATCCACATTAGATTAAAGAATATATCGGACTGTTTGCATCACGATATTTGTCGTCCAGCAGAAGTATGCGTATCAGTTTGGTAAATTGTTTTTATAATTAAACATCCTTAATTTATCAGTTCGGAAAAGAGTTAATTAGTTTGCGACACGATGTTTATTTACCAAACAAGCAGCATGAAGAAAACTGACCAAATCGCCGTAGGTATTTCTCAGTTTGCAACCAGACGACATGCATGACTGTCCTCAACTGCACAGTACAGTCACTTTCCAGAATGAAAGTTACTGCAAAATTTATCGCCGTTTTGATAATGAATATCACTCACACACTGCATGTAATATATTTTAATGTAAAATCTATGCATGTAGATTTATATACTTATTTTTTATATTTTTTTAAAATATTGTTTTGCATTTTGTAGTCTTCATTTACCACGGACATTCCGTGCAGTGGAAAAAGGTCAGTCTAAATATTTCTTTCTTTTATATTTTTAAAAATATTGTTTTGCATTTTGTAGTCTTCATTTACCACGGATATTCCGTGCAGTGGAAAAAGGTCAGTCTAAATATTATTTCTTTCTTTTATATTTTTTTTAACTTATCGTCTTTGTCTCTTCTGACCTTTTTTTCCTTTCTTTTTTTTTTTCTTTTTTTTCCCCGAAACATTCTCAACTGTGCTTATTTCAAAACTGAAATTAAAACTATTGGGGGCCCAGAGGGTTTTGATAGCCAAAAGGAAATCAGGGAGTCAACTCTTAAATTGTGAACATATAGAGATAGACGAGCGCCTCTGACCAGCGTAGGTCCTTAGCGCATTTTTGGGGGAACGGACAAGTACATACTTTATGCTAAGGGAGATATAGTCCTACTCCCAAATGGACTAATGGAAATCAAAGGCAACCAGATAGAAGTGGAGGGGACTCTACAAATTAAGGTTTATGTGCCTCTTTAGGTCATTACACCATGTATTTGGACCATACGACTTCAAATGGGCACAGCAGAAACTATTCATTGTAATTAATTTTAACTGATAGGATTACCTAGATTACAGTATTATAAACACAAATAGGTAAAAATATTTAATCAACTGCCACTAGAACAAGAAATTTAATTTTTGTTAGGTTCTAAAACTTCGCTAAACATGGAGAGAGAGAGAGAGAGAGAGAGAGAGAGAGAGAGAGAGAGAGAGAGAGAGAGAGAGAGAGAGAGAGAGATAGTAGGTTGTGAGCGGTCGCTGACAAGTGCGCTGAAGGATACCGAGTTACAGGTAACAGTGAATTTCATTATTTTAAATTAACAACAACAACAACAACAACAACAATAATAACAACAAATTTATTTAGGTAGGATCAGTAAAATAGCACAAGTATTAATACATATAATAAATATAAATAAGTTACACAACATTGACACAATACGTAAATACATATATAAAAACAGTTATAAACATAAAAATACATGATCCACCAAGGATGACCCATGAAAGTTTATAAAAACTTATTTCAATGGGGTTCTAATGGATCGAGAGTCTATGGCAGGGTACATTTTGCAAATTGAAATAATATATTCGAGTAAGTTAAGAAATTACTATTAAGTAATAAAAATTTATTTAAGAATTAAAAATATACAAAAACCAATTAATTCCACTAAAATATCATTTAAATCTCTTCTCTTGATCTGCTTTGTTTTAAAAGTATGGCTTAATAGCTGATTTGAAATGATCTGTATTTGAAATGCTCTTGATAAAACTTGTTAATAGGTTCCAATCGTTTATGGTGCTATAAAAGAAAGTCGTCGAAGCGACGCTACTAGCACATGGTTTAACAAAATTAATTTGACTACTTCAAGCGAGAAAATGGTGATGATCACTAATTTTCACAAATGTTTGGTTCATGTAAGATGGACTGTTCCCATAAAAATATTTATAAGGATAATTAGATCTTAATATCCTCCACTTTTAGCATTCCCGCACTTTCAAGTTCATACTGTCTGATGCTTGATCTGCGTTCAAGGTTACTTATAAATCTTACTTGATTCTGTACTATTTGGAATTTGTTTTTGAGATTTTTACCAATTCCGGCATATCACGAATAACAGGAATAGTCAAAAGTACACTGTATTAGAGCAGAACATAATGTTTTTCTAGTTTTAGTGATAAACGTTGACATTGTCTAAAGAGAAACTTTAACCCGGCATGTACTTTTTTTAGTATACTATTGACTATGCATTCATTCGAAAGTAGGTTATCTATATGGAGACCTAAATATTTAATACACTTTTGAGAATTGATTGTGTGACCATTACAGGCCATTTTGAATACTCTAATGGTTTTTACTTTTCGCTTCGCGCAAATAGGATGCATTCTCTCTTACCCAAGTATAATGATACTTTGTTGTCAGTGAGCCAAAGATTGCAAGATTCTTGTTCTTTCCCAAGCTGTATTGAAATGTAATTAGGATCCTGATGTGAAAACATGACAGCACTGTCATCTGCATATAATATAGGCTTACAATCAGAATATATGCTAGTTACCATTGTTACGACTCTATGGTCTAAGAAAAATGTAACAGAAAGAAAGTGAAACCAACAAATCAAGTAAAAATCAACAAGCAATTTATTACTAGATAATTAAAATGAAAAATCAAAAAGTCACTTACAGTAATGTGTTTTGAAATCCTAATAATCCAATAAGAATGATTGTTCTAATCACAAGTCCTAAATATAGAATGTTCCAAATTCACGGCTGTGTCCTTGAATGTTATGATGTGCTAATGGTCTCCAAAGTCCTGATGTACTAGTAATCTTGATGTGCTGATGTCAAAATGAAGTATTCCAAAATCTCTGAATAAGTTCAGTTCAATTCCAAAATCATCAATTAAAATCCAAAATCCAAAAGTTTATGAGCACTGTTATAATCCAATGAATATTTAAAATAATTCCTCTCTTAGAATTTGGAATGAATTTTCACAACTGTAATAGCTCTTTACAAGACTGATGGTAATGTCAAAACTGAATAAATGTCCACCAAACATGGTATATATAAAGATTGGTCACATGACAGAATGTTCTAGAACATGAGTCATCTTAATGGAATTTTAACTGTAAACAAAATTCAACCTTGACCTTCAAATTGAGAAAACATATTGATCAAAACAACCTAATTCAAAGACACTAGTTAAACATGTTTTTCCTGATAACATTAAGATTTAAGCAAATATTAAAGTGAAGAAACATTTATAATTTCCTAAAATATTTATAATATTATATAAACATCATACATAACACCATATCATTCACATAACACAGAAAAGAAGAGGTCCTAAAACACTGCCCTGAGGTACACCACATGATATTGTCAAAGGTCTGCATTTTGTATTGTTAACACTGAAAATTTTCTTAGACATGATTCAAACCATTCAATGGACTAACTCCTAATCCTAAATTAGTTTTATACAATATATCCTGATTCACCGTGTCGAAAGTTTTATACAATATATCCTGATTCACTGTGTCGAAAGCTTTATACAATATATCCTGATTCACTGTGTCGAAAGCTTTTTTGCGAGTCGAGCATGAAATCATTCCTGTGTAGAAACCTTTGGACGTTTGGACCTTACAGTGATGAAAAAGATGTATCAAACATGTGTCAGTAGAAAACATTTCCCTAAATCCTGACTGTAGTCCATAAAGTAAGTTATTCTTAGTTAAAAAGTTTTTAAGTTGATCATATACTGTTCTTTATAGAAACTTGGACACAATACTGAGTATACTAACAGGACTGTAATTGTTTTCGTCAGCTCTACGACCCTTTCTGTAAAAAGCTCGAACCCTAGCTAATTTCAGTTCATAAGGTACAATACCACTTGATATAGACAAGCTAACAATAGAGGTAATTGGAATCATCAAAACACTGGTACCATCTTTTATAAACCTTGTTGGGATATTGTGAAGGCCTGTACTTTTACATGGACTAAGGTTACTTAATTCTTTGTAAACAAAATCCTCACTTACAGGTTGAAGTTGGAGTGAGTTATCATAAACATTTCTTACCCTGTAATACATTAAACAATTTGTTGATCCTATTGTAAATATATTTGAAGTTTAGGGTAATTTCTCGATGAAAGTAGGTATTTACATTAGCAAAGAAGTTATTGAAATGATTTGCAATATCACAAAGACTATGGCAGTTGTTGTTGTTTAACGCCATTTTTCAGCACATAGGCTATACATGGCGGCCAGTTTTATCTGGTGGAGGAAGATAAAAATGGGAAATCCCCGGGAAGAACCACCGACCCACAGGAAGCTACTGACAAGCTTTCTCACATATCCACATTGGCCGAGCCCGAGACTCGAACCCACGCGGACAGAGGTGAGATGGCAGTGATCGGTCAAGGCGAGCGCCTTAGACCACTCGGCCACCCGGGGCCCCCGACTATGGAAGTAAAGTTATTGAAATGATTTGAAATACCACAGAAACTATGGCAGCTGGTACCATCAATAGTCAATACACTATTAGCATTATCTTTTGGTTTAGAACTGTACCCGAGCAACTTCAACTGTTGCCATAATTTTTAGAGGTTGTTTTTATTCTCTTCAACTTTGTTATAAAATAATTAGATTTTGCCTCTTTAACATCTCTCTGCACTTGATTTCTAACTTCGCAAAAATTTCTATACACAGCAGCATTACTTTTTTTTTTGCTATAGATGTTCAATAACTGTATATTTTTTTTTTCCAAAAGTAAGTGCTAAACATAAACATAAACGAAATTTTTTAATGAAAATGAAAATGTGTCAAAGGTAGTCAACTGTACTCAGTGGAAATATACGCATCATTTAAACAATGTTGCTAAAAAACCAAGCAAGTTTTATTGGTGCTGTCATTGACTATTATGCGTAGTGTGCACAGTTCCCCAGTGACGTCACAAGCTGTTTACAAAAAGTCGCTCGGCTGTTTCCGAAGAGGTCACATTTTAGTCATAATTAAATAGCCATTTCTCCTGATCCAGTCAATGAATGTTCGTCAAGTTTTCGCAGTACATGTGAAATGTCGAACAAATTAAGATTTCTGATTCTAGCTTATAGTATTCATGTCTACTTTACTTTTAAGTCTTAGGCAATGGTCATCAGAGATTTAAATTTTACATACCCTTGTGCCGGGGACAATAAAGGTAAACATACATTAAAAAAAAAAAAAAGAAAAAAAGAAAAGAAATGCGTGCAACTAGTGCCGGGTATATCTTGGCCCAGAGGAGGCGCACGTGCCCTCGTGCCCCTACTTGAGTCCGTGCCTGCAAAGTCTCTGAGACGTATTGCTCATGGAAAATGCAGTCATCAAAGTGGCACGTGTTGTATTTGTGACGTATCGCGATACTTAAGGTTATCGTTTGCTGCAAAACGTTGCTATTTTAAAGTCCTAAATCTAGAAAGGTTTAGCTCCTGTCCTTGTCACTCAAAAGATATCTAGAAAGGTTTAGCTCCTGTCCTTTTCACTCAAAAGAAATCTAGAAAGGTTTTAGCTCCTGTCCTTTTCACTCAAAATAAATCTAGAAAGGTTTAGCTCCTGTCCTTTTCACTCAAAAGAAATCTAGAAAGGTTTAGCTCCTGTCCTTTTCACTCAAAAGAAACCTAGAAAGGTTTTAGCTCCTGTCCTTTTCACTCAAAATAAATCTAGAGAGGTTTTAGCTCCTGTCCTTTTCACTCAAAAGAAATCTAGATGCTTTTGACATGGAAAAACGGGCACGATTTTCTTCCTGTCCAATTGATAACAACACTAATCCATTTCGAAAGATACTAAGTGTGTTATATTTTCCAAAGAGAATGCATTTGTACAGCCATCATTGATCGATAATAACAGAGACAGTATAAAACACCCTGTGTGTTAGTCTCAGATAAACAGGAATATAGTGGAGAAATTATTGTAATCATTCAAGGGGCGAGTCATCATACAATTAATATACGTACTTCTAAAACTGTAAATGATATTTACAAAACTGTACACGAGTCAGTTTGACTTACAGAAGAAATCTGTGGCCGACTTTGGTCTGGACACGTGTTTCCTGACAGCCTCGCTATAGTCAAGTCTTCTTCTGAATGAGATCTTATTATACTCCGCAATACTGGGTGTGCCGCATCGAAACGGCTCTCTCTGATTGGTTGGTCTAGTACATGGGGCGGAAAAAGGTCTCTTTGAAGCAGGTGATTTGTACAGATTTGGATCACTTTCTGGAAACATACAACCACTTGGGAAAAAAAATATTCTTTAAAAAATGAACCTATTCTTTATTAGATCCATTGGGAAAGGAAGGGGCAGTGAGAGAAAAGAAAAGAAAAAAATGTGTAAGTAGTAATATATGGCGATTAGGCCCCCTACGGGAAATAACATAACAACTTAGGTTTACATCTGGGGCGGTTATGGCCCTCTATTGGAATGGTAATGTTAAAATGTCTATAGGTTTAAAATGATGGGGGCCATAGAGACCCCACATGTAACATATGGATTTAAGCATATTTTTTAAATGCTGGGCCGTTATGGCCCCCTATGGGAATGGTAATGTTAGAGTAGTGACCAATACCCCACACTATACCATTAACACGCAGTGTGTAGAGACCAATTCCCCACATTTACTATCCAACACGCCGTGTGTAGTGACCAGTACTTAGTGATCTTCTATCCAACACCCTACACATACTATCAAACACGCCGTGTGTAGTGACCAACAGGCCCGCCGCCGGGATGGGGGGTGGGTTGGGGGGGGTGGCGACTGCCCAGGGGCCCGGCGATTTCTAGGGGCCCGCCGTCAAATCAGTTATAAAATATTAATTAAGTTTGCAGTAAATATTAAAATTTATTCCCTGCAAGAGTCTAAGTTATGGTAGATTACTGCAAGTTTTATATGCAAAACTGTACACAGGTTTTTATATACAAAAAATTAATCTAGTTTTGGGGCCCATGACTGCTCTGCCCAGGGGCCTGGAATTTTTGTCAGCGGGTGACCAGTACCCCAAGTTTACTATTCAACAAGCCTTGTGAAGTGACCAGTACTCAATCATCTACTATCCAGCACCACATACTTACTATGCAACACACCCCACATTATACCATCAAAATTGCGTGTGTAGTATGCAGTACCCCACACTTACTGTCGAACACGTGTAGTGACTAACACCCAATCAACTATTAACCAACACCCCACATTATACCATCAACACGCAGTGTGTAGTGACCTGCTGCCTAGTGGCTATATGCATATATCTGAGATTTATATATAAAGCATTACCTATACCTCAGACTATGTTCGCGGTGTCAGTAAATTTGCATATATTCTACTGCTGTTATAAATAGATTTAATCAAGAGAACCAACTCATAATACCACTAAAATAAATGCGACTAAAAGTAATGATAAAATTACGAAACTGTACCGACATTTAACGGAGACTAATAAATAAATAAAAAAAAAAAAATCCGGCATAATGGATTAAAATGACCGAGACGAAAAATAGTACTAAAATTCCGAAACTGTTCCGGACTTTAGCTGAGACTGAAAAAAATCCGGAAAAATGTCAAAAGTTTGGCATAGACTAAAGGTAGTACTAAAATTCCGAAGTGGTCACAAACTTAGCGGTTTCTGAAAAAATCCGGCAAATATTTGAAAATTTCGGCTTAGACTAAAAGTATTACTGAAATTCCGAAATTGTACCGGACTTTAGCAGAGACTGAAAGAAATCCGGAAACATTTTAAAATATGATAGAAAATAAAGTAATACTAAAATTTTTAAACTAATACGGAATTTAGCTGAGATTAAAAAAGAAATTCCCATCAAAATGTAAAAATTGTAAAATGAATTTTTACAAATTGTAAATCCAAAAGTGAAAGAATTAAATATTTACATATGTTTTAGAAATAAAAAGAAAAAACAAATTATATCGAACTTAGCGAAGACTGAAAATTGTCGGACAAATTAAAAAATTGCACAAATTGTTTTACAAATTGTAACAATAAAATTTTAAGTTTTAATAATTTTTTTTACAAATTGTGAAAGACATGTATAACAAATTAACAATTTCACGCCGTTTTGAGTGATAAACACCCACACTTACTAACCAAAAAAGGGTAGAGTGACCAACACCCAGTCATCTGCTATCTAGCACCCCATATTTACTATCCGACACCCCACACTTACTATCCAACATGCCAATTTTTTGTCCGTAAAAGTGTGCTTGAGTATTTTATCCATACTAAAAGAACAAATCAAGACAAAGATACACTTAAGGTTTCTTTTGTATATTCTCGTGAAATTCGAATCACAAGGAAATTTCAAATCACATCACCATAGTCCATTTTCTTTCTTTCCTTCTTTCTTTCTTTCTTTCTCTTTTGAATTTCATTACTGGCATGGGTTCTTCGACTTCAATTTCTTCAGTTTGTATTGCCTTTTTAAATTTCTTTGCTGGAATGGGTTCTTTTTCAGTTTCTTCTGAAATCGCCTTTTTCGCTTTTTTCACTTTCTTGGGACACTCTGAAGACCAATGTCCTTTTTCTTGGCATTGATAACAGGTATCCTTACTTTTGTCTCTGTTTTCTCCTGTCTTAGGCGTTCCTTTTCTTTGACGTTGTGGACATTATGCAGCCCAATGTCCTTTCTCCTGACGGACATAGTAGATATCTTGATTTTATTCTCGAGTGGAGCAGTCATAAGTCTTGTTGGAAGTGTACTTTCGAATGACTCTCTGTAAATCTCTGACGAGAAGTGTGATCTGTTGTGACTCTTCCATCTTCACAGATTGAAAACTGAATGAGTGTTTTCTCTTAGATCGAGTGGTGCTCTATATATAGGGAGAGTGATGTAAGCTGATCGAATTAAATTTGAATCATCTACTGTCATGAAACGATCACACGTTTCCAAGGAGAAACCAGAAACTAAGCGACGACGACTTTCTGTGTCATTCAAGACTCTCCAAGAAGTGTTGGCAGAAGTTCACGCTAGCGATTTTGAAGAAGACACGAATGATCATGAGCCAATACCATCTACTACAAGACGTAGAGAATCAAAATCAGCCAAGAAAGAAAGTCGTTCGATAGCCCATGAAGATTATTTTTGCATTCGACGTACCCCAAAAGTGACTTCCAGAAACTTTAGAACGACGGCACACACTTGCACAGTCAAATTTAAAGAGTTCAAGTTTCATGTTCTAGCAGAACAAGTAGCTGCATTCATTGCACATTTATTGGAATCAGTTTTAGAGAAATTGAAACGGCCATGCCAAGCTCAAGATGAAGATCGTTGGAGACTATCCATCACTCACGACAGTTTGAAATCTCCTTTGTGGATCTAGTTTAGTACACCTGCAGAATAAATTTCTTGCAAAATATTGGAAAAAATTCAACACGTCCAACAATGCAACGGTGAGTTTGAAATGACCGATGGAAAAGGTGCGCTTCACATGATGTAAGTTTCACCTCAAAGGGGCAGCAGAAAACGCAAAGTTTTATTGGGGGATCAATTTCCCAGTACCAAACGAAGTATCGTCCAGATGAAAAACGACCCGACGAGTTTGGCCATGTCATCATTGCTGCTTACGAGACTGCCAATACCCGTTTAAAATTGTATTCTCTCTTGGAACCTATAGCAGATCGAGTCCTTTACTTTGACACCGATAGTTACATGTACATCAATCGCCCTAGAAGCTATTATCCACACATAGAAGACGAACGTTTCGGAGCTAGGACCAATGAACAACCGAAGACACTAGTTTGAGTTTTACTAGTGGTGGACCTAAAACGCACGGCTACTATTACCAAGACCAAGAAGGACAATTTCATATCTGATGTAAAGTGAAAGGACTGACAATGAAATATCGTTCCAGTCAAGTGGTCAACTTTGACGTCTTAAAAGATGCCATAAAGTCCGTTCAAGATTAAGATTGTCGTATGAAAACAATGGATCCTCACAAAATTTTACGTTTGTCAAATCATTAAATCGTTAGTCGACCCTTGAATCGCCCAGAAACGGATGCAACTTCACGATCACAGCACGGTACCGTACGGGTACCGTTCTCCAGTATAAAAATGTTCTAAGACAGAAAAATCACTTTGAGTACAGATGCTCAGCGATAATGATATATTCAACACAGCAACAGTGTGATGGACCCACTGGCTCCAAGTTCAAAGAATTCACGTTTCCTATAGCTTTGCCTGACTACGAAGTTGATTCCAGACGTTCGAAGGGAAATGGCTTAAATATCTGGAAGGACCTACTCCCAAATCTTTAGCCAGAGCAGGATTTGTCTTCTTGGAACGAAGAAGCCAAGTACATTGTTTCAGCTGTGGTTTGAAGATCCACGAAAGGGAATATAAAGATACAGCTTACCTTGAACATCCCAGATGGTGTCTGTGCTGTCACTACCTTCCTATGGTGAGCTATGATTATAATCCTCAAGGATACTTTAGAAAAGAGAATTCCTAGTTTACCTTTGGAGCTGCAAAAACGCATTTACAGAGACTTTGTACAGATTCAAGTGAAACGCAAAAAACAAATGTATCCTTTACGACATATACGTTTCTGCCATTGGTGTCTGAATGCTATAAAAAAGCTGATTAGTTTGAAAATGTTTAAATGGTCAGACATTGATTAACTACTACCCAGATCTTGGATTTTGGATGTCACGACTTCTACCTATAATGTTGCAGTGATACTTAGAATTCCATGGAACGAAATCCAGGAAAAGGTTAAAAACTGACAGGATTTTATAATTTTTTAAAAGAAGTATCGCCTCAAGACGAGACTCCTTCACGACGTATGATGTGTGGCGAGATAATGACTGAATTTCTTCAATATGCGTTACCAGCAGATTCCATTGGGCAAACGTGTGAATATTTCATCAAAACAGACATTCCTGTAAATGGATAATTTATAAGAGCACATTCAGAATCTACCTCCTGAGCTGAGAGAACGCATTTAAAGAGAGATTGTACCGATTCAAATGAAATTGCAAGTACAACTGCATCCAATATCGGTAAATAACCGTGGATGCTATACATTTTAATATAAAAACAAACCGATTGAAGAAGGCTGTAGCATAGTCGGAAAGAGAGGTTTTATGCCAACACATGATAAGAATTTTGTTGTTGTTGTTGTTGTTGTTGCTACAATATGAAAAATTAACTGTATGCAATGTTTTTGTGTTGTTGCTGGAATCTCAGAATTCTAAACACAATTGTAATGGCTACATCCTCCGTTCTCAAAGTGATTGACGAAAAGTTAGATCATCAATGTTGGGAGGCACTGTATTTTCACCATCTCTTTAAAATGTTGATTGTTGGACCTAGTAGTTCAGGCAAAACCGATTTAGTTAAACGTGTGATCGAACACGAATCAAAATTGTTCGATCGTCCGCCACAACGTATCGTGCGGTGTTACAAAGAGTGGCAGTTGGTTTCTACGTTACTGAAATAAAGTCAAGGAGAATCTATTTTGTTTGTAGAAGGAATTCCTCGCGAAAAGGATGGCATCGTGTCTGGATTTAGTCAAACATATCGTGTCATCATTGATGATATGCTAGGAGAAGACAAAGAATAAAGTAAATTTTGGTTTACACGACAAGGACATCACCTTAATGCAAGTATTATTTACTTTACTCAAACTTTAATTCAACAAAGTAAAGCGTATTGTACCATCAGTCTCACTGCACATTGTACCATCAGTCTCAATGCACATTGTACCATCAGTCTCAATGCACATTGTACCATCAGTCTCAATGCACATTGTACCATCAGTCTCAATGAACATTGTACCATCAGTCTCAATGCACATTGTACCATCAGTCTCAATGCACATTGCACCATCAGTCTTATTGTACCATCACTCTCAATGCACATTGTACCATCAGTCTCAATGCACATTGTACCATCAGTCTCAATGCACATTATATGGTGTTGTTTAAAAGTCCAAGAGACAAATCTCAAGTTCAAGTGTTAGCCAAACAGTTAGGAACACCTTGGCTAAATAATGCATATGACGATGCCACTCAATTGCCATATGCGTATTTACTCATCGATTTAAACGTACCACTCCCGATTATTTAACATTTTGTATGGATTTGTTTCACTACTGGTGTCAAGAAGGAGGTAAATTCATTTACAAGTCACCTTCTTCGTTTTCGTCTGTCTAAAAAAGAAAAAATCTATAAAAATATCATTCACTTCTTTTCTTTCTGACAGTATTCAACATGATTCCGTTGTAATGTCATCTTCCTGTTTAAATTGATTCGTGCACTGTATGTCATCAGTCGCGAACAGAATGCACAAGTGCCTTCATATTTGTTAGAAGCTACTCTCAAAGAAGTGTTAAGATCTACTTCGACGGCACTTCAGTTACTACAAGGCATCAGTCACACTCCACATCAAGCAAACGTTTTTTTTTTTGGAAAAACATAAAGTAGCTTTGTCACAACTAACTGATCCAAGAATCGATAATCAAACAAAAAAAAAACCCAAATCATTTTGAAACCATGTGGAAGTAGATCTTTAGGAGGTGTCATTATTTGTTCACTTTTAAAATGGGATCCTAATGCTGAAGTTAAAAAAAAGTCAAACTGTCTAAATGACAGACCAAAAAGAAAAAACGGTAGTGCAGCAAGTTAACACTCTAAAAAGAGAAGAAATAAAAGCCGCAAGAAAAAAAATCTCCTGCAAGAAAGAGAGGTACTGCCGCTAGAACGCGCGTATTCAAGAAAACCTCGCTCGGTGACGGTTTCTCTTGCTACTTCGTCTTCTTCTCCGTTAATAATGATACCTACCAAACATGATTTAAGGCCAATGGTTCCCAATTTGACAAAAAAATGGAAACCCATTTCTATATACACCTCTACTCCGTTAACGTCTTCTTCTACTGCTCTAGCTGCTGCTGCTGCAGCCAAACACGTGGCACGTGGCATCTCCTAAGAGAAATGTAAAGAACAGAACAGGTGTGTTTGAAAGTTTACTAGATTTGTCCAAACAAGAACTAACGCGATTTAGATCGTTGAGAACATCAGTAGTACCTAAAGTCAAGTTGATACGACGTCCCGACGATCAGTGGAGACGAATTCCAGTATAAAAAAGAAGTGTTGGACAAGATTCAGTTTCATTGTTTTTCTTCCTGAAACAAAGATGTCAGAAAGTTCACACCATCATCCAAAGAAACCTTCTTCCATAAAAGAAAAAAGGGACTCCATCCTCGTTTAGCTAAACACTGGGATGTTTTCTCAGTACTCACTAAATCCAATGCTCCGATGCGAAAACAAATAATTCAAAAAGCACAAAAAGAAATCATCGATACCGTGTGTGAATGTTGGTTAAGCGTTTTGAAAGGAACGGTGCCTTTGACCAAGATACAGAAACAACGATTAGGACGATATCGTCACGTTCTTCGTGATTCTCCTGTTTATAAATTGGAAGATATGAACGAAGAAGTGTTAAAAGGCACTTTTTACTTGGTCGAGTTACAATAAGTGACCAAGAAAGAAGCATTCCCCACCAAAGAACATTAAAGTGGGAAAACATCAACTTCAATAAGTGAAAGTTCGTTTGAAAGGATATCCACCGAGTTTCAATTCTTTGATTGCTGCTTCACAAGTCATTGATTATTAAAAGAAGTAGAAGTTACCACCATGCCGTTAAACACAGCTACATCTCCTTCTCAAAGGATTTGGACTTGAATAACAAACTGGTGAGCAGCAGCATAGACATTTACCCTTACCGAGCTATCTGCAAAATCTCTGACGTACGGAAAAGAAGCCAAGAACACACATCTGGAAGATTCAGTGGTGTGGAAGCCTAACACTTTGCACAGGTTCAAAGACACAGCTTTGATTGCAGGTAATGTTGCTGACCACAATGTTGGCGTTAACGACCGCCAAAAGAAAATCAGACAAGGACGTAGTTTAGAAATGATGGATCATTTGCACTTGAATATATGGTTGCAAGACAAGTATTTGTTAAATGGGGTGGATGTACGTGTGAGTCTGAATCGAAGTAGTACCGTGTTCCATTTGATGGCTAATGCTAACGAGGACAAAACGAACATCGAAATAGCCAGACTCTACGCGCGACGTGTGGAAGTTTTGCCTAAAGTGGGAAACGACATCAGTCAAACTCTGAGCAGAACGACAGCCAAGCATCCTCTACGACGAGTGAGAAGTAAAAACCTTCACTACTATCTCTGGACTCCGATCCGATATCAAAGACCATGTTTTCCAAGGTCAACTATCAAAACCTCTTTTTACTGGCATCGTCAACAATGCTGCCCTCAACTGCGCTATCGATCAAAATCCTTTCGAGTTCCAACATTTCAGTTTGTCCAAGATAGAAGTTACCTGAGAGGGCCAGACGTTGTGTACCAGACCTTTTGAACCTAACTTTGCCTAGAAAAACTACTTGAGATCTTGATTGACACTGTTTGAAGCCACAGGACAGTTAGTAACCAACAGTAGCTACGGCATTTCATACGACGATTATGCAGGAGGATGCTTTGTGGGGCTTTGATTTCACTCCAGACAAAGGCAGCAACAAACGACATTTCCACCCTATAAAATCAGGTCAACTTTGTGCGGAACTTCGGTTTGCACTAACTCTGGCGAATGCAGTGAACGTCATATTGTATGCAGAATTTGACAATGCTCTGGAAATCAACAGTCTGAGAGAAGTGATCCTAGACTATTAAAAAAAGATGGAACCTATTGAGGCAGGTGAAGAGGTGTTTTCTATCTAGAACAACAACAGTCACAGACCACAAATGAAGAAGAGAAAAATACAGTCGTGATGTCAAGATTGCCAGAACAAGAACAACACCTAGTATCCTGTTTTGATCGTCACTTGGCTGAAAGAATCACACAACTGACCAGAGAACATTGTCATGGTTATCAAATCGATCATCCTAGTCAGAAACAGCAATACAAATATTTGTTGATGAGTCAAGAAGACAAGTTGGAAGATTATCTTGAAGATGCATGGACTCTCATCTAAAAAGAGAAGATTTTGAACGAGTGGTATAAAGACTCGAGTGACCATTCTTTACGTCCATTTACTTCTTTGGAAACGAAACGCATCGAAGCTCTCTTGCAACAGAGTACCGGGACTTCCCGTTCACCGACTTACTTGACAGATATTTTCAAGGAAAAAGTCATGTGTGAACTGATGACTTATCGTTTCCTGTGAAAAGAATAAATACCTGGGAACGTCAATACCTTCTGACTCACAGTTCTTAGAATCCAGTGGTGTGTGCTAAAGATGAACTTTCTCATCGAAAACCCAAAGACGTTCAAACCTATGTCATCAACATGGACAACAGTCATCGCCCAGGAATCCAGTGGATAGCATGTATCCACTCAGTTCAATAATGTGAGATTACAAGGATCAGATTCCATTGTGTGTGGACATTATTATGTGTATTTTCTTCATCAACGCAGTCTTGGATTTCCCTTAGAACGTTTAGTGACATGTTTAGACCGTGAGTACTCTAGAAACGATGATAAAATAGAAAAGTGGCTTTGTGAACATTATGGTTATCTATTTTCTTTAGCAAAGAAACGTAGTGTGCATCTATGGCAAAATTACGCTGTATTTGGATGATTGGAAGTCTAATCTCACTTCACAAAGTTGTCAACTTTGTAAATACGTTCATGTTTAATGCTTTGGTATCTGTAAATGAAGAGGAACGGACTAGCTCTCAACCTCGCTCTTCATTGATTTTGTTTATGTTTCAGTGAGCAGTGAGCAGGACTGATTAAAAATAATGTTGATTTAGGAAAAAATGGTGCTAGCTTGTATTTTGTGTTATTTTAGAAACAAAACAATACTTGTTTTGGACGTGCTCTTTCACATTTTCTCTTAGTTGATCTTTTGCAAAAAAGATGTTTTCATTCACATCCGCCTACTTAACTAAAGTTTTGGTGTTGTGCGATAGTATGTTTGTGTGATTTCATCCCCCTTCTTTTACATCCTAACCCTTGTTGGATAGTCGGTGTGGGGCTTTTAGTCACTACACAAGTGGTTTTAGATAGTATGCATGGGTTGCTGGATATTAATCAAAACTTGGGTATTTGATAGTATAGTGTTGGATGTTGCATAGTAGATGACTAAGTATTGGTCACTACACACGGTGTGTTGGATAGTACTCAAAAAGTGGGTGTTGGATAGTATTGAAAAGTGGGTGTTGGACAGTAATTAAAAAATGGGCGTTGGATTGTACTTAAAAAGTGGGTGTTGATAGTACTCAAAAAGTAGATTTTGGATAGTACTCAAAAAGTGGGTGTTGGATTGTAATCAAAAAATAAGTGCTGGATAGTATCTTACAATTTTAACACTGGCATTCTCATAGGGGGATATAACGGCCCAGCATTTTAGAAATATACTTAGGTCCATAGGTTACATGCTAGGGCCTTTCTGACTCCCTCATGTTAAACCTAAAGACATTTTGAACATTACAATTCCCACAAGGAGCCATAACGGCCACACATGTAAACCTAAGTCGTAATGTTATTTCCCGGTGTGTGTGTGTGGGGGGGGGGGAGCAATTGCCACATACTACTACTCATATATCACTCCTTGTATGCTCGTCTGGAATATTTCCACACAACCAACACAACTATGGTCCTGCTTTCATAAAACGTTTTACATAATCAGCTGGCAAAATTTGAGAGTGGATTATATTCAGTTTTGAGACATTTTAAGAAAGACCTGATTATATCTGAGCAGAAAGGAAGAATCCGTTTTTTACTAATTGATATCTACATTTCAATAAACTACAAGCGCAAAACTATATTATTTTATGATTAAGAAGATAAGATACCGAGAGTTAATTAAAAACTTTGGAAATGCTCGCGTATAATTCATCACATATACACAGTTGTTAGCTGGACAATGTGAGCTGACACACATACGAATTTTCTTACGAGTGTAATATGAATGAGAAACGGATATATTTTGATATATAGATTGCAACAGTCTTGGAAGTATGGCTCTTGAACAAACTCATGTCAACGTGACTGGGAGTATAATGTAGTACCTATATGTGTCTTGCTTGGTTTGTCAGGCTCCAGGTTAATGACTGTAATGGTATGGGGCACACTCAGAGGGAAAAGAAACCTAGAATCAAATAAAATATATAGATATTTATTTAACAAATGGAAGGCGATGCCCCTATGTTTCAGTCTAATATATACGCACGTTTGTTTACATTAGATCAGTACGCTAAGAAATTTATTGTTTGAAAAAAATTGTGACATTTCAACTCAAAAGAGTTGAAGAACGATTTTGAACTAAACGCATGTTAGCTGGATTACTGTGGAAAAATGGAGCAGATTTGGTAGACTTATGTATTCGGTCATGCCATTAATCTCTCCAATAAAATATTTATTTTAGTAAGCAGTATGGTGTCTCTTTTTGAAATTTGAAACCAAATCACATATTTGCATCAAATCTTTAACATTGGTTGCTCAGTTCATATATTTTGAAATTTGACATAAAATTATCTCACGTAATGCCTAAGCTATCCATTTTTTTTACATGAACTTAACGATTGTCAAATATTTAGATAAAAGTTTAAGTGACCAAGTCAGCGTATTTTTCGTCTTTTCTTTTACACTTATTTTATTGGAAAATTATTATTGTTCATGGGTTGTAATCAGCTGTTCCTATCGGGTATGTAATAACAAAACGTCTTCAACACAAACTGTTTAAATCAGAATTTTTTGTTTTATTTTCAAATAATTTTTCTCTGAATGAATATAACATTTAGAACTAACTAATTTCACTGATGTCATAAGACTGAGAATATGATTTCTAATTGGAGAGTCTTGAGCTCAGTTTTAGTGCACAGACATTTTCGTGTTTACTGTGCCTGCATGAACATCCTCATCTCTTTCCGATGCGAGTCGAATCACTTCGACTCTCTGAATGAGACTCAGAGGTAACCGTAGTGATACTTCTCAGATTATTGGTAAGTTTTTGGCGGACGAGCATCTTATAACATGATAGATCTTGAAAATAAGACTCGACGACGATTCAACAATCAATGAAATACATGCACATTTAATTTTTAATGTTATTCCTGCAACTTTGTAATGAAACATTGATGAAATCATTCGGTTTCAATTGTCTGCAAGTACTGTGTTTGTTGCTGTTAGTGATGACACGTCATCTATTCATTGTGACACGTCATCTGTTCATTGTGACACGTCATCTATTCATTGTGATGTTATGAAGTTATTATGGCGTAATAGCAACCACGGACTTGAGGGCAGTTCAAAATGGCCATTATTTACGTTCGATGTTTTTTCCTATCATGCGATGGAAAAGGCCGAGGATGTTCTGATTGCTGGACCTAGTAACAAATATATATATATATATATATATATATATATATATATATATATATATATATATTATATATATATATATATATATATAACCGAACTCCATAATGAATATAATTATACTTATTATATATTTCGTAATGAAATATTGAAATATACCAGTGGGAGAAAAATGATATTGCCACCATGGCGATACCACTTTTATCGCCACAGCGGCGATATCAATTTTGGAACTAATTTCTTTTTTCCATTTAGGAAGTATATCTACCCTTATATATGTTATATATATATATATATATATATATATATATATATATATATATATATATATATATATATTCAGACCTGTATTTCCACATTTAGGCATATTTCATTTTTTCTTTTTTCCCTTCTCTTTCTCTTTCTTGCACCCTTCCTCTCTGTCTCCCCAACAGGATGAATAGATCTTAAAATATATCTAGACTGTTGACCCTCTAGTATACATTTATGTAATCAATGAGAAGCCGCCATCAAAAATGCCTAAAAATGAATCCCAAACAACAAAAAGTAGGCTTCAAGGATTAATTTTTTTACAATTAGTTTTAAAAAATGAATCATGCAAATTGTCAGTGACTGAACGTACATGTCTGTTTCTATTCGATATTCTGTGTCACGCATGCAGTATCGTATACCTGTTACACTCAACGACAAATGATACACATTTTTAAGAAAAACCATTGATTATATATAGTAATAAAATTGTTTAAGTAGCAATTTTAACTGTCATCGCAATCATAATCATGTCTGAAAACGATGGGGAAATCAGGTATTGATTAGTGTCGATTGTAAACTGTAATTAAGTGACAATCTAAATTTAGTTGAAGCGACTGTCACCGAAATAGACTGTAAGATTGCCAACACACAAAAATTCACGTCTGAATGCAGAAATAAAACAAAAAGACAAAAGAAACCAAAATCCTTACAAGCAAACTCACAATAATTAAACTATGTTGTTTACTGATGTTACCCTCTGATATATGTTGACCGTTCTGTCATGTTTCTACAGTACCCCCACCCCAGCAATGTTGACTGTATCAATCCGCGCAAAAAATGTGGTAAGGACAAAACAAATCTCTTCATTTCCGCATAAAAACATTCATTGATTTGACGAATTACACAATCTGAAGCATTATATGTACAATCTAAATTTGTAAAATGTCGCTGTTCTAAATTTATTGCAAAACTTTGGAACTTCTTTTTATCGATGTAGTAATGCAGCCGCTAATCACATTGACACAGAATGGAGAAAAATCCATGCAAATCGAAGGTTTTTGCCTTAAACAATATATAATAAAAAAGAGAATCTACGTTTTTGGGTAGATATAAGGAAATATTTCACTCCTGAAATGGAAACATTTTGTATTGTCACTCGTGGCTTTGCCACTCGTAACAACACAATGTTTCCACTTCACTCGTGATATATTTCCTTATATCTACTCAAAAAACGTAGATATTCTCTATAAAATGTACAATAAACTAACGATTCTAATGTTGCTCATCATAATATTGACGAAACCATTTCTTTAGAAACAGAAATACACTTAAAAAATGAGGGTAAAAACTCATGTATATATCATGCTTGAAGTTTCTGATTTAACAGGAAGATCACCATATTGGTTTTGTTTTCTCACAATATACCGAACGAGCTCGAACAGACACATACATTAAAGAAATGATTTATTTCTGATCTGTTATATTGGTGAACGCATATCTGTATATCACGCATCACAAAATAAATCTTCACATTTTCAATTATCTAACAATCATAATTAGGTAAACTTCATTTCTGAATTAAGATAAAAAATAATGACAAAAATGATCTCAAGCATAAAATTTAAAGTCAAAAGTCAAAGGCTGCTTAAGAAAAAAGGAGAGAGAGAGAGCGAGAGAGAGAGAGAGAGAGTATCCAATTTGTGTCTATACTTGTCGTAAAACTCCAGGATGCAAGGGTGGTTGAATGTGTCCACATTTAGATACGTCTCCGTCTCTGGGTTTAACCGTTTGGCCTGCAATAATAATAATAATAATACAATAACAATAATAATAAGTTCATATATATATATATATATATATATATATATATATATATATATATATATATATATATATATATATATATATATATATATCCAGCAGCAGTATTGAATGTATTGAAGAAAATTTAACACATTTTCCACCTTGTACAAGCACATTTATTTTTCGGAAAATCTCCATGCTAAACTCAAATGTATATATTAGAAATTAAGTGCAAGTGCACTTAAGAGTGTAAATAATTAAAAAAAATAGGAATGTGTTGCTCATGAGCAGGATTAGTAAAAATGTCATGAGAAATATCATCTACGAAACACTATTTTCTATTAGTGATTTTTCATAAAAAATACAAAAAGAACATTTACATGTGCTATTTAATGACAATTTTAATGCGAACATATTCACAGACAAAATATATTTATCAGCCATTCTCAAAATTCTGGGACAATTGCGAATGAGAAAATGTATTAAGAAAAGGAACGTTACTCAACAGTATCGCGCTTTTATCTCCCCAAAAGTGTACTGTATGTAGCGTTCTGTCACACAATTTCATCTACCAATTTTGATATGTTTTGAATATATTGTATTTTAAATTCATTGATGTCTTTTCTAAGGTAACGGAGGGTTCAAACAACTGCACACATATGTTTCGTAACTTTTAGGCTACGATGGAAAGGCAGATGTTTATAATCTTTAGAGACACTTTGCATACACACACTAGAATTTTGTCTTTAGAGACACTTTGCATACACACACTAGCATTTAGAGACATTTTCCATACACACACTAGTATTTTGTCTTTTGAGACTAATGTCTCTTTCAGAAAAGCTGCAATACTGAGTTGTCTCAAAAGAGATATAGCATCTCGAAAATAAAGTCCTTTTAATCTTTTAATTACACCCTGAACATAATTGTGAGTTCTACATTTTGACTGAGTAAATACCTATTAATGAGGAGCAATGTTTACAAGATTGTGATTTACTTGATAAAGATAGGGAAAGAAACAGCTAAGAAATATGATAACGGGGGTTACAATAAAAAGAGGAAAAAATTGCATAATCCAAGAACATGGTTCACTTCAATGTAAGGATTTGGTTTGGTTTGGTGTTTTACGGCACAGCAACACAAGTAGGTTATTTAGTGCCGATGCAATTGGAGTAAATTGCCTTGCCCAAGGATACACCACGGTAGCTGACCCAGGCTGGTCTGATGGTAGGTCAACGTAAGGAGTGAAACTCACTATAATAATAATAACACTATTAATTTACATGCAAATAAATGAATTATAAAACTCGCTCGCATCCATCACCTTATGAGGGCATTTAACTTGATGCAAGAAAAGTTTTCCCCACCCACTATAACAAAATCTACCACGTTTCATTTAATTCCTTCCTGCGTTTTATAATTATGGAATTGCATTAAACTATACCACTTTTATCGACGACGCGGCCTGAGCCGATTTCCCTGATGTTTCTTTTCTCCCAAAAAGGTGAAAAACAAAACTATACCGGTGGACTTCTATTTATTATTATTATTATTATTATTATTGTTGTTGTTGTTGTTGTTGTTACATTTTACAGAATTATTAAGCGACCTTAAAAACCTACTGCTGATTATACTCATTTGATCATGTGGTAACGGAAGTAAAATTTCTACATCATACAAATGGTTTTAAAGATTATTTTTTTCTCTGACTGACTATCATGCTAATGTATATATTATCTTCATGCAATATTTCATAATAACGAACTTGTAACTTTAAGGGCAAAACATTACATATAAAATATATCTAATTTATTTATATCATCTGTATCAACTTCCGTTATTATAAGCAAGGGTCCCTTCATTGATAGATATTTTTTTAAAAAATTCTTTCACATATAAGATCACCCTGCTCGACCATATTCCGTTTTCTAACTTAAAATGTACTCTGAAGTACTCAAATGCTAAACGTAAACTTAATTTACCGTGTTTAAAATATCACGTCAACTGTAAGTTTAGTTCATTTTAAAAAGTTATAAATCAGGAAAATGTTGCTTACTAGGTAGAGGAGTCACCCATTATTTAATCCTTCCAAAAGTTTCACCTGCATCTTAGTAACATCATCAGTGATAAACTTAGTAAAGATAAGAAGAAAAAACAAAAACAAATCCCACGCGTAAGGTTCTAGGGGTCGTTTTGTAACGGAAGTAAGTATCAACGGACGATACGTATTTTACTTTGTTTCTGGAGCCTGTGTGATGTTAATGAGAGATAGTGAAATTTGTTTGAAAAAAAATGGAAAATAAGAGAAAAAATCCTGTTTTATTTTTCAGGATTATTAAGATATATTGCTAAAACCTTTTCTTGCTATTTATATATTTTTAAAAGGTAGTAATGGAACTTACATTCTTAAATGTCTAAATTACCACTTTAACATTGTTAGTTGCTTAGGGTTTGCTTGGTTGGGAAAATCAATGTAATATGTTAAAACTTACGCAATTACAACTTCTCTAAACATTTTAGTTTCTATTTGTTTTGAGATTTAAAACCTCATATTAGTACTGTTTTGTTAGACTACGCATTGGGAAAATGGGAAATATGACATAATTCAGACACAAGCTATGGAAAACTTTCAGTATAGTCATCAAAAGAATGAGTTTTTGTGTTGGTGACTTGTAAAAGTGCCAGGTAAAAGCAATGGAACATGTATCCATTTACTTTCCGTGTATACTATTAAATATTTTTCATGACGAAAACCATTTCTCTAAATTGTTCAAAAATGATGAGAATGACTGTGAAATAAAATTATGCATGTACCGCACGAAACAAAGTCATTAGATACGATTGATATATCTACCTCAGCCAGATTTATACGGTAATTATACTCTTCAATTTGAAGACTTGAAAAGTACTGCCAAATTTTGTACGGTAATTATACACTTCAATTTGAAGACTTGAAAAGTACTGCCAAATTTTGTACGGTAATTATACACTTCAATTTGAAGACTTGAAAAGTACTGCTAAATTTCCTCTGGATAAAACAAAGGTTGTATATGTTATGCATTATTTTTTGAAAAATGTATTTCAAGAACAACTGTGGTATGCCACACATACGGTCGACAGACCACAAATCTCTTTCATATGAATGCTTTTGAAATGTCTTTTCCAGAACAACTGCGGTATGCCACAAATACGGTCAATAGACCACAAATATCTTTCATAGGAATGCTTTCACGTTTAGTTTTAAGAGTCGATAGGATGGGAGATGAACAGAAAATCAGAAGCGTACTAGTTACATGTAGTTTGTTCTCCTTTTTTAGAGTAATTTATATACACAATCTGTTACAAAGATGATGCTTTTTTAGAGTAATTTATATACACAATCTGTTACAAAGATGATGCTTTTTTAGAGTAATTTATATACACAATCTGTTACAAAGATTATGCTTTCTTAGAGTAATTTATATACACAATCTGTTACAAAGATGATGCTTTTTTAGAGTAATTTATATACACAATCTGTTACAAAGATGATGCTTTCCTAGAAAGTACAGA
This sequence comes from Margaritifera margaritifera, assembly GCA_029931535.1. Lineage (NCBI taxonomy): Eukaryota > Metazoa > Mollusca > Bivalvia > Unionida > Margaritiferidae > Margaritifera > Margaritifera margaritifera. Next base: position 1,483,387 of record JAQPZY010001297.1, on the reverse strand, counting down.
GTAATTTATATACACAATTTGTTACAAAGATGATGCTTTCTTAGAAAGTACAGAGATGGTTTATACAGAAACAGTGAGCTCGAGGAATCACAAAAACCACTTAAAAGGTCACAGAATTAGTCAAAGATATATAATGCATCATGCAATAGTACATTCGTGGACCTTTCCATATCTTCTGTAAATCTCCCGAGAGTATTACTTAGGCTGCTTAATATGTTCCATTTTTGTACATTAGCCGAAATCCCGGATTAACATGCATGTAACCAACCAATAGTAACTTGTCCCCTTATCCCACATTTGTGCAGACACGTTTTTGTCTCGTGATGAAATTGGTTCGAATGTGTCACTTTCCGTACAACATTCGAGGTGTTTCCCAGAAGTGGAAAGGCCCGAGAATGAGCAATTTACTCTCATGCATTATGCTCATATGGTGGTAGTAGAGTGTGTGTGTGTGTGTGTGTGTGTGTGTGTGTGTGTGTGTGTGTGTGTGTGTGACAGAGATATTTATATTGTTGGTAATTCATGTGTTAGAGATTATGACAGCAATACTATGATTTGACTGTAGAAAGTCATGGCATTATTGAGCAGATAGATATAGTGTGTGCCAACACATTGACAAAGTCATGATATTATCGAGCAGATAGATATAGTTTGTGCCATAGGATGAAAAGATGACTATTAGCAAGGTACACATGGAATTTAAGAAGTCACAAACGTGCATGCTTTGTGTGTGTGTGTGTGTATATATATATATATATATATATATATATATATATATATATATATATATATATATATATATATATATATATATTCATTTTTTATTGTATCGCTTTTGGAAATATATAAAGCCAAACATCATGCAGATTCTTTGAAGCAATTATGTTTGTTGGTGTTTTGTTCTTCCCTAGTTCGTATAATGATCCTATGTAGCTTTGTTCCCTTGAGAAATATATATATATATATATATATATATATATATATATATATATATATATATATATATATTACAAATGTATTCGCATTCTGTTCCGTGTTTTTGTATTGACACAAATAAGGCATACGCATATAATTTGTGCAAATTATTTAACTGAAGTCAGACATTCGCACATTTTTTTTCCCTCAGAATGATTGCATGTGGAGACATAACTCGATTGTTTCTTATTGTATATTTCATGAGTGGAGTAATTATAATACTGGTGTTGTGAGAACATTGAGTGTGAATAGTGATACAGATATGCATGCTCACTATTAGACATTCAGTGCAAGTAGTCCCTGAGATGAGTAATGAGGCTGCGTGTGTATATCATAAGCAAAAGTTGTATCTACAACAAAGTCAACCACGAGACGATAACTATTCTACCTTTAAGCCATACTTATTCAGTTTGGTCTTTTTCCCACTTTCGATGATGGACCACTTATTCTGTTCGAGATGAAGTATTTAGATTTATGGTAAACATATATACAATATGATATATTGAGGATTTCATCTCGTTACTACAACGAGGATAAATTTTATTTTTACCTGGAATAAGGAACAGACATGGACTCTACAAAGAATAATTGTCTGAGAGATTTTAATTTTCCCTATTTCCTTGTAACGTTTGATGTTAGTATGAAATAAACGTATAAGCAAAATTACAAAGCAACACATATCTATACATATCTGCCTATACAGTGAAACCTCGTTAAATAGTACATTTTCGTTCCGGGAAAATATTTATGGATTAACGAATTTTCCGGATTACCGGATTTCTACAATATATGCTTGATTTATGTTCCTTTGGTAGTATGAAGTGTATTGATCATGTAATGTTGTCCTTCGGCAGTGAAAGACATATCATTTCGTATATAAATTTTTTTAAAAATGCAACTACAATATTAATCTGTGGAAGGAGTCAAGAATCGTCGACTATCTGTTTTCGTTCGCCGCCCGGTCTGTCAGTATTCTGAAAATCTTCCATACGTACTCAAGCACCTCTTTGTTTGTATTCCCGTCTTCTGTCGTCACTGAAGTAGATGGTAGTGTGTTTAAACAGGCATTTCCCTCTGTAGTAGTGAAGTATTTCCTAATTAAGTCGGTAGTGTCGTCGTCAGTGAAATAAATTATATGCAAGTGGAGGGGGGGGGGGGCTTCGGGGGGCCGAGTGGTCTAAGGCTCTCGCCTTTACAGATCACTCACATCTGTCCGCGTGAGTTCGAGTCTCGGCTCGGCCAACGTGGGTATGTGAGAAAGCTTGCCAGTAGCTTCCCGTGAGTCTGTGGTTCTTCTCGGGGTTTTCCTCCACCAAATATACTGGCCGCAATGTATAGCCTATCATGAGTTGAAAAATGGCGTTAAACCACACAAACTAAACTTTACGCAAGTGATGCTTTAAATCATTCTGATGTCATTGGACATTTTTTTTAGGCTTAGAACGTGCTAGACATATAAGAAGGTTTGACCCGGAAAAAATAGCGAGGTTATTTCAGTGTCCTTTTATTAGTATTAATTTGCACTTGCCCTTAATCATTTGCAAGCTGGGGGAGAAGGGAACGAAGTTAGAAGGCGACCAGAACGACCTGTCAGTTTAACCTTTCAGTGGACTATTTATTCATACTGGGCATAGTCCACCCGCTATTAAATGCATCATGCGTGTATAATATGGCAGAATTATCGTACACACTTGCTTAAACCTATTTATGGGGTGGTCAACGCCCGGATGTAGGTCGACCTATATTACCACATTTACCAGGGATAACAAAGATATTCCAAATACAATAACTACTCTCAGAATACGCTCTGATTACGCTCCAAACACACAGTTAATTTTCATCAGAGGTAGATCTTGTCTTGTGTTTCATTTTATCTTTATACTTTCCAGAAATGGTGTAGTCCGCTGAGCACTACAGGTACTCTGATTTCCGATAAGTCATAACTTGTGCTAAGTACACTGTAACTTTGTGGTTTTCAAAATTATTCATAAGTTTGTCGATGAGGTATGCAAGAATTCAAACCTAAATTCTTTATTTCACCAAATTTCTATCATAACACAAATAGTAACTTTTCAGAGGTAGATCAGACCGGTAATGAGTATTTTCATTTTCTGAAGGTTTTATTGAGGTTTATTAACGATAATGCTCAATTTTCTGTAATTACGCTGGATAATACGTTCCAATAGTTACACAGCGAACAGATCATAGTGATTTCTGGGTTTTATTATTTTTATTCTACATTCCTGAATAACCTTCCTCAAATACAATAATAAAGAGTAAGACTACATATATTTGAAAGTTGTGTTACATTTAAAAGAATTAGACACCAAGATCAATCGCCTCCCATAAACTAATTACGCCTGTCTAAGGATGTGTATAGAATTGCAATAAGTCCCAGATCCAAGTCACAAAGTAATGTCAGACGCCCTGTAACGGGCCAGCCAAAGGGCATTAAAAGTTTAACGCGATTCAAGTGACCAATGGGCTATTCCAGTGACGGGGGAAGCAATGCTTTGGAATGATTGACAGCGTCAGTTTAGCTTTGGGTGTTTGATGGAGTAGACGTGTTGTTGCAAGTAGATGTGTTAGTTTATTAAAAGTCTTTAGTAATGCTGGTTCAGTTTTTGTTTAGCCATACTTCCAGCAACAGTACTGAAATCAGTATTTTTATCACATTTCCTCTGTATTTTCTCCAAATTTTCTCTCTCACGTCATCTTCACCTTCTCATTTCTCATTAGAATGTCACTCTCTACCTTATCCTTGGCCACTCCATGTGTTGATGGTTTGATCATCATTTGCGTATCAAAGTGTATATCCACGGGGTGGATGGTCAAACAGTAAATAAAATCCTCAAATACGACAAGTCCGTCGTACGTAGAATAAGACTAGATTTTGCGTTTTGGTTTGCAGGGATAATGAACATCATTCTATACGGCTCTGTTTCATCTGAAGAGACGTCTTTCAAAATATTCGCATGGCTTTCAAAAAATTAGGCATATCCTCTATTTTGTTTAGGAAGTACGGTGTTCGTAAAGTGATTATTGGTCACCTACAACCCTTGATTCCCCGTATATTCAGGAAGACGTCAGCGATCACAATCGCGGACATTGACGACCAGATATACAAAGAGACATCAAATAATGGCTCAGCAAATCAACTCAATACTTAGACATGAAGTTAGAATATGTAAAATGTTATCATTTTGGGACTACAATGGCCGTTTCTCGTTCTCCAGATAAGGGAGGGATGATAGAGATGTATTTAGACCAGATGGTATTCAGCTTTCTACTAAGGGGCAGAACTTTCTATATAAATCTTTACGCGAAGCTATTATAGGTGTTTGCAGAAAATTGCACAAATCGCTGATGTAACAAACTCAGTTCGTTGCGGTATAGGATTGTTCATCTATTTCAGCTTCATATTGAACCTGATATTGTTTTTAAGCTTAATTTATGGCTATTTTACAACTGAATAATTCAATCAACTTACTGTATGATATATCAGTCTAATTACTGTATGATATATCAGTCTAATTACTGTATGATATATCAGTCTAATTACTGTATGATATATCAGTCTAATGCATCCTGATTCAGTGTACTTGGATTCATTCTTAGTTATCGTCATAAATATGATATCTTAAACTCATTTTAGTAGTTATACACACATTGAGACCAGATACTAAACTCATTTTAGTAGTTATACACACATTGAGACCAGATACTAAACTCATTTTAGTAGTTATACACACATTGAGACCAGATACTAAACTCTTATCAGTTGTAAGTCAACATTTTTCACGCAGCTTCTCATTATCTTGTGCACTTAGCCATTATAGTATAATTTATGATTTTAATGTGGTCACTATTCCTCTGTATTATAAAGTTTAGTCTACCACATTTGAGTATAGATTTATGTTTTTCCTGTAAAAATTTACACAACTTACAACCACAACCTTGTTGGTAGATGTTTCCGTACCATTCGAAAGTAACCCTTCATTACATTTATTACAGTTAACGGTATCTATCTCTTATTTTGGTAAAGGGTTCAGTACCACAATACAGTGACCTGTATCTCGTTCTTTGTGATAATGGTTCTATATCATGCTTGATAGAATGTACTTATACAGTGGCCCTTTCTTCTTTTTTGAGGTAAGGGTTCTAAGTCTTTTTGTAACTTGAAAATACGTTCAGGAAGATCAAACTTATTAACATATTTATGCCTTTCTTTTAGAATATTTCCGTCCAAAAACCGATGACAATACTCTTTGCATGTCTTAATTACGTTTACCAGGTTGTACATGTAAGTTCCTTGTTTATATTGTGGTAGAAACTCTACGAAATAAGGAATTCTATTTAAATTCTTGCATACCCAAGGTACAAAGTGCTGAATTAACTGTAAAAACCACAATGTATAGATCACAAGTAATGGCCTTTTCCGAGACCAGAGTGACTCTAATGTTCCACGCTATTTTCTTGTTCTTTTTCTTATATACCTCATGTATCGTAAACTTTACAACCTGAGCGTTATAAAGTCTTGCCTTGTCTTGGCGAAACCTGTTTAACAAAGTATCAAGCTGATAGGAGAAAATAGACCACCTTTGCTTAGAGGAGCATTTAGACACGTGTTTGGACTGTATCCCAAGCGTAGTGATTGTATCACTAATATTCTCTTTATACCCAATGACATGGAGAAAGCACCTGTTGTATCACTAATATTCTCTTTATACCCAATGACATGGAGAAAGCACCTGTTGTATCACTAATATTCTCTTTATACCCAATGACATGGAGAAAGCACCTGTTGTATCACTAATATTCTCTTTATACCCAATGACATGGAGAAAGCACCTGTTGTATCACTAATATTCTCTTTATACCCAATGACATGGAGAAAGCACCTGTTGTATCACTAATATTCTCTTTATACCCAATGACATGGAGAAAGCACCTGTTGTATCACTAATATTCTCTTTATACCCAATGACATGGAGAAAGCACCTGTTGTATCACTAATATTCTCTTTATACCCAATGACATGGAGAAAGCACCTGTTGTATCACTAATATTCTCTTTATACCCAATGACATGGAGAAAGCACCTGTTGTATCACTAATATTCTCTTTATACCCAATGACATGGAGAAAGCACCTGTTGTATCACTAATATTCTCTTTATACCCAATAACATGGAGAAAGCACCTGTACTTTACGCGAAACATGAAACAGGTAAACAGAATCGTCAATACAAATTATAATTAGAGGAACAAATTTGCATATAGACCCAATTAGTAAGTCAGTTTACCATTGCTATTAAGTAATGATAGGTATTCAAACTAATGTGAAAACAGCACGTGGTTATGTCAACAAGCAAACAGTCACAAGTTGAGCATTTCATCACTTACCTCTAACATTCGTAATCAATCTTCTAGTTTAATGCATTCACACGAACCATTTGATCACTCAAATGTATTATGTACTTTTCCTATTATCTGTCTTGTTGAAATTTCACTTTTCTTATTTATCAAAGGCCGTTAGAGCAACGTAATGAACTAAGGCGTTTGAAAACTAACGCGTTATAAATCGCAACTGTGTTTTAACACGGTTTAACTTCTAAGGCGTTATAAGCTAGTTTTAACGCGTTAGACCCCCCCCCCCCAAAAAAAAAGCGTAATTTTTCTACTTTGTAAAAGCAAAACTAACGCGTTAGAAGTTACAAACATCCGCTTTCAACGCGTTAGACTGTTTGCAAAGGCCTGGATGTCCAAACAGAATCATTCTTTCATGATGAAATGCGGTGGGAAAATGAGACCTTGACTTAAAGACCAAGGGCTGATTCAGGTGGACGTTATTTTGTTTTAAACATATATAAACATATATAAACTTGACTTACAGACCGAGAGCTGATTCAAGTGGACGTTATTTGTTTAAAAGATATATAACGCAATAGCAATACGATGCCAAATACTTTCTTAAAATTAAAAAAAAAGCCGAAAAGAAAATATAGATAAGAAAAGAAAAAGAGTAAAATAAAAGACGAAAGACCATCGCGACTTGTATTTACTTGTACTTTTAAAGATAATTTTATTTTCATAGCAACATCCACAAAATGTCAGGAAAATGTCGTTAGTACTCATTTAAAAGAGTAATCAAGTTTTCATTCTAAGCTGTTTATTACGCCATATACAGAATTTATAGATTTGTACCAGTTAGTTAAAATTGTATATATATATATATATTCCTCAAATTTAATTTAATGATCGAAAGAAACCACAGGTGGACCGATGGATTAACTTAGCTTAAAAATATTCCATATCTTAACATCTTTCCTTAAATAAAACTGCTTGTCAGTAATTTATTACCTAATTAGTATTTGTAAAAGGTACACAAGTTCCTCTTTAGAAATTCTGCATTAAATTTTGTTGCTTCAATATTCCAGTGTTCGAATATCTGTGACCGCCGCAAATGTTCCACTTCTCGCAACTTTAGCAAATTTTCTGTATTTGGAATTTCAGACGCCACCACAGATATTCTTAATTACCATTATTGCAAAATTCTTTCATAAGTAGAAGATTCCATTAGGCTGGAATAGTCACAATGACCCACCTTACTAATCTTATATAAATGGATGTTCGTGACAGGTTTATTCCAGTGTAAAAGTTTTATCCTCCTGGCAAATCTTCAGCCGGAGCCCGTCGAAAGACTGTTGGTGGGCCATATTCATAGGTTTATTTAAGATTACAATTGACAACTGCAAATGAACATTTCTTCAGGTTTTAGAGTAGATGGGGTTTCGGTTTTGCTGAGTTTAACTTTATTGAAAAATTCGTAGCCAGAAGCATAATTTGTTTACAAAGGAGAGAGAGAGAGAGAGAGAGAGAGAGAGAGTAAAAGTGCATGAATTCCTAATTTCAGTTTAAATACAGAACAAAAACTATTTTTAAAAAATACATACAAATAGTGTTAATGGTGTGACTAATGTCAGTGTAAGTATTTATTGATTAATTACTGACTATTTTAATGTAAGATAAAAAGTGAGTAATAGAGAAGGGCACACCCCTATTGATAACTTTTTGATTATTAGGGCAAGTATTTATCAGATACTCAATAACTGTATTAAAGCTACAAGATGCAAGATTTTAAATAAATAAAAATACAGATACAGACATTTTCTTTACTTCAATTCAATTTTCGGAAAATCCAAACAAAATATCATTTTTTAGTTACCGCTGCGGAGTTACTCATTTTTGTACAGGGTTCAGCCTTTAAAGAAAAGGTATTCCACTGACTTTCCCTGCTGATAATTCATGTTATAAAGACAGAAAAGTGTATATGCTAGTGGATGTATAAAGAACCTACACTCTTTATTTATTTATTTATTTATTTATTTAATAAATATATCTGAATGATGGCGGTCGATTTGGATTCCAGAGTACACAGCTAGGCCTTACTTATGACGAGCATCTCATAGAAGAGTGCTAGTGCTGCATGACTATTTTCATTTAGTTTATTTATTTATTTCTTTATTTACTTATTTATCTTTTGCTATTTTAAAATGTCTTAAGTGCAGTTTCAGAAAATAGTAATGCATACACTGTGAAGATTCGTTTATATATTTCAAGGACAGGAGAGTGTACTTTGTGCTATTTCAAGCACATTTCATACAGAAGTAATTTTCAACAGTTTAGACAGCACATATTTTTACTTATAAAAACTTAATGTAACTCCAAGCAAGCGAATGACGTGTATGTGTATAGTAACTTTCTCTACATTGTGAGAGTTGTAGAGCAAACAACTTTGCCATCTGCTTTCTGCACTTTCAACAGCACTCCTAAAGTTTTGAGACGAACCAATAAATAAGATTTATATAAACTAAATACAATGTGTTCAAATGACATTTTAAAAAATGATAAAATAAAAATAAAAATTAAGAAGTGTACTGGTACAAAGCGAATGTGAAACTGCATGCTTCTATCAAATAAAACAAGTCTGAACACGTGTGAACCTGCATGCTTCTATCAAATAAAACAAGTCTGAACACGTGTGAACCTGCATGCTTCTATCAAATAAAACAAGTCTGAACACGTGTGAAACTGCATGCTTCTATCAAATAAAACAAGTCTGAACACGTGTGAAACTGCATGCTTCTATCAAATAAAACAAGTCTGAACACGTGTGAAACTGCATGCTTCTATCAAATAAAACAAGTCTGAACACGTGTGAACCTGCATGCTTCTATCAAATAAAATAAGTCTGATCACGTGTGAACTTCATGAAACGTTATAAACTTATTGCAGACTTATGTGGAAGAATAGATTTATTTATTTTAAAAAAAAACTCATGTACATCAACTACACTTCATTCAGATCAGCATTGGGTTTCCAACAGTCTTTATTAATTAATGTTGTTGTTGTTGTGGGTTTAACGCCATTTTTCAGCACATGATAATACATGGCAGCCAGTATATCTGGTGGAGGAAACCCCGGGAAGAACCACCGGCCCACAGGAAGCTACTGGCAACCTTTCTCACATATTAACGTTGGCACGGCCCGTTACTCGAACGCAAGCGGAAAGAGCTGAGATATCATTGATCGGTAAAGGCGAGCGCCTCAAACCACCCTGCCACACGGGGTTCCCTTATCAATTAATAAAGATATCTTACGGTTTCTTATGATCAGACAATCCCTAAATACACCAAATATTTACATCCACGTATAGTATGTCTTAAATGTAAACAACACTAACAGGAGCTTTATATTTCTCTTCAACAAATATTCATATTAGTTTATTTTAGTACAAAAATTAAGGGAGGGGGGCTTTTGAAAATAAGTGTAGTATTTTTAAAACTGGTACATTGCCAGTTTCAATACACTCTAGAGCAGGGGTGTCAAACATACGGCCCGCCAGGCTCGTTATTTATTATTATTGTTTATTGTTATTATTATTATTTATATAAAATCTGGCCCGCCATAGCAAATGAGTTTGACACCCCTGCTCTAGAGTGTTATAAAAGGAGGGTGTATTGAAGTTGCTACACCGTACACTCCAGAGTGTTATTAAAGTAGGGTGTATTGAAACTACTACACCGTACACTCTAGAGTGTTATAAAAGGAGAGTGTATTGAAACTACTACACCGGAACAAACCTTGAAAAGCTATTTGTTGCCAAGAGTGAAAACACGAGGAATAATTATGCTGTTGCCAAGAAACGCGACATAGAAGCTTATGAACTGCAAGTGGGAATAATAACGTTGCCAATACGCGATAGACAGTAATAACTGAGGCGTCTTTATGGGTAATTATATACCAAGCTAATGATACCAACATAATCAAATTGTTTATCACAAAAAGTAACAAAAAAATTCAAAATGAGTAGATAATATATCACAGAGTAATTATACAGTACAGGGAGAAAAAATGTTATAAGTAAAGTGTGTGTGCTCGGACGGGGGTGCTATGCTATCACGGCGCCAAGCAAGATAGATTCCCACAGGAACCCTTGAAAACAAGGATGTAGGCCTAACCATATGAAAACAAACTAAAAGGGGGCAAAACAAACACATATACTAACAGCTATAATTTTAAAATACACATAGCATGCAGACCAGACATACAGTACATAAAACCTTTACCTTTTTTAATTAAATAACTTTTATTTCTATTTTAACTTTAGGTAAACAAGTCATTATAGATTTGACAAAGGAAATGCCATTCCCTAAAAGTTATACAATACTGGGTAAAATACACACAACAATGGCAAATGATCACGGTTTAATTGATAAAGTAAAAAGCAATGAGAATTATCTTCAGCTGTGAAAAGCGATTCTAGTTTAGAAAAATGTAAAAAGTCTGAGAAAACTTAGGTGTCGTCTTTTCAGTGACGAATAAGACATGGTTGGCCAGGTAAAACAGTGTTTATTTTGTAGAGAGAGAGAGAGAGAGAAGCATTTATGCAAAATTAAGTTTAAAAGCGGACAATTTGAGATTCTCTAATTGCCTGATCATATTTTTTAAAATTGTTCTTTGTTTTCTTGTGTTTTTTTGTGTTTTTTTGTTTGTTTGCAATCCTTTTTCCACAAATAAAGCAACACTTTTATTATCATTCTGTGCGTTAAGTTTTTTCAGATAATTGATATTTCTGAATAATTATAACTCAGACTGCCATTAATGAGCTAATTAATTAAATGTGCGATTTTACCAGTCAACCTTTAAAATAATATTAAAAAAATTCAAGTGTAACCCCCACCCTCTCCCTCTCCAATTAGTTTTTATTACACTGTTTTGTCATGTTGAAATATTTGTATCATGTAGGGAGAGGGCTAATTAATTAGGATCAGAGTGAGAAAATAAGCATAAGAATTAACGAACGAACAAATGAATGTACAAGAAAAGAGAGAAATAGGAGAATTACGAAATAAATAAATACATAAACAAATGATAATAAACAAGAGGCTAAAGAAGTAAACATTACAGGAGTGTAAGATTATAATACCAAAATAGAAACTTACTCGTTTCTCACGTGGACATTTTAACTATAGTGATACCAGGAAGTGAAATAGTCTTGGGTGTAAATTACAATAATGACAGGTGTTACTTTTGAATGCGATCTTATTGTTTCTACTAGACGGAGCAATAAAGCAATTGTATTCGTAGCCGGTCGTCTTATGGTGTACACAATAAACTTTCAACATAGCTGATAAGCCACTGGTCTCCCAATAATATAGTTTTTTGAGACAATAATACTAGTCTTCACTTAATTTAATGTGTCACATTTTGGTGTTTATTTTTATCGGTGTACCCTTTTGTTTTGTGTGCATATTTGGTGTTTATTTTTATCGGTGTACCCTTTTGTTTGTGTGCATGTTTGGAAAAGCACTATTTATCTCAGACAACGATGTTATTAAAATTTAGATTTAAAAAAAAATCTCTATAGACAGGTATTATGCATCAGTCTGCTATATCATCTAATAAAGACAATACGTAGCTTTCAGTTGGATAAAACATGTATCACTTACTCGCTAGGTTTTTCACCTAACGAGTTAAACATACTTCTAATGCGTTAGAATTTATTTCTAACTTGTTTTCAGTTTTAAAGAATATTGTTGAGAAACGCGTGTAAAACCCGTTCTGATTGGACAGAACGTCCATCGCTAAAGCGTTAGTTCGAACCCGTAAGAGGGCTAGCTAATTTGATTCTAACACGTCAACCATGCTTAAAACACGTTAGAAACTTCTAACGCGTTAAAAACAACGTCTAACGCGTTAGAAATATATTCTATTATTATATACTCATTTTTTTCTCCATTAACTTTGCATTGTCAGAATCGTGCAGTATTTCTCCATACTGCACGGCTTCATACTGCACGACACGTGTGTCTAAAATAGTATCGCGTGTTAGGAACTACTTTTTATTGTAAACAAACAATGTACGCAAATGTAGCCGACACCGGAGCTTTTGCTTTATTAGATTTGTCTGTGGATGAACAAAACAAGCTGTTTGAGAGTAGAGATGATAAAGCTGACGATGTGGATGAATTCATTGAGTCACAAAAGAATCTTTCAACCAAGCAAGTGACTGAACGTGATATTCACGATGTACAGCGGTGGCTTTATGACAACAAACGTGAGGCACTAAATTCGAAAAAATAAAACTAAAGAAGGCGGGTTTTGGTTTAAAAGCAAGTGCCTCGGAGCCAAGAAGCCACGATAACGAAGAAGCCTTATTTTCCGCTGACGAAATGGGCTCTCACACTCCAGCCGCTTTGCAATTTTGCCGTTTTTTTTTTTTTTTTTTTTTTTTTTTGAGAAATTGTTTGGATTTATTATGACAGTACAAATAAATATGTCATCTATAGCTGGTAATAAGAATGACAATAAATGTACTTACTTTTCTGCATCCTGAATTTCTTCAAAATGTACTTTCTGATCCACGGCGCGAAATTGCACTGCAATCTAGACTACATTTCCAACAGAAATCACATTCCAAAGGAGAATTTACTGCACTCCAAAACGAAATGAATTTAATATTCCCTAAAAAAATATCTAATCCTGCATCTTCTTGCGAATTTCACTTAAAAGAATTTCATATTTTGTCCACCTTATGATTCCAAACTATCAATGACAAGACAGTAACACATGTGTAAGCTCGCTTGCTGTCGAGGCCAGTCCCTCTAGCTACATGTACATCGTACCTAATAGAACCAGCTAAAAACTAAAAGAGCAGAATTTAGCTGAATCGACAAAAAAACAAAATCCCTCCATTCCAGATCAACTGGGAAAGTTGTTCCAAGGCGCAGTCATTCACAATATGACTCAAAATTTCAATTTTAAGTAGACCAAAATGAGATTTCTTTTTGAAACAAATCACTGAGCGCGCGGTACTTAACCAAGTTCAAAGGTCACTGGGCGGTGCCATGTGCGCATGAATACTGTTACTGTGTATTGGTTTAACTTCGGTTGTGTATTTACTTTAGAATATAGCAGAAATTCAGTTACTTTGTTTCTTGTAGTGTGTTCTTTTTTTATTCAGCCTTAGGTAGAAAAGCAAAATGAGTATATAATAAAAAGGTTACTGCATTTGTATGGGAAAATATGAACTCGTTTTTTCTGAGCTATACTGCACTCCTGACGTCGTGCAGTATAACTCAGAAAACTCGTTCATATTTTCCCATACAAATGCAGTAACCTATAATTCTAACGCGTTAGATGAATGTTAAACGCGTTAGTTGCATAACCTAACACGTTAGTTTATCACGTTTTTGACATGAACGGCCTGTGATACGTATTTATCAGATCTGCCCATCGCTCACTCTGCACCTGTAACCATCATTTTGATGACGGAAATACTTACTGTGCGAGCGCAGACATGTCTCCTCGGAAAAGGGAGAGGAGCAAACAAATACGTTTACGATCCATGAACAGTTTTTTAAATAATTTTTCATCCGTTTCTTTCTTCTAAAATGTAAGCTTTTTTTTTCTAAATGAATACAAAGATCTTTTTGTCAGTAATTTTAATGATACAATTAAACATTTTCTTTTTGTGGTGCCGAAATTTGCAGCAAAAGCCTCGGTAAGAACAGATGGTAATAGAAACTTTTTTGGAAGAAAGTCGCTGAAGGATAACACGGGATAACGTGCCGGCAAAGATATGGATGGTTAGCTGGTGAGTCGAAATCATCATATATTAGAAAATCCACACACAGTGAAACTTCTTGTGTTCTAAAACATCGACCTAACTTGTGAATTTAAAAAAATATATACTTTTGTTGATAGCCTTATAGAATGCCTCAAAGAAATAATTAAACAGGATTATATTCAGGCAAAAACACGGTGCTAAAGGTGCACCAATTAAAAGACGGATACATATCTTAACGTTGTATTATGTAAGCTGTATAACACACACAAACACACACACACACACACACAGACAGACAGACAGACAGAGGATATATTTCATCGTATGGTACCAAAAACGATATATGTTAACTCGAGACTTCTCCACTCGTTAAAATATCGCGGTTTTTTTTTTTTTTTTTTTTTTACCACACGATGAAATATATCCGGTAATAACGTATGAAAAGAAAATATTATTTTTATTATATACCAAACTTGCTCCAGAATCGAAGCGCAGAAGATTAAACTCACTCTTCAGCCCCCGACATCCCTTTCGTAAATTCATGTCACGTTCATAGTCGGATCATATAAATATCAGCGACTTAAGAGCTGTGGGATTGGGATGACCTAATCTGTCGCAGTAAATTACATTTTTGACATTTTATAAACTGTTTGATCCTATATGACCACAAAGTAAGTACGATTCAGCAATGCATCACAGGTGTATCGTTGTTGTCAAGGAAGTAAGGGCAAAATAACTTCATAGAGACGAGAACGGCGTCGAGAAAAATTTCATCAGCAAAAATTAATTTCCATGTCTGAAATGTAATGTAGTTTCTATTTATTTGTTCTAGCTCAAAATATGCTCGTTTTTGTTGCTGCACGTATTACTTCTGTAGATACACACAATGAAGAATCGAACGGCATGATGGGAAATCTTATATATTCACGTGTGAAAATATAAAAATATATTTTTCACATGTGAAACTTCAGGAATTAAAAAATATGAAAATTATTTCACCAATAATTTTCTATATTTCACACACACACACACACACACACACACACACACACACACACATATATATATATATATATATATATATATATATATATATATATATATATATATATATTAATTCATATAAATAAACAAATGTGCTGATAGTATCTGACAGAAAAAAATGCAACTTTTTGTACGAAATGAAATGTTTCGGCGAAAATAGCAATAATAACATACCAAAATGGGTTAGAAAATGATTATACTGAAACGTATATGACCTTGATACCCAATTGACAACGGCGGTTATATGACCTTGATACCAAATTGACAACGGCGGTTATATGACCTTGATACCCAATTTAGAATTTACCATCTGATTTTTATAAACCAGGAATCTTAGGGTATCCGGACAATTCGGAGCGGACAATTAGGAGCGGACAATTCGGAGAGGGGACAATTCCGAGACAGACAATTCGGAGACGGACATTTCGGAGAATGGACAATTCGGAGAGTGGACAATTCGGAGACAGAATAAAAACACTATTAAATGAATTGATTTTTTTTAGAAACGTCTGTGGGTTCAGTTACACGACAACATATGACTGTGTGTGTGTGTCTGTGTGTGTGTGTTTTTGTGTGTTTAACTGTTACCAGTGATAATGCATTTTTAAATCTTTTCCTAATCCAGATTATATCACTGAATAATAGTAATTGCCATGTAATACCAACATAAGTCATAAGCGATGTTTTAACGTCTACTCAATAAGACATAATCCTTTTAATGTTCAATCACATTCTTTCAGCAGGCACATGAAAATACGATGCGAAATGCAACAACACAGTCAAAAACAGACTGTTACATACCGATATAATTACGCGCCTTCTTAACAATTACTAAATAAGACCATTCCTTTGTGTACGCGCGATAGCTATTTTCATAAGTTATAGCTTTTTCCGAAACCATCGGCCGTCACTGGGTATTATTAACACTTAACTAACACGTGTTCAATGAAACAATTTACTTTTATATATCCGCAACATCCATTTGTCTTTCGACTTTTCCATCTCTGAAATCATTCCTCACGATTTCCGAATTGTCTGTTTCCGAATTGTGATTTTTCTCCGGAATGTCGGTCTCTGAATTGTCTGTCTTCGAATTGTTCCCTCTCCAAATTGTCCGTCTCCGAATTGCCATAGAACCGCTCTTAGAAGTTTACTTGAAAGACTCAGGTTGCAAATGACTTACCTTGCGCATTACAATATATTTCGCCTATTTATCTTCATTTGATATATTTGAATATATCAATCATATGTCTACATTTAGACGGGATATACTTAGGTTTGCTTTAGCTCTTTAGATGCGTCAATAACATTTTGCAATTCTGCAAATAAAAATAGGACAATATGCTATACAATTTAATACAAATAGTCAAAATTTGTATAACAAAGTACTGGTCTTCCGTTAAAAAAAAAAGACAAATCATTACTTTATCGCGCTGCAATAGCCACCCTTAAATTCCCTCCCCAAAATTAATTTTGAACTAATGCGATAAGCGTGTTCTTTGTACCTCATAATCACTGTTGTGAAGACGCTTTGACTGAAATGAGGTTTGAACGATTCCCGCTCCGAACCTCGTACGACATTACGTTACGGAACATTAAACGCGAAAATCATCAAACTCTGTGAATGTAATCCCTTCATTGCTCCAAAATGAAACATGAAACATTCAGACATTTTCCTTATTTCATTATATCTTCAATTCAAGGCTTCTAAGTTTCGATTGCAGAAATTTAAGCAGTACCACTTGACGGTAGTCCTTTATACTTATTTGTGTCATCACACGAAGATATTTCCACAGAAATGGGAATCGTTTCTGACCTCCAACAACGCAGACTTCTTCGTTTTCAAGCAGTACACAAGCGAGGGAAAAGGACGAAGCTATATTATTACATAGTTGTAATGAGCGCCAGTACAAAAAGTGCACATAGGAAATATTCCGAGGCACTGACACCAGTATATGGAAGAGCTTCTACAATGTAATATATGTGTTGCTGAGTTTCTGGAGAAGTATGGCTTTGAGCAGCAACTACGAGTAGTGTGCATATCAGAAAAGTACTTGTGTGACTGTTGCATTACATAGTTTTGACTGAGAACTAAACTGCACCAGAACCATATAACAAAACCTGAGAAAACCTTCAGATACACTTGCAGCCGGTGCTTCAAGGAATTACTGGGAAACAACTTTTTGGGACATTTGAACCAGCACTTCAAGGTAAAAGTCATAAATGTTCCTCATGCTAACACTGATTATCTCATTGTGACAACGGGGTGTGGAAGAACCTGGTAACTACAATAATCCTACTGAGTTAATGGGATGAGGAAGAACCTGCTAACTCTAATAATCTTATTGAGACAACGGGGTGAAGAATAATTTACTAACTCTAATAAGCTCACTGAGACAACGGGGTGGGGAAGAACCTGGTAACTCCAATAATCCTAGTGAGTTAATGGGATGAGGAAGAACTTGCTAATTCTAATAATCTCATTGAGACAACGGGGTGGAGAAGAACCTACTGACTCCAATAATCCTACCGAGACAACGGGACGAGGAAAAACCTGCTAACTCTAATAATATCACTGAGACAACCGGGTGAGGAAGAACATGCTAACTCTAATAATCCTAATGAGATAACGGGGTGAGGAATAACCTGCTAACTCTGATTATCTCATTGTGACAATAGGGTGTCGAAGAACCTGCTAACTCTTATTATCCTATAGAGACAACGGGGTGAGGAAGAACCTGCTAATTCTAATAGGCTCACTGAGACAACGGGGTGAGTAAGAACCTGCTAACTCTTATAATCCTATTGTGAAAACGGGTTGAGGAAGAACCTGCTAGCTCTGATTATTCTTTTGAGACAAAGGGGTGAAGAAGATCCTGCTAACTCTAGTAATCTCAGTGAGACAACGGGATGAAGAAGAACCTTCTAACTGTATTAATCCTACTGAGACAACGGGTGAGGAATAACCTGCTAACTCTGATTATCCTATTGAGACAACGGAGTGAGGAAGAACCCGCTAACTCTAATAATCCTATTGAGACAACGGGGTGAGGAAGAACCCGCTAACTCTAATTGCCCTAGCTTTTGCTGAGCAGGTTATTGTATATGAAAATCTGTCAGTGATAGCGTGTACAAATTACTGTGTATAAATAATTTATCATTAAGATACTTCATACTTCTGAATACATAAGAAATCTTTGTGAAAAATCTCATGAATTACTATATTTCTCAAGCTAACAAAAGTATAATGGTTGCTATAGTGCCAGAGCGAAGTTAGTAGCATGCCTGGTGAATCATTCGAGTGCGTCGCGCCTTTAAAAGTGTTCTATTTAACGTCCCTCCCGCGCTCAGTTTTAAAACAGATATGACCTCCATATAGTAAAAATCTCACATTCTTCATCAACTATTCGATACTCGTTGCGAAATGTCGTACAAAGTTCGGAACGATGTCGTTCAAGGATTACTTCAGGCGAAGCGTCTCCACTACCGAACTCAAATACGATCGTCGATTTTAAATTCTTTAACTTTTATAAAAATTTCAGTGTTGGGCGAGCAGAGTACGCTCAAATTACGAGCGGAACGAATTTGAAACGTGCGGCCAAATGCTCGTCAAAGGTAAGTTTTTCCCTTTGTTCTCATTTAAGCTTTATAATTTGTAGAAAATTTGTAACCCAGGCAATACTGTAATCACTCTGACCTCTGAAAAGTCAATTACTTATTATAAATATCTTGTGATTTTATCATTTGTAGAAAATTTCTAACCCACAGAACACTGTAATCACGCTGGCCTCTGAAAATCCAATTACTTCTTATAAATATCTTGTGGTATTTTAAAATTACTTTTGTGCTGGGGTGTGCAACAATTTTACTGAATTCCATATTTCACATCTCGCTTAAATGATATAAACGACAGACAGTCACAACTTCTTGAAGTTAAATCATACTTGTAAAGAGTATTTATGTAGTTATTTCTAACTTGTACTTACACTTTACTTAAAATACTGTCAAAGTTTCGAAATCACGCTGGGTAATACGCTTCATTTGTTACACCGGGAATGCGGTCAAAATCAATTTCTGATTTGTATTTCACATTGCTCGATCCAAATTATAAATCAATACAGTTAAAAGAATGATGAAATATTTTGTACGTTTATCACATTTTCTATGCAAATATCAATGAACTCCATAGCGGTAAATCTGTATGAGGGAATGAGCAACAATCAGACGATTTTAGTAATCGTTTATTATTCCTTATGATTATTTGTAGCATCAACATAAAATTATGAAGCACTTTTCTTTTAACGGACATATCGTATTGTAAAATTTTCAGTGCAGTGAGGAAATAATTCTATACTGATGTTAGAAATAAGTGTAATCTGTATGAAATAATTCTATACTGATGTTAGAAATAAGTGTAATCTGTATGAAATAATTCTATACTGATGTTAGAAATAAGTGTAATCTGTATGAAATAATTCTATACTGATGTTAGAAATAAGTGTAATCTGTATGAAATAATTCTATACTGATGTTAGAAATAAGTGTAATCTGTATGAAATAATTCTATACTGATGCTAGAAATAAGTGTAATCTGTATGAAATAATTCTATACTGATGCTAGAAATAAGTGTAATCTGTATGAAATAATTCTATACTGATGTTAGAAATAAGTGTAATCTGTATGAAATAATTCTATACTGATGCTAGAAATAAGTGTAATCTGTATGAAATAATTCTATACTGATGTTAGAAATAAGTGTAATCTGTATGAAATAATTCTATACTGATGTTAGAAATAAGTGTAATCTGTATGAAATAATTCTATACTGATGCTAGAAATAAGTGTAATCTGTATGAAATAATTCTATACTGATGCTAGAAATAAGTGTAATCTGTATGAAATAAATCTATACTGATGCTAGAAATAAGTGTAATCTGTATGAAATAATTCTATACTGATGCTAGAAATAAGTGTAATCTGTATGAAATAATTCTATACTGATGCTAGAAATAAGTGTAATCTGTATGAAATAATTCTATACTGATGCTAGAAATAAGTGTAATCTGTATGAAATAATTCTATACTGATGCTAGAAATAAGTGTAATCTGTATGAAATAATTCTATACTGATGCTAGAAATAAGTGTAATCTGTATGAAAAAATTCTATACTGATGCTAGAAATAAGTGTAATCTGTATGAAATAATTCTATACTGATGCTAGAAATAAGTGTAATCTGTATGAAATAATTCTATACTGATGCTAGAAATAAGTGTAATCTGTATGAAATAATTCTATACTGATGCTAGAAATAAGTGTAATCTGTATGAAATAATTCTATACTGATGCTAGAAATAAGTGTAATCTGCATGAAATAATTCTATACTGATGCTAGAAATAAGTGTAATCTGTATGAAATAATTCTATACTGATGCTAGAAATAAGTGTAATCTGTATGAAATAATTCTATACTGATGCTAGAAATAAGTGTAATCTGTATGAAATAATTCTATACTGATGCTAGAAATAAGTGTAATCTGTATGAAATAATTCTATACTGATGCTAGAAATAAGTGTAATCTGCATGAAATAATTCTATACTGATGCTAGAAATAAGTGTAATCTGCATGAAATAATTCTATACTGATGCTAGAAATAAGTGTAATCTGCATGAAATAATTCTATACTGATGCTAGAAATAAGTGTAATCTGTATGAAATAATTCTATACTGATGCTAGAAATAAGTGTAATCTGTATGAAATAATTCTATACTGATGCTAGAAATAAGTGTAATCTGTATGAAATAATTCTATACTGATGCTAGAAATAAGTGTAATCTGTATGAAATAATTCTATACTGATGCTAGAAATAAGTGTAATCTGTATTAAACCCACTCAACATTTTCCGATATCGCTCTTATTTTAAAAACTATACTGCCGCTCTGATAGAACATTTGTTGGAAGTCTTATTTAATTTTTTGAATTTATATTCCATCTATAACATTATTATTATTATTATTATTATTATTATTATTATTATTATTATTAGTATTAGTATTATTATTATTATTATTATTATTAGTATTATTATTATTATTATTTACGATGATTTACAACAAGATCTAACAACTTATTCAAAGTAAACTCCACAAATCAGAAGTTGGCTTGGCTGTGGTGGTCTTCGAGGTGGAGGGAATCGGGAAAGTATCGTCCTTCGAGGCGTTAACATGAAAAATAACCTTCGCTGTTTTCAAATTCTTTCTTTTTCTTGTTCTTTGTGTTGTTCTCTTTGCCGTAGTTATTACCCGTTTTACCTGCCTTTCTGGAGAACACCGATTTATCATTTTCGAGCATGCAGTCATACCATATACTGTACACCAACTTTAAATTCAAAATCAAATGCTTAGAAAGAGTTTATCAGTATTTTTGAAAGATTTAAAAAGTGTGATAAATCAGAAGTTGGCTTGGCTGTGGTGGTCTTCGAGGTGGAGTGAATCTTGAAGGCATCGTCCTTTGAGGAGTTAACATGAAAATAACCTTCGCTGTTTTCAAATTCTTTCTTGTTTTTCTTTTTGTTGTTCTCTTTGCCGTAGTTATTATTCGATTTACCTGACTTTCTGGAGAACACCGATTTGTCATTTTCGAGCATGCAGTCATACCATAGAATATACTGTACACCAACTTTAAAATAAATACCATCTAATCAACATCAAATGCTTAAAACGAGTTATCAGTATTTTTGAAAGATTTAAACACGTGAGAAATACAAAAAAAAAAACAAAAAAAAACAACGCTATTTTGACCGTATTCCCAGCGTATTCAATGATATGTAACGTCCAGCGGAATTTGGAATATTTTACAACATCGTTTATGAACAACATTTCCAAGATACTATAAAAATACTTATTACAGATCTACTTTATCTTTAGATAGTTGTGACAGCCAGTTATTAATACATACTAAGGAGAAATAAGACAGAAGTAATCGTAAAAACCATAATGTAGTTACCACCAGTACCTGAATGTTCAAAGACAGAAGTAATTGTAAAAACCATAACGTACTTACCACCAGTACCTGAATTTTCAAAGACAAGCGTGGATATAGTTTGATTAGAACTCTTCCTACAAAGTGTAAAGCTTAAAGGAGAAAGTAAACAACATTTATCTTCGATAGGCGTTTTGCCACGTGTGTTAAACGTATTCTGCGTGCAATCCGAGCGTATTCCGCATATAGTCATTGTATCCGCAACTTCTACGGGGTTGATCTGGAACCCGTTTCACTTTGGTCTCTGGTCGGCTCTGTTGGTGACCTTGGTTGTACTCGTGTAACGTCATGGTTCCAATCAAAGTGTAACTGAGGTTCATACTCCGTTCGACAAAACAAGATGGCATGTTTAGCTATGCATGATGTATTGAAGCGAGATGGCAGACAGGAGGTCGTCATCTTTGTTCATACGTAGCCACTTCTGAGTGTGAATTAAACCATGCTCCTGGATAGCTATTCCTCGGTCGGAACAGATGTTGTAAACATGTACTGTGTTGTAAACATGTACCGTGTTAACATGATTCTTCTGTGTTCTCTTTATTGCTATACACTTTCTGAGGTAAAACAGGTTTTAGATGGAGCACAAATTGTCTGGCATAGGTAGACAATGATAAGGTTTGTATACAGTAAATATTATCGTATGCAGACCATACTACTAGTACATGTAATCCAAAGGCGATTACGTTGCAGAACTGAAGACACAAAGTATACCTGTTTACATTCTAAAAGGGGTTCTTCGGGTATGTTTATTTATATTATTTAAGTTACCTGTTTAGAACTCTAGCGACAATGGGGCCATGAAAGTACGTGCTCTGCACTAGGTTTTGCCCACTCTCGAGTGAATTATGAGTGGGCTGTGGACAAGTTGTACGTGTAACACAAACCTCTTCACCGTGTTGTTATGCACCCGCGACTAACAAAGTGCTGGCAATCGCTCCAGCATACATACATATTTTTCATTATTCTTAATAGAAGAGACATAAAATTAAGTCATGACTTTAAATTTACGATTGTTATGAGAAGGAATGCACCTTTAATTGATTTTTTGTGATTAAGCCATACATATTTAATGTAGAACAAAAATAATGGCGATAGACACTCTAAACCCGAGTAAACGGAACTCGATCTCAACGGTCATAAAAATCTCTCTGACTTCCGTTAAGGACCAGTTGCTTGTACCTGAAATTTCAAATTCGCTTGCCTTCACTATATATATGACATTATCTACCAGCAGGTATAACTACAGGACAAAGCATAATTACTACTGAAGAATTTTTAATAAAAAAATTTTACCGTCAAAAAAGGGTGACCCAGTATTCTCTGGGTCTTTTTAAAAGCATGAATTCGAATACAAGCTCAACACTCGAAAGTCTGGTAAAGTTTTTAGAGTAAATTTCTGTAAATTAGATTAAGCACGCAACGAGAAATAAAAGAAATTAAGGACATCCTAAACAATGCACGACTCTACGTATATATTAAGAGTAAAGTAAAATTGCATGCAAAGGTTTCGAGTTTTGAGCTCAGGTCTAGTTCTGTGAACATAAACTTTCATGAATAGGACCTGAAGTCGACTTCACAAATGTAAGTTTTTTTAATTTAATCTAGACTTACGACATCTCATTGTTAATTTTAAGTCGGGCTTAAATTTCAACCAATCAGAATTCTGGTTTCTGGACTGGACTGGAGTTTAAGTCACGACTTAAGTTTTGCTGTCTTTGAGGATACATGTAAAAAACAAAATAATGTGCGTACTTACTATTGGTCTGGTGAGGGAAGATTTCAGAACAAGGCTACACAGATGACTAGAGTTCAGCTTCAATGCAGTGTCTAAATCCTTTAATCCCTAAAAAAGTTACGACGAGGATAGTGTAATTGAGGAACAGAATGAAAGAACGTGACACAATTTCCAGTAAATTAAACAAAATAGACTAATTACACGCTTTTCTTATAAACCAATATAAAGGACATTCCTTGCTCCAAAATGAAATGGATAACATTGTCAGTTACTTCATAACGAACATTAGTCCAAGTGAGCGATGGTTCTTCTATGTCAAGAGAGGGGATCAACTGTATCTTCCAAGCATGACTGTGATTTGCAAGTATATATTTATTGCAGCCTCCTTTCTTTTCATTTCTTGGTGGTATATGCACATCGCATGATATGTATTATGACATCTGAATCTATATGCACATCGCATGATATGTATTGTGAAATCTGAATCTATATGCACATCGCATGATATGTATTGTGACATCTGAATCTATATGTACATCACATGATATGTATTGTGACATCTGAATCTATATGCACATCACATGATATGTATTGTGACATCTGAATCTATATGCACATCACATGATATGTATATGACATCTGAATCTATATGCACATCACATGATATGTATTATGACATCTGAATCTATATGCACATCACATGATATGTATTATGACATCTGAATCTATATGCACATCACATGATATGTATTATGACATCAGAGTCCAATACATCAGTCAGCGAAACTCCACCATATAAAATCTTTCTCCATATTTGTTTCGACGATTATTAATTACATTTTTCACTTTAAAGATCTGTAGCTTAAACCTGAAGTGACTCAGTGATTGAATTTGAAAACACACACACGTAGAAATCAGCGGAACTAATTGTAAATACTGACTAGGCCAGCATGGCCCAATATTACCTAAAATAAGACGAATCATGGCCCAATATTACCTAAAATAAGACGAATCATGACCCAAATGGATAGTTAAAATGTCGCTGAATTGATTTTATTAAAACACAGAGATATCGATAAAATGTCATGCACCTTTTGTTTAACAAACACGTATGGTGGTTGAATCTTGTCCTGTTTAAGAACGAATAATTCTCTTCTGTGGCTTAATTGTGTCTGCTTGAAATAATCTGACATAGTGTTAAAGTCTAATTTTTCGCATATATTTGTCATTCCCATTTTCACCCTGCGTCTCCATAATGGAAAAGTGCTTTTTTTGTAAAATTTAGCAGAGTTACATATAGAAAATGATAAAATTCCCAAAAAATACATACCATATTACTACTGTTCATCATATTCCAGACTATGGCTCGAATACAATAGACAGCCTGCAAAACATACATGCCAAAGAATACAACTATTCATTTTAACTCATAAATATGCCGATGATCGATTCATTTTTTCCTGTATCAAATCTTATCCTACACGATTGTATTTTTGCTGCAAGAAATTTTGGCTTTAATAAAACTACAATGAATTTGGACCACTATCTCATTCTTTTTAATTGTACTGGTGCTCTATTTCTACGCAATGAAATCTCATTCTTTTTAATTGTATTGGTACTCTATTTCTATGCAATGAAATCTCTGATAAATACAAAACAAACAAAAGACAAGACTTACCGGGTTTTCACTATCCAAGACCACTGCTTTTTCCGCGTCCTTCAATGAGCCTTTTAGGTCACCTGGATGTATACAAAATAAATTAAGCTTAGTAAAAAGAAAAGGCGCATGCACGGACATATTAGCTTGTGCGATCCATTTACGTCATTATCGACTTTTGTCTCGTATAGTTTAAAGACTAAATTGTCAGGCTTGAAGAAAACATAGCCATCAGTGGAGTTACTGATTCTCAAATCTAGCACAGCTGTTAGATATAGTCTGTAAAAAAAAAATAACCTCGAGCTTTGACTTTTGATCCACAAATTCATCTATGAAGCTGCTCTTATTCAATGACAGTCGACTAAGCACATTATAGAATAAATAGCAAAAGGAGACATTAATGTACAACGATGAAACGAAAATGACTAATATCCCCACAGTGACTTTAATGTTTGACCCATTGATTGTTTGAGAGTCGATCATATATAATTTGATGAGTAATTCTGATGAAAATTAATTTATTACCTATAAAATGATAATTGCGTCATTAGTTACCTTAGAATAAGAATCCTTTGATCCCTTAGATCACGAATGAACATTCCCATTCCATGATAGTTAAACAATCAATTTTGATAAAATATCGCCAAAATAAACTAGTTATATTGCCTAGAAAGAAGAATACTTACCAATTGTAGCTTTTGCAAATGCTCTTCTTGCGTAGATAGGGGTCTGCAGACAAGAATTCATTAGACAACCGGCCAAGCAACCATTCTAGAAAGCAGAGTTTATAACTGAATGTAAAAGGAATGGACCTCGCGTAGATAGATAGATGGATGGATGGATGGATAGATTTTGGGCCTTAGTAAATATTTCTTTCTTCCATTGAGCTACACAGATGTTTGCATAAGATGGAGCAGACTTCTTTCCTATAGCCGTTCCTCCTTTTCTTTGAGATAATTTTTTTCTTTTAAAAAAATCGTTCCTTTCATGTAAATTTAAAATGTCATCATCCGTTCGAACCATGATCGATGTTAGCACAAAGGCTATCAATTTATGCAGTAACCAGAATACAGTTTTTATGGTTGTTTAATTTTAGTCAGTTTTTCCAGAAAATCATTTGTATCTTTAAAATATGAATACTGTTTCTTAGCCAAAGGGTTTAAGTAAAAATCTATCCATTGGCTAATGAACTCTGAAACAATGGACCTACCTGGCGGAACTTCCCTTGGTATAGTCTAGTTTTCCACAGGTTTATGAATGTTAGGAAGAAGATAAAAATACTATGGTTTTGAATTATTCGGAATCAAATAGTCGAATTCCCTTTTCTCCAAAAAAAAAAACACCTTCACGTAATTTTCCAAGTTTACGTCTGACTTCCAATTCTGTATCATGATAAATTGGTTTTAAAAGAAGCTGATAATATTCCAAATCATTTAATTGTCGTTCCACTTCCAAAATATACTGATCTCGGTCCATGACAACGGTGTTATTTCCCTTGACAACGGTAGTATTTCCCTTATCTGCCTTCTTTATTAACAAATATTTGTTTTGGGATACAGTTTGCAAAGCCCTAATTTCTAATATACTGAGATTTCATTTTTGAATAAAAGCGTCACACATGCTTTTGTTTCTAATGTCAGAAATGCAACTCGGTACATACTCCGGACCATAAGCAGACTGCCAACTGTTTTTGAATAAAAGCGTCACACATGCTTTTGTTTCTAATGTCAGAAATGCAACTCGGTACATACTCCGGACCATAAGCAGACTTCCAACTGGAATTTGAATTTGGATACTCAAGGCTTCTGATTCCATTATTGACTTGCTTAATGATATTTTACAGACAAAAGCTTTTCAACATCTTTTATATCCTCATTCAAAGTATCTATATTTTCTAGTGTCGGTATAAAATTTAGAACTTTTGAAAGAAAACCGTGTTCCAAGGAAGTCAGAGCATGACATTTGGAAAAATTTACTACTGAATTTCCAAGTCCGGATTGTAAACCTTTAAAAAGAGTGACCAGTGCTGAGTGTATGTAGCCGCAGTCTCGTCCGTCCAGCATATGCTGTCAGTTCCTGTAAGGTACAGTCTTCGAGTTTAATGATAAAATCAAAGTTTTTGGACATAAAATAATTTAGCTCGTCCAAGTTCCTGCGTTCATCAAAGGAAAGTTTCGGAGAGTAATTTACCAGCTAAAAGAAGATTTTTTTTTTTTGGGAAACGCCTGTTTTGCCAAAGCGGCCATTTTCAAATTATATAGAGGCAGTCTGAGCATCACTCTTTTGCCTATCGTTAATTCCGAAACGCAAACTAAGATGGTATGGTCATGTCTCACGCTCAACTGGCCGGTCAAAGACAATCCTGTAGGGCACAGTTAGAGGAAAGAGAAAACGAGGCAGACAGAAGAAGAGATGGGAAGACAATATCAAAGAGTGGACAGGCATGGACTTTGCAAAGTCCCAAAGAGCTGTGGAGAACAGGGCGAAATGGAGAGAGATTGTCGCAAAGTCATCAGTGGCGCCCCTACGACCAGCAAGGTTACGGGAGAAATGAAAAATGAATGAATTCCGATGTCTATAGTTACTTTTTTGTTGCCTATCGTTAATTTCGATGTCTACAGTTACTTTTTTGTTGCCTATCGTTAATTTCGATGTCTACAGTTACTTTTTTGTTGCCTATCGTTAATTCGATGTCTACAGTTATTTTTTTGACGTTTGTTTACTGCTCAGACTTCTTGGCCAAATGTGTCAAATGCTGTGTCTTAGCACCAGGAAAAAATTCTCTCTTGGCGTTCCCGATGTGACATTTTTCTTGTCCAATACGTGTTAACTTTTACCACCACTTCTTTACAAAATTTAGGTAGGGACCAACCAGTCGTTGTATTTCCGTTGCGTTCTCGTGTGCGTCTTCAATGTCGTGTTGTTGCGTGCTCGAATTCTAGCGGTTGGAAGGGTTAGTCCAGTGAAAGGTTGCACGCTAGTCGAAATGGGCGTCCAGGTGCGCACACAATATACATAGGATTTGTCAGAAGTTGGGGAGTTAGAAGTACTAGTCGGTTCTGTCACCGGAAGCAACTTAGGGGGAGTAACAGCGATAGACGGACCAGCTTTTTGGAGACAAGCTTCCTACTCTTCCGTCTGGCCGATTTGTTAGAAAATCATTTATTAATAACAGGTTGTGATATGCAAACTACAGGGATGCCGTTGGAGGAAATTGGGGAGAACCTGTTGGTAAGTGTTATGTTGAAGGAGGGGGTGGCTAGTGCGTTTTGTTGAAACGTCGTTGTCTCTGTGTCTGCCATTCCGATTGAGGGGGTGAGAATGTTATGTCAATTCCAGAGTGCAGATCTTTGCGGAGAATTTTTGTAACGAGTTTCCTCTTGAAAATGTATTTACCGATATGTAATTTTAATGTTTTCTAGATCACTGTTGTGCTTTCTTTCTGGAACGCATCTGACACTCCATAATCTAAAATTGGTCCTAAAATACAAATTTCACCCAAAGCCTCAGATATCAAACTTTGATAGTGCTTCCTCATACAGTCTTGAATTAAAGTCGACCAAATCTTTGACGTTTTTTTTTTTTTTTTTTTCAGTTTTGAAAATATGGAGGCATTGGGCTTACAAGACCGAATTAAATCATGGAGGCGACGTTCTTTTTCTCTAATTTTCGGCAGCACTCCATCCTCAAAGTTTCTAAAATGGTGAATGGTCTGAATAAGAGTGAAGAAAGCCCAAACTAAGCTGGAGTAGTCTGCCCTTGTTTAGTCTATGGTCACTTGGGGGTTAGTAAAATTGCGAGTGGGTGGATAGATAGATAGAAATATAGAAAGATAGACTGATGATTGAGTAGATAGATAGATAGACCGGTAGATAGATATATATAGATAGATAAATAGACAGTTGAGTGGGTTGATAGATAAACAGATATATAGATGAGTGGTACATAGATAGATAGATAGATGAGTGGATAGATAGATAAATAAATCAATAAGTATGTGTGAATATATAGATAAATAGATGAGTGGATAGATAGATAGATAGATAGATAGATAGATAGATAGATAGATAGATAGATAGATAGATAGATAGATAGATAGATAGATAGATAGATAGATAGATAGATAGATAGATGGATGGATGGATGGATGGATGGATGGATGGATGGATGGATAGATAGATAGATAGATAGATAGATAGATAGATAGATAGATAGATAGGTAGGTAGGTATGTAGATAGATAGAAGTTAATGCTAATTATGGCCAATATGTGTCGTTCTTGTACAGACTGCATATATATGGGTCTCAAGCAAACTCAGTCTGTACGGTAGCCAAAAATATCTTTACCCTCAATATTGCCGTATAATAACATCTTACTTTTGGTAGTGATACAGCTTCAATTGCTTTAGTGAATTCAGAAACTGCTTTTCTTTGTTCTCCTATATGCTGGTAGGCAACTCCAAGATGAAAATAGAGTTCGTAAAGCTGAAAAGAGATTTTAAAAATACCCCTATAAATTTAACGTATCTCACTGAGGATTCATTAAGATTTGTACCGCAACCTGTTGGTCAGAAACTGTGACCAATCTGACGTCCATATCGGGGGAAAGTTCTTCCTAGGACAGATACTGTTATAGGTATATTCCTTATATTCTCTCTATTTAATACACCTGGAAACTTTCTCATACTACTACATAATGCTTATACTATACGCTTTCATGTGAATCATGAACCTCAAACATTTTCATACAGACGCTTCTATTTGATACAGAACAAATCGATTTACCCTCAAAAATGTCTGCCTTTGAGTAACTATATATGCAATGCAAATCAGTATGCAAAGACGTTGTATTTGTCCTTTTCAAATTACACAAAGTTCCTTGTTTTGTTTTCAGGGGATAGGGAGACCTGGGATTTTCTTTCGAGCCGGGATATTTTTTTTCTTCTCTTTTACCTCAAGATAATTTTTTCAATTAATATAATGTCCTTTTTCTATAAATCAGAGCAGGAATATTTTTGTAAGCCAGAAATTTAAAAAAAAATCCTAAGCCCCTCCTCCCCGAAAATTAAATTGTTGGTCCCTTACATCAAGACTGAGCGGGAAATAACAAAAGTAATGCGTGAGTTTGGATTGAGGTCGTTGTTTCCCCTATTCTGCTATATTTCCAAGGACTGCAAGCAAGACAACAGTCATTGTGTAGGGTTCTATAAACGGCGCTGGTACCAAGAATAATTATTCTCCAAACAAACTAAGGATGACACATTAATGAAATTCTGATTTCATGCTTGTATGGTTTTTCTTATTTCACAGTGGCATGATTTATCAATACTCAATTCTGGACTGTGAAGGGTGTTTAATGATTTCGTCGGTCTTACAAGTGTGTTTTTGTATACAAGTGTTGCATATAGATGTAAATAAGTTGTTTATATCTCGCCCTATGAACAATGAAGTGATTGACATAATAATGACGACTAATTATTCATTAACAAATATTCTTTGAAAGTATAATGTACCTACCCGAAGAGCATCCATAACGATGATGCGAAACCGCTTGAAGGAATAAAGTATGAACATATTACAAACTTCCTGTTGAATTAAGAACATTATATATATATATATATATATATATATATATATATATATATATATATATATATATATATATATATATATATTATGTTTTGATCTGACTCTGACAAAATTGTTGTGTTACCAGCATATTGTAACCAGACGGTGGTTCATATTCCTCCGGTAAGTTTTCTCTACTGATGGCCCAAAACAGTTTTCGATAGCAGTCTATCACCTAGGTCAAATAAATAAAACAATATATTAACGGTCTTAATAGGCATGAAAACAATAGACTCCGTTAAACCATAAGGGTTACATTCATACATTTATATTGGTTATATTCATACATTTACATTGGTTACATTCATACATTTATATTGGTTACATTCATACATTTATATTGGTTACATTCATACATTTATATTGGTTACATTCATACATTTATATTGGTTATATTCATACATTTATATTGGTTATATTCATACATTTATATTGGTTACATTCATACATTTATATTGGTTACATTCATACATTTATATTGGTTACATTCATACATTTATATTGGTTACATTCATACATTTATATTGGTTACATTCATACATTTATATTGGTTATATTCATACATTTATATTGGTTACATTCATACATTTATATTGGTTACATTCATACATTTATATTGGTTACATTCATACATTTATATTGGTTACATTCATACATTTATATTGGTTACATTCATACATTTATATTGGTTACATTCATACATTTATATTGGTTACATTCATACATTTATATTGGTTACATTCATACATTTATATTGGTTATATTCATACATTTATATTGGTTACATTCATACATTTATATTGGTTACATTCATACATTTATATTGGTTACATTCATACATTTATATTGGTTACATTCATACATTTATATTGGTTATATTCATACATTTATATTGGTTACATTCATACATTTATATTGGTTACATTCATACATTTATATTGGTTACATTCATACATTTATATTGGTTACATTCATACATTTATATTGGTTACATTCATACATTTATATTGGTTACATTCATACATTTACATTGGTTACATTCATACATTTATATTGGTTACATTCATACATTTATATTGGTTACATTCATACATTTATATTGGTTACATTCATACATTTATATTGGTTACATTCATACATTTATATTGGTTATATTCATACATTTATATTGGTTACATTCATACATTTATATTGCATTTCCTTTATTTTTTAAAACCGAACTGTAAAGTCGGTACAATACGATATATACCGGTATTCTTAAAGAATATTTTCACTAAAACATTTGCAAACAAGAGTTGAGTTTAAAACTTTAAACAGTTATTTCGACGATACAGAATTATCTAATAGTAGTCAAAATCACGTCATTAATCTATGGGGTTGTTTTTGTTTTTGTTTTTGGTAATAACAACGCATGTATCTTTTTTATCTTTTTTTTACAATGCATGAAGAAGGGAACAGCAGTAGGCAAAACATATTATTTCATAAAATTTAGTAGCCGTATGGGACAATTGGTAGCCAGTGGTTTTGATGGCTACTACAATTTAGTAGCCGTATGGGACAATTGGTAGCCAGTGGTTTTGATGGCTACTACAATTTAGTAGCCGTATGGGACAATTGGTAGCCAGTGGTTTTGATGGCTACTACAATTTAGTAGCCGTATGGGACAATTGGTAGCCAGTGGTTTTGATGGCTACTACAATTTAGTAGCCGTATGGGACAATTGGTAGCCAGTGGCTTTGATGGCTACTACAATTAGAACATAGATAAGGTGACAACATGCAAGATTTACTTAATGCTAGTATATTTAATAGATAATTAACTGCAATGATTTGAACGTATTTCACGCGTGTAGTGAGCTACTTAGCCGTGTTTCTCCCATTTGTCACAAGAGTTGTGCATACGAATTTCTCACTCACTGAACCTTCTATCTTTAATTCCTATGCTATGAAGAAGAAGACGAAGACGATAATAACGACGAAGATGGCAGATTGACGAAGTATAAGATGAAGAAGACAATGATGATGGTGGAAAAAGTGATGAATATTTTGTGTTGTTCACATCTAAAAGGCTACCGGTTCTAATATTCAGGCTGTCATTAAGTTCGGCCAATATTTTCAATAATACTGTAATTTGTTTAACCTAAATTAACGTTTTCAATTTTGTACAAATTTAAAAAAAAAAAAGACTTTAAAAGCATTTAAGAAAATAATAAAAGTTTAATTGATCTGCAGTTAAGGACAAAATACGAAAGTAATAAATTGTTATGCCAACCATCTGCTGCGTAAAAGATGAAAGCTAATGGTTATTTTGCGTAACTTGCCCCGACAGGCGTTTTAAAAGATAATGGCTATTTTGCGTATCTTGCCCCGACAGGCGTTTTAAAAGCTAATGGCTATTTTGCGTATCTTGCCCCGACAGGCGTTAGGTTCTCCTTCAGAAATAAGTAAATATGGTGAAGAAATTAATCTGTGACTGAGGATACATGATAGAACCATATCAATGTGTGGTTGATTAAAAAAACAAACCAGCAGTTGAAGAGAATGCTTCGAAAACACTAATAATCAGTTGTTTTTCCAATTATGGCAAAGAAAAAACAAAACAGATATCCCGACCAATCTGCAATTTCTTACGATAATCAGAATTCAAACATTTTTGCATATCCTCAACCAATTTTCTGATGAGGCGTCGAGGGGTGGGGTGGGGTGCGGGCGGCTATGTATTTACATATTAAAATTAACATGACTTATCCTTAGCCTCAAGTTCAACATCTGCCTAACCATTAAAGGTTTATTTTACCAGGGACACCTTGCTTGTGACCTTTCCAAGAAACTGTATTGTTTACAAGGCCCATAGCCATTACATTTTGTGTCATTGACCAATATAAGCGATGAAAATGATCCCAGTCATACAGCATTTTGGATCATTGGCCAATATAACGATGAAAATGATCCCAGTCATACAGCATTTTGGATCATTGGCCAATATAACGATGAAAATGATCCCAGTCATACAGCATTTTGGATCATTGGCCAATATAACGATGAAAATGATCCCAGTCATACAGCATTTTGGATCATTGGCCAATATAACGATGAAAATGATCCCAGTCATACAGCACTTTGGATCATTGGCCAATATAAGCGATGAAAATGATCCCAGTCATACAGCATTTTGGATCATTGGCCAATATAACAATGAAAATGATCCCAGTCATAGAGCGTTTTGGATCATTGGCCAATATAAGAGATGAAAATGATCCCAGTCATACAAGCAGACTCTCTTTATAATTTTAATAAAATGTAGTACTAAGTTAAAATAATAATAAACATAAACTGCTATTGTTAGTATAAAAAAAAAGTAATACTGTTTTTGAGTACAAAGTTACCATAAGAAAACCTTGTTGCATATCAGATTTTTAATTAACCCAAAAATGACGTCAAATTGAGGAATACTATGGATTCTTACTTCATAAATGTGAATATAAGTCTAATGGAACGGATAATCTTATCTACTGAGAGAGAGAGACAGACAGACAGACAGAGAGAATTGAGAGAGAGAGAGAGAGAGAGAGAGGACGTGTGTGTGTGTGAGTGACTGAGAGAGAGAGAGAGAGAGAGAGAGAGAGAGAGAGAGAGAGAGAGAGAGAGAGAGAGGACGTGTGTGTGTGTGAGTGAGTGAGAGAGAGAGAGAGAGAGAGAGAGAGAGAGAGGACGTGTGTGTGTGTGTGAGTGAGAGAGAGAGAGAGAGAGAGAGAGAGAGAGAGAGAGAGAGAGAGAGAGAGAGAGAGAAAGAGGACGTATGTGTGTTCCTAGGAAATGTAGATTTTTTCCATCGTGGAAAATATTGAAATCTTTCTCCTAATTTGCAAATATATGAAAAAGCCATGAGTGAAATGCTCGTTATATACTGTTTAAATATCTATTTTCTTACATAGGCTCGAGAAGTTGTCAATTTATTTCAGTGTACCATGGCCAAATACAAAAATCAATACATAACTTACTTGTCGTTATTCATGGATTACAGCAAGAACGCAGATCCGCTATATTTGCATTAGGGAAACAATTTATTACTCTTCGGCTCAATATACTATGAAAAATTTAATTTTCGATTCCATTACCGTACATATAGTGATTTATGATTAGGTTATTGCAAAATTCGACCAATGCCTGATATAACTGAAGAAGAGAAATTTGTAGATCTAGTATTTGTAAACACGTTACTTGGTAATATGTTGTTAAATATGGGTTGTAGACACGTGCGCATGTAGGAGACACACTTAAAGCTGCATATTTGTCAAACTCGTAATTGAGATATTAAAATTACATCATTTTGTGACTTTATAAATGAAGAATAATGAAAAGTATTTTGTGAAAATGTACACCTGAGTAAAAAAAAGGGGGGTGGGGGGTGGGGAGGCTTAGCGTCAAGCAGACGAGATAACATGTGATTTCTAGTACATCATCCGTCAGGCACGCAAATATACGATGTGAACAAACCTGCGAAAAGGTCAACGTGTCATATGCAACTGTATACAACGTACTCATAATTAAATCAAGATTTGGCAATGTCAAGTATAAAGCACATGCTATCGTTGTCCCAGTTTTGCTATCGGACGATTTGTGCTCGAGCTAAATCTTTTCTACCTCTAAAAAGAATAACATAGTCAATCATAACCAAAATAATCATATATTTGTAATTGGGGGGGGGGGGATGGGTCTCATTTTCAAAACTTAATGTCACTGAGTGTACTCATTACTATTTTAGTGCGTAACACCAAGGGTTGCCACAAGCTAAAGAAGCTGGACGAAGTGGATTAATTTGGGGACTTACGAGCAAGAAAAATACGCTGGTCATTTTAGCATAAAATTAGTTTTGAGAGGAAATGCCGCTTTAAAATCGGACCAAAATGGCATTTGTACATTGCTTGCACAACTGGCTATATGTCAAACTCGGCGGGATAGAGAAAGATCTTGATGTGGACACTTATTATCGCTCAGAAATGATGGGATAAAAGTCACGCGGCTAGATAATTACGGCAAGCAAGAGCAAACCCAGGTCCTAAGGGGATAGTGAACAAACTTCCCAGAGTGTAGCTTTTAGAAAAGCAAAATGGAGATGTAAAAAGAACAAACAAAAATATACGTCCTTTGTGACCAGAAGTTACGACAAGACAAAAGGTGTTAAGATCCTACTTTAACTTGTGACAGTCAAAATTGATGGGATTCGGAGCCTTGGACGAGGAAGAACCAGAGGAAGATATGTTCTTGGTGTGTGTGTGTGTGTGTGTGTGTGTGTGTGTGTGTGTGTGTGTGTGTGTGTGTGTGTGTGTGTGTTTCTTTTTTAATTTTCCAGTTTTAGTACAAGAAAAAAAATCCATATTATTTCAATCAATTTCTATAAGACTTACATCCCGGGCACGTTCTCTTCACTATTATTCTAAGTATTCACTAGTCTCTAACAACCAAAGTGTCACTGCAGATGTTTTATTATTTGTGTATATTACTTTACACGCTCGAAGAACCGTTTAAAGTGTGCCTATAGGCCAATAAAGGAAAAGTCCATGTTTAAAGTGTGCCTATAGGCCAATAAAGGAAAAGTCCATGTTTAAAGTGTGCCTATAGGCCAATAAAGGAAAAGTCCATGTTTAAAGTGTGCCTATAGGCCAATAAAGGAAAAGTCCATGTTTAAAGTGTGCCTATAGGCCAATAAAGGAAAAGTCCATGTTGCATTTTATTTATTGTATATAGTATGTTGGAGACATCATTTACACAGTATCTACACCAGAACGGAAATTGCTTTTTTTTTTTTCGTATTTGTACGAAATAAATCGCTCGAAAGTACTGTATTATCACTGTCCTTGTCGGCCGCCATTAGAGACTGTCTGTGACGTTACAAAGCATGTTTGTTTACAAGGCTAAATCATTGCCACACAAAATAATTCAGTTTGCCAAATTTTCAGGCATTATTGAATTGACGCCTGTTTGCATCACTGTTGTTTTCAAATTCATTACTGTAGAATTCCATTTTCTTTAGAACATCTGAAACAGTAGATGTTCCTATGCATGAAATTTTCTCCCTTAGCTTCTTCAATGTAGGTATTGGTACAGATTCATACTCATTGATCAGACTAATTTTATCCTGTAAGGATAGTACAATCCTACGATGCTTAGCTGGATGTTTCTGACATCTTGACATGTGAGTAGAGACAAATGACAGTCATGGCTACTTAAATACATGTTTGTCATGATTTTTCTCCATTGAATATCAAATTGAGTGAATGTGGCTTTTAGAATGTGTGAAGTATTGTTTTAACCTCACGTGCCCTTGGGACATTTTCCGGGTCTTTGTCTCACAGATAAGATTACTACATTACTTGCTAAATGTAATTAATCTACTCCAACATGTCATAAATTTCGCAGCTAAAATACATTTCCAAGTCTTAAGTAAGTTTCGATTTTAAAAAAAAAAAAAAATTTAGCGTAAAATTTAAATTTGGGATCGAAATTTGTTTCAGTATTCGGAGTTGAGGGGTTTCGGTTTACTGGGGAAAAATGATGATATTAAGAAAGAAAAATTCGGGACTCAGTGTACTTCCATGCTGAACACAACAACCTATTTACTTGCTGGTCCGACATGCAGGATGCAGAAACTTACGTAGAAACCGATTCTTTTAATAGTCGACCCATGAAGTGAATATAAACCGACCTCATAACGCAACGAACCATTCAGAGATCATTTGATTTTTCATATCATTCATTTTTTTTTTTATCGCTGCAATATTGCCGTGCCGAACATACGATAGACATGTTAGATTTTCAAAAGTTTGAACTTAAATATTTCCATAAGCATGAGTTTTTCCAAACTTCATTTACATTTTCCGTGATAATGAAATTAATATCTATCAAGTAATAAAGAGTAATGATTTTCACGGGCTTTCCCTTTAATACAAAATACACCATATGGTGGCTCACTTAAGTAAACATCATTCTTCAGCGATTTTATTCAACACAAACTTCAGCGGAATTAAGAGCCTAGCGATAAATGGGTTCACCTTTCTGTGCTTTTAGATATAATACATACAAAGAACATAAACAGTTGACCTTCGATGGCCTTTCTTTTCCCCCATAAAATATTGCAAATCTTCTTCCTAAGAGATAAATATACAACGAAAGAACGCAAACAAACAAACAAGGCAAGTGGTAAATATACAACGAAAGCAAACAAGCAAACAAGGTAAGAGGTAAATATACAACGAAAGCAAACAAGCAGCAGTAAATCTGACAAATCTAGATAGATTTACTCACTGGCATGTTTATACATGGAACATAATAGCTTTATGTCGTGTATTTGTTTTTACACATGGAACATGATAGCTTAATGTCGTGCATTTGCGTTTACACGTGGAACATGATAGCTTTATGTCGTTTATTTGTGTTTGCACGTGGAACATGATAGCTTAATGTCGTGTATTTGTGTTTGCAGGTGGAACATGATAGCTTTATGTCGTGCACTTGTGTTTACACATGGAACATGATAGCTTTATGTCGTGCATTTCTGTTTGCACATGGAACATGATATCTATATGTCGTGCATTTGTGTTTACACATGGAACATGGTAGTTTTATGTCGCGTATTTGTGTTAACACATGAAACATAATAGCTTTTTGTCGTGTATTTTTGTTTGATTCTTTCAGACCACGAAAACATGGCATACAAGTTATTTTAGAGTGAAGTCAAACTCAGAAAGTCCTTTGTGCATTTGAGATTTACAAATCACGCGCACAAAATTATTGCCTACATATCATGCTTATCATGCTTACATATCGTGCACAAACAATTATCTTCGAATTTAGTACATAATTAAATTTCAAAAACCATGTTGACGGTCAAAATATTCTGTTTGGATAGTGATTATAAGGGTGTGTGGCATATTGTCGCAAAGTATGTGTCTCTTGTAAATCCACCTATGTCTGTCTGTCGACTTCTACACACACACACACACACACACACACACACACGAATAGGTGGTCAACATTAGGTCCCAAATATCCAATGAAGAGGACTCGTTTGATCTAAATTTCTATGAAATGATTTACACCATTATTCAATAAAATATTTATGAAAGTGATTTGAGAATAAGAGGAAAAAGAACATCAATAAAGCATAACATCAGCATAAGAATCCATCCGTTAAGCAATATTTGGTTTTGTCAGACGTGTAGGTTACATTTAAAAGCAAATCAACACTTTGATTTTCTTCCAACCATATGATGTATTGAGAACCGGACATCAGAATAGTTAACTTACACCCCTAACCCCACCTCCAACCCCATGCAAGGAAGGGGGAAAAATAGGTCCAAATAGACCCCATGCAAGGAAGGGGGAAAAATAGGTCCAAATAGGGTTAAAAATAAGGGTTTTGCGAAAACTCAAATTGTACTATTGCCTATATAGGAGAATAAAGAAAACTCAAATTGTACTATTGCCTATATAGGAGAATAAAGAAAACTCAAATTGTACTATTGGCTATATAGGAGAATAAAGAAAACTCAAATTGTACTATTGCCTATATAGGAGAATAAAGAAAACTCAAATTGTACTATTGGCTATATAGGAGAATAAAGAAAACTCAAATTGTACTATTGCCTATATAGGAGAATAAAGAAAACTCAAATTGTACTATTGCCTATATAGGAGAATAAAGAAAACTCAAATTGTACTATTGCCTATATAGGAGAATAAAGAAAACTCAAATTGTACTATTGCCTATATAGGAGAATAAAGAAAACTCAAATTGTACTATTGCCTATATAGGAGAATAAAGAAAACTCAAATTGTACTATTGCCTATATAGGAGAATAAAGAAAACTCAAATTGTACTATTGCCTATATAGGAGAATAAAGAAAACTCAAATTGTACTATTGCCTATATAGGAGAATAAAGAAAACTCAAATTGTACTATTGCCTATATAGGAGAATAAAGAAAACTCAAATTGTACTATTGCCTATATATGAGAATAAAGAAAACAAAGAAGAAGGAGAACGTCCATTCCCACTTGTGTTCTGCATATTAGTGTTATATGACTTTCTGAGGATATCACCAAAGTGAAATATTGAACAATTTCATCTTCGTTTCATTGTTCAGTCGTTTTTACTGAATGGAAATATGGATCAAAGGTCGTGCACGTTTGATAAACAAATATATGATCCCGTTAATTCCGGTCAGAGAAAGCTGTGATTTCCCTTTCTTTTATATGTTCACTCTCTCCATCGTTTATATTTTTAATTCTCTCTCTCTCTCTCTCTCTCTCTCTCTCTCTCTCTCTCTCTCTCTCTCTCTCTCTCTCTCAATATATATAGTCATGCAGATCAAATAGTCTAAGTCCAGAAGAAAATGAAAAAATTGTACACAATTGGAAGTATTGCTGTGATTGGACAAAAGTCTAATCAGGTCATCTGAATATGCATACAAATATACACACCAAATTTGTTTTTCTCTCGTGCTTTTTATTTAATCGTGCTAACAAGGTTTTTCGGCCCCAAAAAAAGTCCAAGTGAAAAATGTTAATAATGTGTAAAAGAAAAAAAAAAGGTGACAAATTGTTGTAATGGCCTGAAAAATCAAACTAGGTCATGTGTACCAAAAAGTATGCTGACAAAATTTCATTTCTTTACATCTAGTGGTTTTTATTTAATCATGCTAACAATGTTTTTGTCAAAGAAGTTTTATTCCAAACAGTTAAAAAATGTGTAAAAAATGGAAAACATCAATGTAATAGCCTGAAAATCTAATCAGGTTATCTACAATTGAAAACAAATATTCTTATAAAATTGCATTTGTCTGTGTAAGTGGTTTTTGTCTACTAGTGCTAACATGTTTGTTTTCAAAAACGTCTAACTCGTAAAAAAAAATGTAAACATTGATGTAATGGTCTGAAATTCTAATCAGGTCGCCTACATATGCATACGGATATACTAACCAAAGTTCATTTGTTAATGTTGGCCCCTTCATCCACTCGGCCATGCGCGCTCCCTCCCCCCTCCCCACCCCATTCCCCCTCCCCACCCCAATAAATAAATAAAGAAGTTAGTAAATATATATATAAAAAAAAAAAAAAGGATGCAGCTCAATGTGCCAGGGAACCCACTATGCAGCGGAAAGGAACTCGCAGCTTCACACACACACACACACACACACACACACACACACACATATATATATATATATATATTTATATATATATGCTGAATGTTATAAATTGCGTATTCTTTTTACTATATATTGCGTGGATACTAAGTGTTCAGTATTAAATTTATGGCTCAATTTATGTGTTTAAGAAAACTACTATAACTCTTATCGTAAAACGTCAATTACAAAATAAATATTCCCATTTTAAGACGAAAGCTCGATGTCTTGACCTGTTCGAGAAGTCATTTCTTTTTGTGTTATCACGACTCCTCTGAGGACTACTTGAAATCCTGATGTTTGCATAAACATATTTATTCTAAAGGACAAAATAAATAAATCTAGGCAAACATTCAAATCAGTGTGACTGAAGAATTGATCTTTAGTGTTTGTCGATAGCTGTTAACATTGTTCGGTCTCAGTCTGAGAGGAGGTCAGCGTACAATGAATTCACATTCAGCTATCAAGCGTCCTTATTACACATTAAAGAACATGTTTTATCAAGACACAATCACATGACTAATTACATAAATGATGTGAACACGTCTTAATTGTGACGAGTGTACATTAAGAATAATTATAATTAAATAAGATAACAAATCTGGAAGTAAATACAGATGAACATGGAGTTTATGTCTTTAAGTAGGTAGGAGGGGTATGGATGGTGGGAGGTTATGCTACCATGGCTCCACGCGAGATAAACTTCACTGAAATCCCCGAAAATATTTACATCACTATATAAACATCACATGACAGTACAAAATAAAAAGGGGACAAAACTTTTTTCCTTTTATAAATGTTGTTTCTATATTTACACATATGAATGATAAATAATTTATATTATATTTGATCCAAGGAAATGCCAGTTCTTTACAACTGTAGAAATGAAGGAATAAAAACATGTACAACAAATGCTGCACAAAACGCACATACAAGAAAAGAATGAAAACATATAGATCCATGTCAAGAATCACACTTAAAATAGGTGATGAAACCAGTCAAAAGAATTAATGCTTTGGGATGTGAGTACAAGCCTTCTTTGAATATAATTTAGGCCTGCGGACGGAAAAAATGGATTCCTGGCAACGCGAAACTAAACCAATCTAAACTTCTAAAAGATAAACCCCATTCAAAAGTATATTTTCCACATTATCTTTGATTTAAAATATGTATATATATATATATATATATATATATATATATATATATATATATATATATATATATATATATATATATATATATATATATATTTTCCCCTGCAATGCACAAAGGAAGGGACCACATTCAGATATAAAAACTTTTTGACTTGCTAACCAAGGGTGGTCACCTCATAGGCCTGCTAGTTTTCTCATAGTTAAGGATCTGGAGATGTCCAAAATAATATACAATCGTCTTATTATCCCTGTAAGAACATGCTTTATCAAGGCACGATCACTGAACTAATTACATTAATTATGTAAACACGTCTTGATCGTGACAGGTCTAACTTAGTGCACATATGAGTACTTGGAGGAAAAGTATATAAGGCTTTCGCTTTCAAGTGAATCGTACAGC
Source organism: Margaritifera margaritifera (assembly GCA_029931535.1). Taxonomy (NCBI): domain Eukaryota; kingdom Metazoa; phylum Mollusca; class Bivalvia; order Unionida; family Margaritiferidae; genus Margaritifera; species Margaritifera margaritifera. The sequence goes on along the minus strand of JAQPZY010001297.1, from coordinate 1,440,428 downwards.
TGACAGCCGACAATAGCTGGATATAAAGAGCTTTCAACGATCATTTCTTTTCAACGAAATACTCTACAATATTAAATTTCAGAGATAATCAATATTATTATGGATTTAATGTGCTTTTTCAAGTGTAGTATATTGTCAATTAAACTTTGAGATATTATCTACAGCATAGTACATGTTTAATGTTTAAGTACCTAGTTTGGTCATTATACCATGTATCTGGGACATATGACTTCAAATGAATATAGCAGTAACTATACATTGTAATTCATATGAACTGCTAGTAGTACATATGTTACATAATGGTAATTGCTGATGCTAGTAGTACATATATTACATAATGGTAATTGCTGATGCTAGTAGTACATATATTACATTATGGTAATTGTTGATGCTAGTAGTACATATATTACATTATGGTAATTGTTGATGCTAGTAGTACATATATTGCATTATGGTAATTGCTGATGCTAGTAGTACATATATTACATTATGGTAATTGTTGATGCTAGTAGTACATATATTACATTATGGTAATTGTTGATGCTAGTAGTACATATATTACATTATGGTAATTGTTGATGCTAGTAGTACATATATTACATTATGGTAATTGTTGATGCTAGTAGTACATATATTACATTATGGTAATTGTTGATGCTAGTAGTACATATATTGCATTATGGTAATTGTTGATGCTAGTAGTACATATATTGCATTATGGTAATTGCTGATGCTAGTAGTACATATATTGCATTATGGTAATTGTTGATGCTAGTAGTACATATATTGCATTATGGTAATTGTTGATGCTAGTAGTACTTATATTACATTATGGTAATTGTTGATGCTAGTAGTACTTATATTACATTATGGTAATTGTTGATGCTAGTAGTACTTATATTACATTATGGTAATTGTTGATGCTAGTAGTACTTATATTACATTATGGTAATTGTTGATGCTAGTAGTACTTATATTACATTATGGTAATTGCTGATGCTAGTAGTACTTATATTACATTATGGTAATTGCTGATAGATACATATATTTATTACACTACCATTAGAACAAACATTTTATTTTTGTTAGTTTTTAAAACTTCACTAAAAATTACAAAGTCCAAAATATTTTAAAGATGATCTAACCCCTCCCCCCACCCCCCAAACAAACTGTAAATGTACATGAGAGCATATGCACAGATGTCTTCACACTACATTGTGAATGCTTTGGACAAAACCATTTTTTTTTTTTAAAGTTTTGGAAACAAGGAAAATATTGTTTGTGCTAGGAGCAGTTGATTAAATATTTTTACCTATTTGTAATTACAATAATGTAATCTAGGTAACCCTATTAGTTAGAATTAGTTACCATGTATAGTTTCTGTTGTGTTAATTTAAAGTAAAATTGCCGAAATATTTGGTGTAATGATTAAAATGGCTACATAAACATTATTCGCTTTCATTATGTGCTGAGGAGAAAGAGGATGCAAGTCCACGTTTTTATTTGTTAGACAGACTGAGTGCGCCTCGAACTTTTTTCTTAAATGGATGGAGATTTATTTGTTGGACAGACTGAGTGCGCCTCGAACTTTTTTCTTAAATGCATAGAGATTTATTTGTCCTTTAATCATATATAGTATTAAATGCATAGAGATTTATTTGTCCTTTAATTATATATAGTATTAAATGCATAGAGATTTATTTGTCCTTTCATATAGTATTAAATGCATAGAGATTTATTTGTCCTTTAATCATATATAGTATTAAATGCATAGAGATTTATTTGTCCTTTAATATAGTATTAAATGCATAGAGATTTATTTGTCCTTTAATCATATATAGTATTAAATGCATAGAGATTTATTTGTCCTTTAATATAGTATTAAATGCATAGAGATTTATTTGTCCTTTAATCATATATAGTATTAAATGCATAGAGATTTATTTGTCCTTTAATATAGTATTAAATGCATAGAGATTTATTTGTCCTTTAATATAGTATTAAATGCATAGAGATTTATTTGTCCTTTAATATAGTATTAAATGCATAGAGATTTATTTGTCCTTTAATCATATATAGTATTAAATGCATAGAGATTTATTTGTCCTTTAATATAGTATTAAATGCATAGAGATTTATTTGTCCTTTAATATAGTATTAAATGCATAGAGATTTATTTGTCCTTTAATCATATATAGTATTAAATGCATAGAGATTTATTTGTCCTTTAATATAGTATTAAATGCATAGAGATTTATTTGTCCTTTAATATAGTTTAAATATTTGAAGATTTGGTTACCTATCATAAGACTTAAAAAAAATAACTCTTTTCAAAATAGTTTTTAAAAACATCAACCAGATTTTGAACTTCGGTTTATACCTCGTAAAAATAAATTAATAAAATACACACACACACACACACACACACACACACACACACACACACACACACACACACACACACACACACTTCAATAAATACAAAGGAAACGATCTTTCTTAATTTCTCAGAAAGTTACACAGTCAAATGATGATAGAATGGATAATATTTAAAGAAAACTGCATAAGTCTTGTTAGTTTTAAAAAAAAAACAAAAAAACAAAAAAAAAAAAATTTTTTTTTAAAAATATTTTAAAAGTCTGTAAATGTCAAAGTGAGCAAATAGCATATGAAAACAATGTATACACACCAACCCCCTCCTAGCTTTGGATATATGGTGAGTACTTGAACTAGTTGAGAGACACAGATGTACATCAATACATCGCTATCTAAATACAGATACAGAAAAAGAACACGAAACATATACCTTCCTCCATCTTTTGCTACGTTCATTGAGCATGGCTTGTCGAAGCCAACCGTTCGCTGCATCGTGAAGCTCGGTTAAATTTTTAAAATTCCATACCATTCCATCGGCCATACTTTCTCCTTGTCGTTATTTGCCCTTCATTATCTGTATTTGTCCTTCATTCTCTGACGAATGAACTGAAAACTATGTCCTTCATCCTCTGACGAACGAGCTGAAAACTATGAATTTGGTAGTTCTGATAAACATTTTCCACTTAAATATGACTTGCACTCTTGCGGTTATTTTTAATGTGTGCAAAAAAAGTTATACCGAGTTCTGGCACGTCACAAATATAAAATACACGAGCCAATTTGTTTGACAATTAAAAAGTAATACTTAATCACACTGAATGCAAACTTTATATTAAATAATCCACTTATTCGCCTCAGTAGTACTCACTTCCCCTTTTCGCTTTTAGGCGGCCGATAACCATTTTGCTTCAAACACGATCAATAATAAATCATAAGTATAAGTAATACTTCATGCAAATATACGACTCATATTTCACTCTGTCTATTCAATAAGCATTCATACATGCAACAATAGTGGGATTTCCTCAATATGTTCCTCCCAACAACACGCTGCGAATGGAATGGAATGTCTGTCTAGGGAGTTGAACGTATCCTACACATAATCTCTTGATTACTGTATTTATTGGTCGCTATTAGTTCCACATAATATCAACCAGTACACTAGTGATAAGTTTCGATAGGAAAATAAATGTATAGTTTGAGTCCATTCCATTTCTTGTATAGATGATTTTTCTTTTCGGTCAAATATGTAAAGCAACCCCTTGATATCAATATTTCCCCCATAGCTGAACTGACTTTATTAACTTTTGTACTGGAGATTCAAAAACGTCTTACAGAACCCGAATCACTGCCAGTTACTAACTTTTTGATTTTTGTGTCAAGTGACCTGCTCACCACTGGCATAAAAAAGGATGTAAATCATTAACATAAATGAGATTAATTAGCACACAGATGTTGTATTATCTTTATTAGATGACATACTGTTTAAAATAGGATCTAGAACTCCGCATATTGCCTGAAGTCTTCGTCTTTAAATGTGTTTCGATGCTGTAAGCTTGTTACCTTTTTTTAAAAGAAAAAAGGTTTAAATCGATATATTTATATAATAGTGTATGTGTTGTCATACATAGACGTATGGTATGTTTTATACGACATCTATTTTGTCACAGGCTCTTTCATGCAAACGACGTACTGTCATTGATTTTTTCAAAGTGCTACCTACGTATATATACCGTTATATTAGTATACCTGTATGAGCATGTACATATTTATGAGAATAAACTACTGAATTTAATTGATATTAGTCTGATATTGTGTGAGATTCAATGCTACTTGACGTTTGAAAAATTTAATTACTTACTGGTGCCCTAGGCCTCATTTAAAAATTTAATTACTTACTGGTGCCCTAGGCTTCATTGGAATTTTTTAAATATTTTTTTTAACGCTTTAACAGATACAACAGTATTGTGAAAACAATCAACGATTTTCTTTGAAACGAACAAAACTTTCGATGTGATTTTGACTTCATTTGATCCACTAGACGTCAATTTATAACAAAAAAGTTTTAAAACGCAAATCTTAAAATGGTTTTGATATGATTTATATTTTGCTATTGCTTTTGAACCAGCCTTTGTCACGTGGCAATATAACTAAAAGGTATATACAAGTAAAAGCAAAAATTTGTCTTTCCTTGTTAACTGATAGGACCTAAATATTTTTTTCAAATGTCAACCGTTTGCAAAGCTTACGATTCACTTTAAGGGAAGCAGATTAAGGGGAAGCAGAGACTGTGAATTTTAGTGTTTATAGTTGTTGTTTTTGTTCGTTTTCTTTTCTTCTTTTGCCTGAACTGTTTTGAGATCGTGGTCAGTTTACAAGGCTCTCATCCTGAACATTACATGGAAACGTCCAACAAACACAGGCACTATTTCGTAATCTCAGAACAAGAGTACAGCAGTTTTATTACTGTTTTAATAAATATTACGCCTTAGTTTTCTGTATGAATTTGAAATGTGTAGAAATAAGGCTGTTGTCGCTCAGATCCTTTGTTCACAATGTTTTACAACCATTCCCTGTTGCGTAGAGTTTTAAACCGAATCACACAAAATGCCATCGAAGAACACAATAATGCAACACGGACGGTAAGTATATACATATACATTTAAAGTCGCACACAGGAATTGATGATGTACGTGTGATACACACAATAAAATCAAATCTATAGCATATACCAACATTGAATCAATACAAATTGATATATACTTACGTATACATACACACATCTACATACATATTCATACATGCATATAAACAATCATATTATATATGTATATACAATACATATATACGGAGTATGATGCAACTTAAGAATACAACACATGTTAATGTTTGACCTATAGAATACACACAGAATATGTTTGTTAAGGCATATGCGTATATATAAATACACACAGAATATGTTTGTTCAGGCATATGCGTATATTTAAATACACACAGAATATGTTTGTTCAGGCATATGCGTATATTTAAATACACACAGAATATATTTGTTCAGGCATATGCGTATATTTAAATACACGCTCTTTAGGGAGAAGACACAAAAAAGTGTAATCAATTTATAAGCAGTATTCAAAATGCCTTTCTTGGTAGCATCTGAAGAGTATACATGAAATATGATAGATAATAATGCATGTATTAAGTTATGAAATGGAGATGAGATGGGACAGAAAGTAATAGTGAAGGCAAGAAAATAATAATAAGAATAATAATAATAATAATAATAATAATAATAATAATAATAAATAGTGTAATTTTAGTAGCATTCATCATATTACAATGTTTAATGAGTGCCCTATGGATATAATTTCCCACATTTCTAACTTCTCAAGATTTCGTGGAATTTAGTAATTGAATAATGGACTAAGTGAACATACTCAGACCTTTCCCAAAACAAGAGTTTGCATACTTCTTTCTTACCGGCTAATACCATTGGCATTCTAATACGATGCGATACAAATCATAGAACATTGGCATTCTAATACAACGCGATACAAAATATAGAACATTGGCATTCTAATACAAAGCGATACAAATCATGGAACATTTGCAATTTAATACAAAGCGATACGAATCATGGAACATTGGCATTCTAATACAACGCGATACAAATAATAGAACATTGGCATTCTAATACAACGCGATACAAATCATGGGACATTGTCATTCTAATATAACGCGATACAAATCATAGAACATTGGCATTTTAATACAAAGCGATACAAATCATGGAACATTGGCATTCTAATACAACGCGATACAAATATTAGAACATTGGCATTCTAATACAACGCGATACAAATCTTAAAACATTGGCATTCTAATACAACGCGATACAAATCATAAAGCATTGGCATTCTAATATAACGCGATACAGATCATTTAAGAGAACATTTGTAAATAGTGTTGTCCATTTTAAATCCCACGTCGGTTCGTGTTCGGACACGAATATAAATTTAGGCGCTTAGACTTAGTTTTTATATCCACTTCGGAGTTTCCACGAAAACTAATTTATTACCTGCAAGGATTTAAAATGAATGCATGATCTTTCACATAATCTGTTTAATTTCTAATACCACTCTATGGAATAGACATTCATATAAGTAGATGATAAATAATGTATTAAATGCGTATACGAGTACTTAAGTCAAAATGTGGTGTGAACAAAATTGCCAAAGAAAGTGGTTGATCAAACATTTTTTTAAAGAATGTGCATGTGGATATTTTTGGATGCATTTGAAAGTTTCACTAATAAGTATCCCAGTAATTTATATTTGCAACCGTTATGCCACAGGTAAATTAATGTAGCTGGACTAAGTCATAATAACCGTTATGCCACACGTAAAATAATGTAGCTGGACTAAGTCATAATAACCGTAATACCACACGTTAAATAATGTAGCTGGACTAAGTCATAATAACCGTTATGCCACACGTAAATTAATGCAGCTGGACTAAGTCATAATAACCGTTATGCCACACGTAAAATAATGTAGCTGGACTAAGTCATAATAACCGTAATACCACACGTTAAATAATGTAGCTGGACTAAGTCATAATAACCGTTATGCCACACGTAAAATAATGTAGCCGGACTAAGTCATAATAATAATACACTGAATCGTATTTACGATGTTGAGTATTTGTAAAATTTACGTAGCACTATCCGAAAATGTAATTTTATAGTTTTATTTCACTTTATGTAAGTTATTACCTTTAATCTGTGATAATTCATGCCTTATGTAAATCATTACTGTGAGAGGAGAGCATCTAGCTCAACAGTTCACGGAGAATAAATAAAATATATGCTTCTTCTTCTCTCCGTTCCAGGCATATCAACCTCCAAACCAGTATTGGTATGTTGGTGAATCAGTCAGTGCCGGATTAAATGGAAGGGGGGGGGAGCGCAGGGGGCACGAGCCGTGAGACCCCCTAGTCATGGGGGCCCCCCTGGTTGCCGTAGATAAAATTACATGTGTTTAAATAAACCATATATATGTCTAAGTCGTGAAATACTGAGCCTAATATAGCTATAATAAGTGTAGAATGCATCTCTTGGATGGTACATGATGCGCCTGCTGCAGTAGGGCAAAAAATAAAAAGTTATTTTTTTCTCTCAACCAAACGTTAGTATTGAGGTCTATAGGAACACAGTTAGCACCGTGATACATGTGTAATAGGCTCAAACGTTAGTATTGAGGTCTATAGGAACACAGTTAGCACAGTGATACATGTGTAATAGGCTCAAACGTTAGTATTGAGGTCTATAGGAACACAGTTAGCACCGTGATACATGTGTAATAGGCTCAAACGTTAGTATTGAGGTCTATAGGAACACAGTTAGCACCGTGATACATGTGTAATAGGCTCAAACGTTAGTATTGAGGTCTATAGGAACACAGTTAGCACCGTGATACATGTGTAAGCACCGTGATACATGTGTAAGCACAGTGATACATGTGTAATAGGCTCAGAAAAAAACATAACTTATCTGTATTAACTTTTTTTTACATAATGCGATCTTCGTTATGTACTTTTTTCGTTAAATAATGCGATCTTCGTTATGTACTTTTTTGACACTGGTCATTTATACGCTAGAATTAAATATCTTAAACTTTAACGCAAGAATCCATCGTCCGGAATGTTTTACAACTATTATCTGTTAATTAGTGTTCTACAAAGTGAATCGCAAAAAATGGATTTCTATATAAACACAGTTGTGAAATACAAACAGAAGAAATTATTAATGGATTTTGTGCATCCTCTGTCATTTTGAGATTATCTATAGAAATGTATGGATCAAAATTGTACAAACTGTAATTATCTCAACAAATAAAAATAAAGAAATTAATAAAAAGAAGAAAGATAAAAACTGAAGATGACCACACTTCACGTTCTCCTGTCCTCAGGAAAGTAGAATTGAAACGATACCATACAACGATATCTTCAACATGAATTGTTCTAAATGGGATTCTTCTCAATTCGATGATGAAGGATTAAGAAAAATATCTCGAAACTGAAAATATGACCATATCGATTAGACTTTACATTCATTGGAATCTAACTTTGGATGAGACGTTATTGCATGAGTTTATCTTTTTTTGAGATCCAGATTTTTAAAATTTGTTTTAGCAGAGACAGGTGGACTGATATAAGTCAACAAGTCACCAACCTTGAAATAATCCTACAGCAATTTTGTTACGTAGAAGAGTAAATGAAAGCGCACTGAATGCGAGGGAGTTCTTATGACGCAGATAGAAGTGTCAACATGTGACCCCATGAATTATTTTATTTTGAAAATGAATCGAGTTAGTTAGAACACTTACAAACGGATACAATCTAACTGAGTAGCTACATATGTCAGTTAAAATGTCTATAAGTCTGAAAGCCACGCTTACCTTAGACCACCTTGCGGAACGTCATAAAACCATGTGCTTTAACTTCAATTTTTTTCTTCATACAGAGCAGTCTTGAATTAACTTTTTTGTTTTTGTATGTAACATTTTCTGTCAATCATTATTTTGTATGTAAATCTTTTTGTCAACTATTAATTTTGTATGTAACATTTTTTGTCAACTATTAATTTTGTATGGAACATTTTCTGTCAACTACTATTTTTGCAAGTAACATTTTCTGTCAACTGCTTTAAAGAAAAGAGAAAAAGAAGCTTTTTTTTGTCCTTTTTAATGATGTTGTTAATCCTGCCACGAAGCTGTGGTCTATTTATGAGGTTTCTTCTCCTTAACGTCTCTTATATATATATATATATATATATATATATATATATATATATATATATATATATATATATATATATATATATATATATATATATATATATATATATATATATATATATATGTATATATATACACGAATAAATAATATTATCATACAGTTAGAGAATTTTAATTCGTACTCTACGGAGATTCGAACCCGGATCCGCGGGTTACGGCACCCATTCTCTATACCATCTCGACCATACACACATCACCAAAAAATGATGCTACAAAGTTGGTGGTATATGCATTCGTGCGTAGCAGACATACCCGCATGTCGACCCAGTAATTAATTCTCATCTAAGTACACAGTCCATCTAGATTCCTACTACAGAAATCAAGGTATATAGAAGTTATTATGATGATGCTACAAAGCCGGTGGTATAGGCATTACTTACTGGGTCGACATGCGGGTATGTCTGCTTCGCACGATTTGTACATGGTCGCGATGGTATTGGGGTTGCTATAAAGGAGGTTTTTACCATCGACTCAAGCAACTGTTGTAAGACTTTACACGCTTTTGCAGACTTCAAGCGAACTGTCAGGTAATGACACGTCAGTAACAAAAATTAGATACTATCGTATGTAATACATAAGTACATTCATTGTAATCATTAGTTCGGTTCATTGTGACATTTTGAAATTTATATTTCAAAAGGGATATTTTGTAATATACTTTCTTAAAATAGCTTGTTTTCCTTGGTGTATACATGTATAAATCTAGATCGCCTTTAAAAATTAGTCAACAAATACAATTATCAATATGTATGCAGTTTCTGTTGGTGTCTAGGAGCAGTAGCTGTAGCAATGGTATTTTATTATACCGCTTCATTAACGTATTTTTACCTTTAAAAAAATAAACCAATATAAGTGGCTCATTTTTTTCTTGTGAATGAATCCGTATTAATTAACTAAGTGTAATGCATTGAAAGGTGCCCAGACCATATTATGACAAAACCCGCTCTGTACAGGACTTTATACATTGGTTTATACATAGGACTTTATACATTGGTTTATACACAGGACTTTATACATTGGTTTATACACAGGACTTTATACTTTGGTTTATACATAGCCTCTATGACACTTTCTAAAACGGAAAGTCGACAGAGCTGTATTGACACTGTATTGACACTGTATTGACACTGTAGATGGCATTGTATAAATCCCCTGTATACGGTATTACTATACTAATTAGGTTACTGTACATTTCCTTCATTTTTTTCTACATTTTGATGCAATCCAGTGCATTAGTTATCAGTTCAGATGCACCAAGACTGTTTTACTTATCTTAAGTACTAATTTGGACACAACATATAAACAAGTGAACATACGTTATGTTGCATTTTCTAAATATACTTGCATTTGAATGAAATGACTGGAATTTGTAGAGCAAGTGACCTTTCCGGAACCGACCGAAGCACAAGTGTTTGCTTTGTCCTGCTAAGAAAAAGTAAACAGGCTGAACTCATTACACATTTTATTTTCCGTTTAGGCTTTAATACTGTTTTCTGCTAAATGCAGGCAACATTCTTCACTGTTTAGCAAATCTCCATGACAAGTTAGAGAACAAATATTAATTATTTTTAGGAACAAAAATGGAATGCAATAATAGCTCACTGGCTTAATTCGTGTTGTGATATATTAAGAAATGTTAACCTACTTAATAAATTTACTTTTTCTGTATCTGTAGTTTTGGTGGGTAAAACTTTGCTCCCCCTTTCCGGGCCAGAAAGTCCCCAGTCCAATCTAAATCTTCTCTCTTCCAATTAGTAATTATTAATTGGAGGGTTAGAAAAGAAACGAACATGATCCTAGACTGATTTCTTAGTCCAGAGGTTCTCACTGATGGTCCGCGAGCTCCATTCATATCCTATATGAAACATTGTCTTTAATAGTCAAGTGGTCCGCGAACAAAAACAGTTTGAGAACCACTGCCTTAATCATATCCAACATACGGAATAGTTTCCTCTTTTGACCTTGACAGAGTCTACTGGACATCAGATCGGGTTGGGAGTAGGAAATCTTTGCAATAATAGAGGGTAAGTATTACGTACTTAAAATCAGTTTTACACTCCAAATACTACATTTTAATAGCAGTAATACAATACCTACTACTTCTGCATTGCTGAATTTACTAGTTAGGAGGGAGGCTGATGACCAAAAAAAAAACAAATACTGGTATAAGAAAAATTTACCCTTCCTGTAGGAATGTTCCCTACCGTAAGCTGGTAGATGGCGTGGTTAAATGCTGTGCTGTCACGATTGGACACAACCAGTAACTACCTTCACTCTGGTGCGCCAAATATCGAAGGTAAAAGGAAGAAAAAATAGACTGAGACCGCCAGAAGCCGGCTCTCATAACATCACCCAAAGAGGAGTGATTAAAATAGTCCCAAGATGCAGCAATAGCCCTAACCTCATGGACTTTAATTCTCATTAAACAAAGATCAGTCTCGGTAAAGGACTGATAAGATCTCTTGATAGTGACATCAATCCACTAAGAAATGGTGGCCGCTGTAATATCAGATGAACCCTTGAGAGGGAGAAAGAGATAATTTCGACCCTACTTCTTCTTTGTGAGGAACCCAAATAAAACCTTAAGGTCCTAACGAGGCAAAGAAGCCTATATTGATCATCTCCAGCACAGATACAACTGAGACTGGGAATCTCAGTAGGCACAGAAGCTACTGAAGGTGGCTGATTCTTAGCCAGAAACCAAGGTTGGCAAAGAAGAGAAACCGAATCATAGTTACAACTGAACTGTCGACAACTCTTTTCCATAGAATAATCATGAATTTCACTTATTCTCCTCGCCGACGTTAAGAAGAGCAGGAAAGATATCTAAAGGTAAGGTTATAGAAGGAAGTTTCACTCAAAGTTTCATAAGGGGGTTTCGATAACACCCAAAGAACACACGAAAGGTTACATCTAGGTATTAATGAGGGAGACACTGGTCTCTGAAGCTCAAAATACCTAATGAGATCAGAAAGATGAGGATCCAACCCAATGACGGAACCCCTAGAAAACTTGAATTCATTAGAAAGGGCTGCCATATAACCCATAATGATAGATACAGAACATTCTCTTTCATCGAAAAGAAAGAGAAGAAAATATGCAACTGTGGTTAAAGGGAGACAGATAGGATCAACGCGTTTCCTTCTGCACCAATTAAAGAAGATTCTCCACTGTGCACAGTAAACTTTGCAAGTACATTGCCTCCTGGCCTGGGCGATGGAGTTGGCAACCTTGCTCGAAAACCGGTCTTGGTGGATTGATTGTTTGATATGAGCCAAGCATGAAGGTGGACGATCTGTAGGTTGTCATGTAGAATAGACCCTCCTTTTCTGCGACAGCAGGTCCCTTCTGCGAGATAATCTCCTGGGCTCGTCTACCAACAGATCGGGGAGATCGTTGAACCATTGCTGTTGGTGCCACATGGGAGATATCAGGATGAGCCGACTCGGTGAGAAAAGCGTACAGATCATTCCTCTTCAGACTGAAAGCGTCCATCGCTCAGGCCCTCTAATCTGGCACTGTGGAGACATAAATGGGGAGCTTGTTGTCAGTCTCGTAGCAAACAAGTCCACTATTGGTCTTCCTCACAACTGTAAAAGTACCTCTGCTACCGACTGGTGAAGAGACCATTCCGTAAGGAATGTGGTAGACTCAGAGTATGATCTCCTACGAGATTGACCATCGGAAGATGTTCCAGACTTCCACGCAAAGGGAAAGAGCGTGTGTACCTCCTTTTCGCCGAAGGTAAACTATGACCGACGTGTTGTCTGAGGCGATCGTAACGTAACGTCGCATTATGAGGTTTACACACTTCTGCAGGGCTATAACCATTGCCCGTGTTTCTAGGTTTTGATATGAAGGGTAGATTTTTCCTGAGATCACAGTCCCTGAAGAACTAACCACTTTGGTTCCAGGTAAGCACCCTATCCCGAATCTGCTTCATCTGTGTATATAAAAGAATGACGGCCGGGGAGTGAGTCGGGCCTCCTGTCAGAGACAGGTCATGATCTATCTGCCAAACTCAAATGGTGCCGAAAATCGGACACCAGGGGATCCGAGCCGACTGCGGGTCCTTGTGTGGTCTCCAGTTTGCTAAAAACAGGAGCTGGAAAGGACGCAAATGAAGTGTCTCTAGTGGAAATAATCCCGCAGCTGCTTTCAGAGTTCATTGTGGGTGGGGGAAGTAAAGGCGAGTCGACAACGATCTCTTATCCAAAAGACCGATATGAGGGACAGAATCCCCGACAGGTGAGGAAATTTATCCCCACCTACACGAAGTCTTGAGAATTGATAAGATCAAACATTTCTAGGCTGGGGATTAGATCCAGACGAGAGTAGTATAGGATGTCAACTGAGCGACAATATGAAAAATCCTATGTTATATGTTTTTGCTTCCATCTTTGTGGCACTCTGGCATCAAGATGGAAAATCCTATGTTAAATCAGGTTTTTTTGCCGCCATTTATGTGGGATTCTGGGGACATGGGGAAATAATATGTTTAAAAATGTCCATTGGATTAACATTATGAGGCACTTGAGCGTCAAGATGGGAAATCCTATGTTAAGTCAGATTTCTGCCGCCATGTTGTGGGTTTATAACCTCAAGATGGGAAATCCTCTGTTAAAAATGTCCATATGTTTAACATGTGTGGGTCTATCTGGGGATAAGGGAAATTTAACATGGGAATGGCACTCTGAATCCAAAAGGGAATTTAAGAAGGTGAGAGTTCTCTGGACTCGAACAGGTATGTAACATGGAGATGTCCCTCTAGCCTTTAGCGGGAAACAACATTATGCTGTAGGTTTAACATACGTGGGGCTCGCTAGCCTCTAACAGGAAATTTAATGTTGAAAACATGCATAGCTTTAACATACACTTTGACTGACCAACACACAGTGACCTACTGCTATCTATTACCCCCCCCCATCAATACCAATACTCCAACACCTACTGATCCATACCCATTTTAGACTGACCAGCACTCGTAGGTACTTATCAATACTAGGCAGGGGTAGAATATAGAAGAAAGTAATATACGAAATGAAAGTTTTAAATTCCCTTTAAGCAAAAATAAACCTCCTTATTCCCATACCTCACTATTATCCCTTTATAACAAAGTCAACCGCCACCCTCACCCTACCATACCCGTTTTAAACTAAACTACTCTTCCATTACCATAATCATATTCTCTACAACCGACAACCGTATCAAGGAGAGAGAGAGAGAGAGAGAGAGAGAGAGAGAGAGAGAGAGAGAGAGAGAGAGAGAGAGAGAGAGAGAGAGAGAGAGAATGAGAGCGATTTTGACTACGGCAGACTTTAGAATGACTTGCTATGAAATGTTTATTACTGGTAAACATTTATTGATTATAGACTACAGATTAAAGTAAAATATTTTTTCATGATGTGGAAATATTAAAATGCTATTTTTATTTTAAAATTTGTATAAGATTCGTCATTTTGTTTTTCACGTAGACATTTTGACTACGGCAAAATCGTTATGACATACACAAACATAAAACATAGAATGGCAATGATCGAGTAGTGTATCTGTTTCTAAGAGAATTGGGTGGCCCTGAAGAGGACCGTTGGAGAGAGAGAGAGAGAGAGAGAGAGAGAGAGAGAGAGAGAGAGAGAGAGAGAGAGAGAGAGAGAGAGAGAGAGAGAGAGAGATAGACAGAGAGAGAGAGAGAGAGAGAAAGAGACAGACAGACAGAGACACAGAGGGAGCCTATGACGGGATTTACCATTACGCCGTAGAGTTAACATACGTGGACCTGTATAGGATCGATCGAACGGGAAGCGTAATGTTAAAAACATTCAATGGTTTAATATACACTCTGACTGACCACACAGTGAATTACTATTCATTACCCTCCACCCATACTATCCAATACCCCTATACCTACTAACCCGCATCCCTCTTTTGACTGACCAGCAGTTATAGTTACTTCTCAACATAGGGCAGGGAGAGGATGTTAAAGAAAGGGGTATAAAATAGTTTAAATTCCGTATAAACAAATATTTCCCTTCCTATTCTCCTACATCCCTATTATCTTCTCTTATAAACAAAGTAAAAGCCCCCTTCCTCTACCACCCCCTTTTAGACAAAACTAATAATCCCTTACCATCCTCGTAGTTCCTACAATCCTAGCAATTGTAGCACACAGGGAGTGTAAGAAAAGGAAAAGGAGTAGCTTTCTGTAATGCGCGCGCGCACGTGTGTGCGTGTGTGTATATATATATATATATATATATATATATATATATATATATATATATATATATATATATATTATCCATACTTAATAAAAACAAATCAAGACATGGAGACACTTACGTTTTTGGTATATTCTCATAAATAGGAATCAAAATGAAATTTCAAAAAACACATCACAAAATTCCATTTTTTTTTCTCCTGTCGTTCTTTTTTTTTTCCTTAAATTTCTTCACTTGTATGGGTTCTTCTTTTGTGTCAGTACATGTTCTGAGGAATCCAAGAATGAAGAAATGAAGAAAATACACACAGTATTATCCATACACACTATTGGAACACTTTTCTACTTGTAATAGCACACGATTGAATTGCGTGGATGCAACTGTAATACTGTATTTCTTCTATTTTTCAGTCTTAGATGTAATTCTAGCACTAAAAGACTACTTACTGTCCGCAAGTTGTATTTCAAAATATATTCAATGTTAAATCAGGCATATTTTCATTCATCAGTTGCTTTTTTTTTTGCTACAAATGTTACGATCTTTGCCAAGAATGTTACAAATTTGTTAACCTAGATTTAGGTCACTGACAGACTATTGCAAACCTAAAACATTTTTTTCAGTCTGGAGAAATCAAGTCAGTGCATGTTCTAATGGTATTTTTGAACTACTGTTTGTAAATCTCAGACCAGAAGTATCATCTGTTGTGGATCTTCCATTTTTACAGACTGAAAATTTAATTAAAATATATGAGAACAACCTATAATATGTCACTGTAATTTTTTTTATTTTTTTTTTTTTTTTTGCGTTGCACTGATGTCAAGCAGTGGCTCACACCTTTAGCCTCATTTCTCGATACGCTTCAAGCACGGGAACAATTTACACCAGATTGTATGAAGGATCTATTATCAAATTTGAACAGTACCCAAGATATGAACTTTAAAAATAAATTTCACCAAAATCAATGGAACGTGATATATGGGTCACATAGACCTCTTTTGCAATAAGAGTATAATGCTCATAAAAATGCACCCCCTCTTTAAGGTTCAAAGTTCTAGATAAAAGAGTACGTATATAACAAAATTTCATTAGGCCAGTTAAAGTAAATATATATGAAGAATTCCGACCCATTTTATTTTTTATTATTCTAGCTTTAAAAACATGAGCAAAAGAAAACTTTTCTTTTAAATCGGTTGGAGCAGCTTCGCTGCTAACAAAAATACCCAATAACAGAATGCAAAGAATTAATTAGAACTCAGAATGACAGAACCAAGAAAGACAATTGTTTGCTAAAGTCATGCCGAGTTGTTTTTGGGGAAACCTGGTTCAAGATCCTATATTGCCAACGACAGAATACTTCGTAAATTCATTAGTCTATAGGTTTAACAATATGGGACTATCTGGAAATAATCGAAATTTAATATAGGCCTACTGGGCCCCTCTGGCGACAATGTGAATTTAATATTAGGCCGCTATTGTTAGGATTTATAGGGACACGAGGAAATTTAATGCTAAAAATATCTTTAGGTTAAACATTGTGGGCCTGTATGACCTCTAACGGGAATTTAACATTAAGGCTATAATTGTGTTTTCAGAGGGGGGGGGGTAGCCTATATGGTCTCTAACGGGAAATGTAATGTTAAAAATGTCCATAGGTTTAACATGCGCAGGCCTGTATAGAATCATACGTGTTAAAACTTCAACTACTATCTAACACTCACTTATCTACTATCCAACACCTAGTTATGTACTATTTAACACTCAGTTATCTACTATTCAACGCCTAGTTACCTACTATCCAACACCCAGTTATCTACTACTATCCAACACTCCGTTTGGAGTTTGGAGTGACCATCACCCAGTTATGTACTATTCAATACCCCACATTTACTATTCAACACACCTTTTCGAGTAACCAACGCCCACTCATCTACTGACCACACAGGGTAGGGATGTAAAAGAAGGGGTATAGAATAGAATTTAAATCCCTTATAAACAAAACCAATCTCCATATCCCCCTATAACTTCCGTATCAATCCCTTTTAAACAAAACTACCATCCCTACCACCCTTATAATCCCTATAACCCTACTTGTGAAGTGCAAGGAGAGAAAAAGGGTAGGAATATACACAATATACACGCAAGCATATTTACATACTATCACATATGGAATGAAAGAAGAGAAAAGGGTAGGAGTGCTCACACACATACACTAATATAACTTTATATAGACATTTAGCAGGATAGAGAGAAGAGCAAGCACACACTTAAGGACAGGTATTAACTTACTTTTACAATCCAAACAAAAACATATCCATTATAAATCCTGCATGGAGCCAAGTGGGGTTTCGAATCTGTAGTACTGTTTTTCGTTTTGCCGTCCTAGATTTAATTTTCCCACTAAACGGCTACCCATTGTAGCTTGATAAACACGAAGGAATATTTGGTTCTTCACTTTGTTACAAATTTACAGTTTTGGTTTTGCCACCTTAGATTTTAGTACACAGCCTGACCTTTGCTTACCCAATGCTAGTTAATTTCGTTACAGATGTGTTTGTTCCTATTTAATATGATGAGTGAAATGTGACATTTTAGCTGTTGAGACGAGAGGAATTAAATTTGCCATATTGTCAACTTAAGTCAGAATTTAGTGTGAAGCTAAGGTTTACTGTAAGGTTGTGACATTTTTCTGTTCAAGGTTGAAAACGGCAGAACTATGGTACATCGAAGTTGTTCATCGTACATGGAGTGCTTGTACTTGTTAAGAAAATAATTTTATTTTCTGCCCGTAAAAGTGTGTTTGAGTATCTTATTAATGCTATAAATAAATATTTTTAAAAAAAAAAAAAAAACAGACATAGAGAATAGAGACACTTACTTGTGTGGTATCTCTCTTGAATAAGAATCACAAAGAAATTTCAAAACACATCACAAAAATAATTGTCTTTTTTTTACTATCTTTTTGTTCTTAATTGTCTTCACTAGCATGTGTTTTTCTGCTGTTTTTTCTGTTTGACTTGCTTTGTATTTGTTTGCTGCAATGGGCTCTTCTTTTGTTTCTTCTCCTTTTGCTTATGAAATCCCCCCCCCTTTTGTCCCCTCTGATAACACGTTTGTCTATCTTTTCTCCTGTCTTAGAGTTTCGTTTTCTTTGACGTTGTGGACATTCTGGAGCCCAATATCCTTTTTCTTGACAGACATAACAAGTATCTTGACTTTTATCTCAAGAGGAGTAGTCTAGAGTTTCTCCATAAGTCTTGTTCAAATGACTGTCTGTAAATCTCTGACGAGAAGTGTGATCTGTTGTGGCTCTTAGGTCTTTGCAGATTGAAATTGTATGAGTGCATTCTCTTAGGTAGAGGAGTCTCTATATATTACTGCAACAGTAAAAGTCAGTTTTTTTCTCTCACTAAAATGTATGCTACTGACAATTTGCTTTCATGAAATTTGGACGCTACCTCGACGTATAGTCCTAATTATAAAATATAGTCGAATGTCAACCATTCTCGCTCCGATTAACATAATTTGTGTTGGTGTCTGTACCAAAACACAAACAGAATCTGTGTTGACGTTGAAATTGAGACTAGAAAATCTATGTCTCGGGATTAAAATGTAAATATTCTGTTCATTATTTGGCCAAACAGAAAAGTATTATCTAAGTAAGATGAGAGGTGTGTATGGGCTTATTTTGATCACTATAGCGATTATGGAAACTTAACAAAAGCGTTATTGCACAATTGAGCTTTTGGAAATTTAACACTGGGAGTCACTATGGGGCATAATGGAAATTTAACATAAATATACTGACCAGTACCATCAGTTAAAGCCAGTTTGTACACTAAATTGTGTCGTAGTGTAATAGTAAAAGTCAGTTTTTTCATTAAACTGTGTGCTACATGAGCAGCAAAAATCAGTTTCTTCACTAACTTGTGTGCTACTGCAACAATAAAAGTAAGTTTGTTTTCAACTAAATTGTGTCCTCCTGCAACAGTAAAAGTCCGTTTCTTCACTAAATGTATCTTACTGTAACAGTAAAAGTCCGTTTTGTTACTAAATGTATGTTACTGTAACAGTAAAAGTCAGATTCTTTACTAAATTGTGGGCTACTACAACAGTAAAAGTCAGTTTCTTCACTACAGAATGTGCTATTGCAATAATAAAAGTCAGTTTCTTCACTACAGAATGTGCTACTGCGATAATAATAGTCAGTGTCTTCACTAAACTGTATGGTGTTGCAACAATAAAAGTCACTTTTCTTACTAAATGGTGTGCTACTGCAACAGTAAAAATAAACAGTAAAACTGACTTTTACTGTTGCAGTAGCACACAAATTAGTGAAGAAACTGACTTTTACTGGTGGTGCTGGTTAGTGTATCTATGTTAAAATTTCATTATGCCCCATAGTGACTCCCAGTGTTAAATTTCCAAAAGCTCAGTTGTGCCATATGGTAAGAGAAAAGTAGTTTTCTTGTAAGGGAAGAGTAGTTTTGCTTCAAAAGGGGATGGGGAAGGGACCATCTTGACGCTCAAGTGCCCCACAAAGTTAATCCTATGGACATTTTTGACATAGGGTTTCTCCTTGTCTCCAGAATCCCACAAAACTGGCGGCAAAAGACCCGATTTAACATATGATTTCCTATCTTGACTCCAGAGTGCCAAAAAAATGGCGATAAAAACATGATTTAACGTAGGATTTCCCATCTTGTCCCTCATGTGACATCCTGTACTACTGACGAGTCACACTCGACCAACAGAAGGACATATCATTCAGAAGAGTATCGAAGCGTAGAAGGGGAACAGACAACCCCTTCTCCTGTCTCGCAGCCTCTTGACCCAGATAAAACTTCTGAGTAAGCTCTCAGAGCATCGCTGAGTGTGAGAGCAACAGAAGGTCTGAACGAGAATGGGTCCCAGAAAGTCTCTTCAAACTGGAAAGAATTAGTGTCGTCAGCTCCCGAAGGCTTGGGACGTTGCTCTTGGGGAAGGAGGCGGTTAAGCTTGCTTACCGCCTTATTAAAAGTCCAGACTTTCTCCTCCTCCACCACTTACCTCGAAAGGTGGAATGAAGAAAGGGACCCTAATGAAAGGAAAAGCCGTCCTCGCAACCGGTTTTTCTGGAAAATCATTCGAGTCACCCAAAATTGAAAGGACATTGTCGTCCTAACCTCGCTGTTGAGGCGAGACAGGGCTATCCTTCCTGGTCTCCACCGCTGGAGAAGGAGACGTGAAAATGGTGTTTTCGTCCTCCCATAACTGCTCACGGGCGTCAACGGGACTAACCTTCGATCTATTCTCCGTAAAGAACGCGATAAACGATCCCTTCTCGAGGAGGAGAGTGGTGGTCTGTATCTTTTTGTCGGACAAGGACAAAAGAGGCGGAGAAGGTATATGGCCTGCCCCATCCGACGTACCTTGTAATCAAGGAAGATATATGCATGATGTTAAGGGGGAAAGGAAGACTCATTTACGGGGTAGTGGGGGTCCCCAAATCTCATAGGGGTTAAAAGGGAACATAGGGAAGGGGGGTACCTATCCGATCCCTTTCCCTCGACGGGCGAGCCAAGCCCAACTTCCTATCCCCATAGGGATTAAATGGTGATAAAATGTGCCAAGAGTATTCGTGCCTATTTCATGTTAATACGACATACACTATATCACATTTCTCTGAGGTGCATCAAGTTCTTCAAAAGATTTTATTTTACAGCAACTTAACTTCAGTCGGTTACGAGGCAGGTTATAAATGGGTTCACAACTCGGTAATTGCCATTTGATATTAACATACAGAGAACATAAACCGTTGACCTTCTATGACCCTTTTATATTCCCATAACAAAGAGAATTTCTACTTCTTAAGAACTAAATATACAACGAAAGACAACCAGCATAAATAAATTATAAAAATCTCGATAGGTTTGCTAACTTGTATATTTGCACATACACATCAAACGCTTTACCTCTTGTATTTGTATTTGGTTTCGTCTTGCAATATAAATGTCAAAGATCCTGCACGTCTGTAAGATCCACAAATGCCATATTTTACTTTTGAAAAAGCAATGTTCTCATGCCACACATTTATTTTTGCCTAAACTGTATATTTAATGTCAATAGCTATATAATGAATGTCGAAAGATAGAGTTTTTAAAAACGTACGTGTTTAAAGTTTAAAAGTAGAGACAACCTGGCATATTAGTCGCTGAATCGAAACTTCAGCCCAGACATCCAATTCGGATTTAAATTACCTCCTCCCGCCCCCCCCCCCAAAAAAAACAACACAAAAAACAAACAAACAAACAAACAAACAACAACAACAACAACAACAACAACAAACTAAACAAACAAACAAACAAACAAAACAAAAAAAAAAAAAAAAAAACACAAGTAGGGAGAAGCCAAAAATTGCAGTTATATATTAAGGAAAGAACGGCAGAAAGGAAGACGGCACAGGATAACGTTTAATTTGTTTGTGTTTTATAAATCATTTAGTACAATGTGTCGTATGTAAGTAATATCGGAAACATGAACCCGAGCAGATATTGAAAGTTCAGATTCAGGTAGTAATAGATTAGTCGTGATAACTAAATAAAATATGAGGTACACATCATACATATTGGCTAAACTCTATGGTTAAAATGTATGCTTAAAATGCATGGCTAAAATGTACGGTTGAGTATAATTGATTGTTTATTTTAAGGGCGGAGGGTACACAGTTCCTAAATTAAATAATAATCCATGTTCACACGTGTTACGTTTATAGTAAGTTCTGAGCAGGAATTGCTCTTGTATATTTTGTAATACATTTACTACCTTCTAAACATACATGTACACGGCGCGTGCTATGTGCCTGAGTAAAATACAACTCTTAGCTTAAGAAAAACAACTGCAAAACTGACATAGCATTTTAAGATGGAAGCTCCATGTTGTAACCTGGTCAATCAGTGTCTGTTCTGTGTTACCAAATCAGCTCTTACAAAGTATTTTAAACCATGATGTTTGCACGATTAGATTTATGGTCTAAAAGAAAACAAACATTTAAATCAGTTTGACTAGAGTATAGCTAAAGTGCTTATCGGTAGCTGTTAAAAATGTTTTATGTCCGTCGTAATACACATCTGCGTGCATGATTTTTTTGTTGTTGTGGTTATGTTGGTTTTAACGGCACATTTAGCTCATTATTGGCTATCATGCTGAAGAAATGGAAGCTAAGTGCCTTTTCCAAGGACACAACGAGGCAGCCAACCCGTGATCCATGGATTACGTGTCTGACGCTCAACCAACTAAGCTATCGCGGCTCCCCCCCCCCACCAGCATACACGAACAAATAGATCAATGTATTAGGCGTCTTATTTCCCCCCAGCATACACGAACAAATAGATCAATGTATTAGGCGTCTTATTTTCTCCCAGCATACACGAACAAATAGATCAATGTATTAGGCGTCTTATTTCCCGTCCAATAAAATGTTAAAGTAAAGCACAATAAATGTATTTAATTACTCATGTTATGGGGACATTTCTTGACTGCGACAGCGCTAACTCTAGTACACAGATGAGCACTTAGAGGAAAAAGACCTTTTGCTTTCAAAGACTTCCTAAATTTAGATTTAACAGTAGCGGCAATAGCACGGGTTCGATTCCTGCTTATCACGAATTATAGCTCTCTAACGTTTTTGTTATCTTGGTGTTATTCTATATCAATTTCTTTCATAAAATCATGTATTAATACATATCACGTGGGATCTAGGCATAAGCACTATCCTCTCTGTCTGGTATATAATTGTGGATTGGTACTTATAATTTCATGTATATGAATAACATTTCTAAACAGAAATTTGGTGGATATGTGTATTTAGCCGAGTGTTAATTTCCGCTTGCCTAGCGATCTGGTTACCGTGCACCTCAGGTTTTTTCCATCGACTTTTTTCCATGATGTTTGAGGGGGGGGGGGGGATGATCACATATCCGAGCTGATAAGAGCAGTGGTGCATGCTTGATAAGTGATGGGTGTCTATACTCATAACAAAGGTTCGATTCCTATATAGGACTAATTATTCTACTCTAAACTGTTTGATTATATATGTGTCATTCTGTGTAAATTTCTTTTATATTATCATGCATCCATACATTTAATATTGGATCCGGGACAGGCACTTTCCTCTGTATCTAGTATAATTGGTGCCAATTTGTAATTATGATTTCGTGTATATACCTTGCATTTCTTAAGAGAAATCCAGCGGGTGTGTGCATTTAGCTGAGTGTTAATTTTCGCTTCCATAGCAGTTGGTTCCCGTGCACCTCGAGCCCTTTCCTTTGACTTTGATCCATTGCTGGGGGATGAGCCCATGGCCGAGTAGATAAGAGCTCTGGTGCATGAGAGCTAGAACAAGGGTTCGATCACGCCTTGGAAGGAATTATAATTCTCTAACCTGTTTGATTATATATATATATATATATATATATATATATATATATATATATAAACACACACACACACACACATTGGTACTGGCTCTGTAACAACACAGTTTCCCAACGTTTCGAGCTAATCGAGAACTTTATCTGGGATAGAAACAACTTACAGCAACCCCCCCCCCCCCCAAGAAAAAGCAACACGTAACACAAAAGCCGAGAGAAAACCTGAATATTTACATGACTAAAATGATAAAATGACTAAATGACAGGGGAAATTTACTAATAAAGTGTTAATTAATTTTAAAAAATCAGATGAAAAACAGTATGAAAATGTGCAAACTATGTGTCTATTTTGTGTTATCAAAACTAATGAAAGTGGGGTGATTTGTGTAAAATGAATGTGTGTTATACATACGGAGAAGCAAATTGCGTTGGTCCATTTCTAGTAGGTTAATGACAAACGAGGGAAACTGTGCTAAAACTTATATCCCGATAAATTTATGTGAAGGGAAGATAGTAACGTAAATGTAACATAAAAATGTTGTAGCGGGTTACAGAGAGAGAGAGAGTGAGAGAGAGAGAAAGAGATGTTTTTTATTTTTATGCCTCTCTCCCTTTCTCTCTATGCTAAAAGAAAACAAGCTTCTTTTTTTGGGGGGTGGGGGGGGGGTGGAAATACACTGAGTGAAAATAATTTTCAAACCAAAGGATAGCTAGAGTAAAATATTTAAGACAGACTTCAATACAATTGTATGAAATATCGTACAATAATCGCAGTTGCACTGTTTAAAAAATGAATCAATTCTGAGTTGAAAACATAAACATTAACATGAAACCAAATAATTATTAAAATTAATTCGAATAATTTTCCAACGTGTTGAAAATCTATTCTTATATGGAAGTCGAGTGATTGCTCTTTTCTACCCATGAGACCATTGGAACGGTATATTACATTCAATGAGTAGATCAAATCTCTTTTCTACCCATGAGACCATTGGAACGGTATACCACATTCAATGAGTAGATCAAATATCTTTTCTACCCATGAGACCATTGGAACTGATTGCTACGTTCAATGAGTAGATCAAATCTCTGACATATAATCAATAATACTCGTTGTAATTTCATGTGCTTTGTCGAGTGACGTATATTGTCAATTACAATTGAAAATATCATCGTCATTATATTGCATTATTAATGATGGTATTATAATCTGAAATAAGATTAAGTAAGATTGAAATATTGTATGACTGTATATTTAAGAAAATATGACCCTGTACATTTCAGACAAAATGCTGTGTATATTTCAGACAATATGACTGTGTATATTTCAGACAATATGATTGTGTATATTTCAGAAAATATAGCTGTTTGCATATTTCACACGGCATGACTGTATATTTCAGACAAAATGACTGTGTGTATATTTCAGACAAAATGACTGTGTATATTTCAGACAATATGGCTGTATGTATATTTCAGACAATATGACTGTGTATATATTTCAGACAATATGACTGTGTATATTTCAGACAAAATGACTGTGTGTATATTTCAGACAATATAACTGTGTATATTTCAGACAATATAACTGTGTATGTTTCAGACAAAATGACTGTGTGTATATTTCAGACAAAATGACTGTGTGTATATTTCAGACAATATGGCTGTATGTATATTTCAGACAATATGACTGTGTATATATTTCAGACAATATGACTGTATATTTCGGGCAATATGACCGTGTATATTTCAGATAATGACAACTTTGAGCTTTTCATTTTCATATGACATTTGTTCTTCTTTGTTCGTATAAACAAAAATAAATTTGAAGATTAGGTTATAGAGAAGAAGAAATCGCAAGCCAATCAGAACTATTTTAAAATGTAATTTAAAAAAACAAAAAGAAAACACGTATTAAATTTGCGCTGAAACAAGGACCGAATCGTAAAACTGTTCACAGCCTTTTGTTCAAGTAGTAAACAGACAAAACGACACTTTGTTTATTTACAAGAAAGGATACTAAAATCATATAATATGCAAAAGATGTTCATTTATATATGAACTATTAAGTGGCGGTGACTATTTGATATGCCATGCTTGTCGTTTAAAAAAAGCACGTAAGAAGCCTGCTCTTGTTAAAAGACAACCTGAGACATCCAGAAATAAAGTATGAAAAACTAAGAGATATATATTGATATGAAATAAAGTATGAAAAACTAAGAGATATATATTGATATATAAGTGATGTGTAGATGGACTGACAGGGATGACATCGTTTACATCTCTAAGTACGGATATATTCAGGTGAAGAAGCAAGTAATGCAGTGTTGAGAATACCTTTTTCCATCGTTTATTCCGTTCATTTAGCATTGCCTGTTGAAGCCAACCATTTGCTTCTTTGTGAAGCTCTGTGAAATTTTTGAAATCCCAGACGGTCGCATCGGCCGTGTTTTCTTCCTGATTTTGTTTGTGCTTCATCTTCGAACGTCAGCAACCCCAAGACAGAGTGTTTGGTCCTCGGTGATTATGAGAAACACGTTCTGCGTATACAGGACTCGCACATTCGAGTCGTTAGTTTAGACGTCTGTTGAAAACAGCTTTCTCTACATGCATCAAGTTATAACATGTCAAAATAGTCCTTGATATGTAAAGGGATTAGTTGGCACTTAAATCATCACACACAATCTCATTCAATCCAAGCTGAATATTCGATAAACAAATTATCTGGTTGTATATCTGTTTTCCCTTCTCGTCGCTTTTATGAGACCGCCACACATTTGATTCCGATATGATCAGTCAAGATAAAAAATGATCAGCAAAAACATTCATTTTACTATTATTACTCTTATTTCAATATCTATATTCAATAAACATTTTAAATGCAACTATAGCGGAACCGCCTCAATAGTTCGTCGCTACAGCACACTGTGCATTGAACGGAATGTCAATCTAGAAATGTGAACGTATCCGTTGCCGAAAGTCGACAGTCTAATGGCTCATCGTTAGGGATTAGTTCGACATAAAAATCAATCAATCATATGGTCACACGTTCGATTGGAAAATAAATGCACACTTTATGTACGTTCCTCTTCTCCAATAGCTGTGATTTTTCATTCAGATAAATTGTTAAGCAAACACTTTGAATCAACATTGCCATATATACTCGAATGGACTAAATAAACATTGTGGCTACGTAGAAATATGTTATCTGAAAGATTGATGTATCGAACTGAAAAATCTGGTCCGTATATAGAGGTAGCCGTTTTCTCTAATTATATAAATAACTGATATAATGATAGATTAAATATTCAAATAAAATTAATTTATGCAAGAATGTTTCAGTATTGGTCTGCTTGTAGAGGACATAATATAATTTCAATACTAGAAAAATGTTTTCATTATTTTAACTATAAAATAAAAATGTAGCGGCGACTAGAAAGGCTGTGGCTACCCTCTTTCATTTTATTCCTCTTAAGATCATTATTTAGGTTGCCTTGGTACCTTCGTTTGGAGCTAGCATATCCATCACAATTCTCAATAGATAAAGTCCTGTTTTGGTGATCATTTGTGAAGTTCTTCAAGGAATTTGCAATTATGTTACAATACTTTATTAGGGGCATTTAATACAACTATTTCACATATTAGTGTGTGCTAACTCTAGGCTAGGCTAAGATAAAATTTATGTATAGTCCGCATGATTAAAACATTAGTTAACTAAAACAAAGTACATTTTAAGATATGAAGGATGCTACGATGAAAAATTAGCCCTAAAAAGATATAAACAATTACAAGTTTAGGTATCTTAAGTTACAAGTCAGAATTAGAAGCCTAAATGCAAATTAAGCTTTGCTTAAAGGGAAAAGGAAAGAAAAGGGAGGTAATAGTAGAACTCTTGACCATACATAAGACAAACAATAAAACAAAAGGGTGACACAGATATCAACTGTCGTCAAGATGGCAGAAAAGTTGAGGCGCGGTATTTTTTGCAAATATTACATTTATCCAGGATAAATTTAAGGATCTACATGTGAAAGACAAGTGATTGGGTAGCTCATTGCACAGAATGTCAGCTGCATATGTGAAAGTCAAGAGATTGGATAGCTCATTCTACAGAATGTCAACTGCACATGTGAAAGACAAGAAATTGGGTAGTTCATTCCACAGAATATCAGCTGCATATGTGAAACACTTTTTTGCCATATCTTGAGGCTCTAATTCTTGGTACATCTAAAATATTGGAATGTCTAAAATTGTATTTATTGTGTCTTAAATTGTATTTATTGTGTCTAAAATTGTATTTATTGTGTCTATAAATAGCAGATTATTCAAATAGTGGTGAGTAAACTCATCATGAACTTTAAAAGTCTAAGTTCTTAAGACTTTAGTTAAAGATTAAGAAGAAAGGGAATAAAGAGGTTGTGTAAATAGTGCTGATATCGTAAAATCAAAATTAGCTCATATGTATCTTTAATTACAAATATATGATAAAGAGATAAAAGTTAAACGACATATCAAAGGAAACAAATGAATTAAAACGAAATATAAAAGAACTACAACAAACTACTGAAAGTAAAAGGATACAAATGGATGGATTTTTATCAGATTTGTGAAAGAAACTGTAGAGAAAATAATGATAATATTGAATCAAAAGTCGGCGAAAGGTTACCATGAGGTGAATGGTTAAAACAACTGTTTAAGGAAAAAAGGTGTAACAATCGTAACTATTGTTGCAGCTACATCAATAATTGCAGCAACTCTTGCTTAATTGATGGCCAATTAGGTCCGAAGTTTAATAAGAAAAGCAAAACAACCTAGCAGTGGAGGCGGAATAGGTGGTGGAACAAGTCCTGGAATTGGAAGTTATATAGATAAATTCCTTGAAGCATTAATAAAAGGTTTGATGAAGATTGCAAACTATCTGTTTGAGTTAGAAACAAAAGCAGTAGCATTAGCATTATTACATGGTATCATTGGAAGTGTAATACACTGACTGCTTATGAAAATTGGACAAATTATATCTTTAATGTCTGAATATACTATTTATCTTGTGGGTGCAATAATTGGCTTGTTGTTCGTGATTATTATCAAAGATATACAACAAAAAGAATAAAACAATACAATAGATAACAAAGGTCGTATGCTGCTACTTTTAAAAGTAAATTATACCAGCTCCTACAGTCATCAACATAATTTTAAAAGCTTGCTTATTTGTTTCATGAGAAAAGGTAGCAATTTTGTTTTTTATTTCTTGATA
The DNA here is from genome assembly GCA_029931535.1 of Margaritifera margaritifera. NCBI lineage: Eukaryota > Metazoa > Mollusca > Bivalvia > Unionida > Margaritiferidae > Margaritifera > Margaritifera margaritifera. The sequence continues at coordinate 1,411,318 of JAQPZY010001297.1, read as the reverse complement.
CACATAAAATTCACCAAATGAAGGAATAGCTTATACGTCCTTATTATCAGCATAATTCTTGTTTACTTTAACTTCTACTATTCCATACTCTATCTTTTGTTTAATTGTTACTAACTGATTATCAGCTGCTGGTATTAAAATCTTTACAACGTCAGCATTGTATCAGTATTCATTCCCAGAAAAAATGTATCAGAAGGTTTTTGTTAATTGGAATTATAACCTACTGTGCTTCATAATTTCATCACAATATCATATGGAATTTTATAAAATTCCATAACCACCAACATCATTGATTAGTCTAACTTGAATCTGAAATATGTTGTTGAAGTCATATCCTTGCTGGCTTAAAATTCAATTTTCAATTAACTTTATTTTACTGCATCATGTGCAGTTGATACATACTCTATAATAAATGTTCTATTTTGTACTTGGCGACCTAAAATACGTATCACGTTTGACTTATACTTAGATTTTGACTAGATATTTCTTAATCTGATAGTCCATTGCAGTCTTGTAGAAAAAAATAAGTCCATCCTTTTTGTTTTCATTACTTGAAAATAAATAATTTATTTCTTCAGCAGAGATTTTTCTCCAATATTCAATTGTTCCAGCCCATACTCATAATGTCATTTATATGTGCTTAACCCATCAGTTGGTTTATCTTCTCCAAAGCTCTGAAGTACAGTTTTATGTTCTTCAGGTCTATTATAAATCAAATATGTATTTCTTCCATTAATATATCTCCTGTCGCGATAAGGAGCAATATTAAAGTTCTTATAATTTATGTTAAATTGTTTTAGATCTATATTAATGTTTGTTGGACTATAAGATCAATCGTCAGATAATGTTATTGTACAATCAGACACCAGGTTTAGTATTTTAAAGTAACTGTGAAACCTATAAATAGATTTTAATACTTCTGGTATGTTTAGATCAGATAAATGTCAGTAAGCTGTTCCACATCCCGATGTTGCCATCCATACCGCCCAGTTTAACTGATTTGGTCAAAAGTGAATATCACACTGCGATATCCCGATATTTTAAAGTAACTGTGAAACCTATAAATAGATTTTAATACTTCTGGTATGTTTAGATCAGATAAATGTCAGTAAGCTGTTCCACATCCCGATGTTGCCATCCATACCGCCCAGTTTAACTGATTTGGTCAAAAGTGAATATCACACTGCGTTCTAAATCTGATCAACGAATCATCGTTATCAAATATTAAAGCCAAAGTATCAAAATAGCTAAATATTTGTGTGTAAAATAGTTATTTACTGTGTAGTATACCTTTATCTTTAAAATTCATTTGCTATTCCTTTATCAACGGGTGCATACAAATGGGTTGCAAAAGAATAATAAACTACATTGCTTGTTAGTGTTTAAAATTTGAATTAAATTTATTTCATAAATTAGTTATGTGAATTGTTATTTTTGATTCATTCTAATTAATAACAAAAAATATTTTGTTGGCAAAATGCCCATCTTAGTAATTAAAAGCTTTGTCCATGTGGGTAGTACATAGGAAGATATAAACCCTCCAAACTTACACCCACATGATGAATTCACGTTTTCTTTGCTGATCTATATCCTACTCTCCGCTATCAAAATTTGTGCCCAATGTTTTCCAGACACTAGGTCCTATGTCATGCTTCATGATACTTCAGCAGTGTGATTTTATTCGTTTTCACAAGACATTTTACTATTTTATGGTATAGACGAGGTTATGTGTCATGCTTTGTCATACATCAGCCGTGTTATTTTATTTTGGGCATGTCTTTACGCACTTGACTATAGCCCACATTTAATATCTTAGGCGAAACGAAAGGCTAGAATATCCGGATGTTCGCCAAGCTATTGGAGCTATTTGTAGTTCAAATGCGGAGGTATGTTATCTGCTTTTTATGCGGCTAGCTTTAAGTACTAAGATGGTACTCAATTAAAAATGCAAAATATTTGCCAGGGATACCGTGTCTCGAGCAATCAACCACTGATTTGTAAATCCAACACTTATATACTGATCTGCTTCAGTCACTTACTATTACTATAATTTCTAGTCTATGTGAAGATTGATGTTTACTTCCTGGTTGTGCACTATTTATAAATCAGTGCTGATTTAATTTCTCAACTATAAGTGTATACTGCCTGTCTGTTATCTTTATGAATTAATTTATCAGCTATCACTATTTGTCATGTTACGAATACTTACATTGCCCTTTACCTAAAAACTGGTTTGAAGTGGCTGAGTTAGCTTTTCTTTTTTTTTTTTTTTTTTTTTTTTTGGTGGGTTACATCTTGGTGCGCTAAAGGTTTTTGAAAAATGCACAATGGTAGATGATCACATGTTGGTGAGCTAGATTGGTTTTTTTTCTTCTTTTTTAAATTTAAAAAGTAGTAATCATACCCCTAGATGATATCTTGTTATACATTTTTGAAACTGGCGCGTGTGGGGAATGGGGTGGGGTCGAAGGGTAACATGTTGTTGAGCTATTTTTTTGTTTTGAAAACTTGTTAAGACTGGGTTGAAAGTGGTTGCGTAAGCTAGTAACTGCGATATCTATCTACTACTATCTAATTCCCCAATTTTTTATATATTTTTTTTATTCGTTTCAGTATCATCAAATTTCACTGCCGTAACTAAGAACTGATGAAACCAAACTATTCAACAAGCACATTTTGCTCTAAACAGGCAGAATCCAATCGTAAAGTATATTCACCAATCAGAAAATAGATTTTGTTTCTTGTTCATTAATTCTCGTTTGAATTTGATTCAGTGTTCCTAAGGAAAATAATTAACACAACTCCTGGATGAACAAAAGATTCTACGATTTAGATTTGTTTATTATATAATCTAAAATCAACATTTCTTGCCTTTTCTAAATGTATTGGTTTTATCCACATCATTTGAATTTTCCACTCATCACACGAATTAGAAGACATATTAAGTAAAATTTGATACGTTTGTGGAGATTTTTCGAATAAAACAATATCATCTGCATACAACACTATAAAAATGCATATTTCATCTATCGTAAAATATCTAGTAATAATGTCATTTGGTAATTACTCTGTAATAATTATTTAAAAATAGGACAATCAAATTAGCGACAATGGCTTATCTTGTTTCACGACTTTATAGGAGTTTTACAAATTCTGATAGAGTGCCCATATTTTTCACACATACCTGCTCATTGTTGAAAATGGAACGTAACATTCGTTAAATCTTGTGACTAACATGAAATTTGATTAATTTATGCTACAAAACATTTATATGAACATAAACAATAGCTTCTTGAACATCTATAAAAGAGAGGAAAAAATGCACTAATTATGGAATTTGATATAGTTATGCACTCAATATAGATATTTCCTGACCAAAGACCAAATTGAAAATCTGTACTTATTTCTTCATTTTCTGCAAAACTTCAATGGTTCATATAGTATGAGAGAAAATATTTTATCCATTGTATTTATCAGTGTAATACCTCTATATACATTATTTAGCTCCTTTTTTTCTTGGGGGGGGGGTATGGTAGTAATAACCACTTTTGTTCATTCCACTTTTATGTTTGGCAATGTGATATAGCAAAACAAGAACATGCAAATTAAAACTTCTGGTTTAGAATTAAGTCGGGTATCTGAACAGGAGATAACATAAAATTCTTTAGAATCTTTAAACTAATTTTTTATTAAATATTCGATACTATTATCCGTTATTGTTCTTATATTCGATATTATTATCCATTATTGTTCTTATATTCGATATTATTATCCATTATTGTTCTTATATTCGATATTATTATCCATTATTGTTCTTATATTCGATATTATTATCCGTCATTGCTCTTATATTCGATATTATTATCCATCATTGTTCTCATATTCGATATTATTATCCATTATTGTTCTTATATTCGATATTATTATCCATTATTGTTCTTATATTCAATATTATTATCCGTCATTGCTCTTATATTCGATACTATTATCCGTCATTGCTCTTATATTCGATATTATTATCCATTATTGTTCTTATATTCGATATTATTATCCATTATTGTTCTTATATTCGATATTATTATCCATCATTGTTCTTATATTCGATATTATTATCCGTCATTGCTCTTATATTCGATATTATTATCCATTATTGTTCTTATATTCGATATTATTATCCATCATTGTTCTTATATTCAATATTATTATCCGTCATTGCTCTTATATTCGATATTATTATCCATCATTGTTCTTATATTCGATATTATTATCCGTCATTGCTTTTATATTCTATATTATTATCCATTATTGTTCTTATATGGGCTGAACTTTTAGACCTTTATAATTAGAGGGTGATTTTCTAAGGTCGTGACGAGGAAGCAACCGGCTGTTAACCACGTGGACACAATTTAGTGTTGTTTGTTTATTTATTGAAAGAGATCTACTTCCTGTTTTCTAAGGAGAGTTCATGGAAGAAGCTCCACTAAAGAACCAAGTCAACAAAAATGTCCAATGAAAGTAAAACAAGAAGGAAGATGGAAAGATGTCATCAGTACAAAGTAATCATTTGGTTCACACATACACATAGATAGAGAGTTACTTTTTGATGACTTGTGACAAAATCATTTCAGTAAAATATTTCAGAACAAAATAGTCCTTTTGGTGTTTAATAGAGTTACCTAAAAGGGTTATGGACTTTAAGATTCATTACGGCGATCTAGACAAGCCAACCGCCAGTATTAATTCTGAAATAACTACACAAACACAAATAGTTGATTCATCTGGCCACAGCTCCAGGAAACCCAAAAGTTTAATACCGTAGATCCCTGGAGACGAACTGACACACCTACACTAAGGTAACCGGGCATGCCAGTGTCTCTTTGGTGACAAAGGTAACCAGGCCGCCTAGGCCCCACAGGTCGGACAAGATCGAATATAGGTTCTGCAACTGATTACTCTGCCCGCCCAAACACCCGCCTCCTCGGTTACTCTTTCTTGAGTGGGTCCCTCTAGTGACAGAAGAAGCCCTTTTATCCATCCCACTCCTTCCCTCCTTATGCACACTAGGTAGGGGTGTATGCGGGCATAAAAAGCAGTTGAATTCCAAGATCCATAGTCGTCTCCCTGGATCAAATCAATCCAGTCGGTTTACACCCTTCACCATCATCGATCATCTATTTTTATTAGTCAGCCCCGATAATCTGAAACACAACTGTATAGTAAATGAATCTCCTACCCTCTTCATAATACATTTATGGGGAAAAATGTAAAATAATTTGTATCGAAAACATACATATAGCCCTGAATGACTGTCTTGTATGCACCAAAATCATGTCATCCTTTAAATTGATGACACTTTGCTGAAGTAGCACGGGTAGCATCAGTTACACACTGGACTGTGGCTATTATAGATGGATTTTCACTGCTGTGAAACTAGCAAGAGACTTAACTTAAGTACTGTATGGATCGAAAGGCATATGCAAAATTAACTACAACAAAAATTACATATGAATTAACTTTTCCAAACAATAAGAATCTAATAAACCAATAGTCAAAGTCTAATTTCCCATCTATTTGCAGCTATATTACTCCACAAATCTTGCACCAAGCATAATGATGTCCTATAATGTTAGAAAACTTGAGACAGTTCTATTGCATACATTGGATATTGTATACTGGATATTCTTCTTAAATTCTTGGAGCCATTTGTTTTGTTGTTTGTTTATTTTTATTTTTATTTTTAGCTCACTGTTTGCAATTAAAAATAATCCTTCTGCTAACATCCTCCACCTCTACAGAACATCCATGGACTAAATCGGTACCTTCTAAAATTAGTACAGTCGCATTGGTACTGAAATAAGTCTTTTTGTAAATGCTGGCGCTGCTCTGTGCAGTGCATCAGTATCATATATTGTAGCGCCAATTTAATCAAGATCAAGAATGTTACACATTTTATTTATTTATTGATTTATGTTTATCACAATAACAATGAAAGATTAGCTTTTGTAATCACAACTATTAATTCCTACCGCTGCATCTTCAGAGGACCAAATGAGCCACAACGACAGAGCCAAATTGATAATTATGTCAACCTGTTTACTTTTGAACTGGTTACCTATTAGTGAACAAATATAATAAATTGGAGTACTGTGTTTTAACCTGTAGAAACCAGTCTGTTTGAATGTAGAAACCAGTCTGTTTGCAATGAATCGCTTAATACAGCTTATAGTTTTAAACGAACACACTTCAAGAGTGTTGGGAAAATACATGTACATGCTAGGTTAAATCTTTCCAATACGAAAGCACTAAGTGACTATAAACTATTCCCCACCCCCCTTTGTGTGTAGACAAAAACTGTATTTTCCTTGCATTGTATGTGTGTATTTGTTTGTGTGTGTGTGTGTGTGTGAGCCAAGAACAACCAATTAAATTTCAACATGTATACTCATACGTTTATATTACTACAGATTAGCCTACCACAAGTCCACATTAATGTTCAAAGTAAAGAATGAACTTTTTCCTCAGTATTTGCATGGTATGTTTCATGTTTATCAGAAGAAAAAGAACAAAAGACCTAAATTGAGATTGATTACAATGATCATTGCAGAACATTATTTCCAAAAGCAAATACCTTAAAAAAACTTTGCTTACTCTAGTACTGTTCTATGTAATGAACTCTCCAAAACCATTAGATCAGAAATAAATCTAAGTGTGTGAAAAACAACATCGTATGACCATTATCTCGAAAGGCAGTTTTCATTATAAATATTGTAATACATGCGCTCCAATATATGCATTATTCAGTTAATGCATATCATATACACTTCGTGCTTTAATATTGAATGTATTTAATCATATTTCATTATTTATTTATTTTGTTTAAAATTTTGTATTTACCTTTGTTTTTTCATCCTGAGGGCCACAGGAAATAATAGTATATTATAACTAAATGAGTTACCCTCATAAAAAAGTATTCTTTTATTATTTATTTATTTACCCCATGATAAGTATATTCACAAGTGTATACCCCCAATCCTGCCTCATTTTCTATAAAATAATGCTGCACTGTTGAATAACTTCTAGCAAGCCAGCCTGGAGGCTTAGAGAGGGATACGCTCATTTATCTCGTCAATCCAAAAATAGGTCATTACTTTACAAGAATTAATGAAAGCAAAAACAAAACTTCCAGATTACGCCACCCAGAGATAACACAAGAAACCGGAATTAGTATCGTGTGAATTTCTAGAATTGCAAAAGAAGTAAAAGTTAATGGATACACACATCGGCCAAAAGTAACAGTATATAAAACCCAATACGGATTCTAGTAGTATGTTTTGGGGGAGTTTGTTTGTTTGTTTGTTTTTATTGTTAATTTCTCTACCCTTACGGTGCCCAGTAATTCATGCATGTCTCGCTAGGTTATTCGATCAAATGACAGGTTAAGAGCACGGATAATGTCGCAGTTTGTCCCAAGATAGCTCTACAACATCTTCATCATTGTGATTACGGTACTCAGACAACCATCCGACAATGTTGTTTCACCGTCAGATCCAGTGTTCTGTCTCGCTATATGATGACAGTCAATGGTTTGTCAGGCTCACGCAACACCCTCTTGCGGAGTCCCTTTGATGCGATAGAATTTGAGCACATATACACGTGAGTGTGTGTGTCTGTGTATATATATATATATATATATATATATATATATATATATATATATATATATATATATATATATATATATTACAAATTCATCCACTGTTTGTCCTTTCACATGGTCTATAGGTGTAGATCTCAATTTGCACCTTTTCTTGGGCTCTAAATATTTCTTCAATACGTCCTTTATTACCTTCTACGCTTCATCACTTTCTCCTTTCCTTCTTCGATGTGTGCCTCTGCTTCGTACGTTTCGTAAACCCATTCACCGGCACAAGGTAGTAACTGTATGTTTCTGTTGTCATTGGTAATGTTTATACACGTAAACAAACTTTCGAGTCTATTTACCCTTTTCTTCCTGCGTTTGTTCTATCTGCATCACAGTCTAAGGAAGTTTAGAATGCTTACAACGACGTTTCATCAAAGTAGCGCGTGGCGAGAGCTTTGATTCACATAAATATCCATAAAACAACCAATATATTATTGACAAGATCCAAAATGTTTGACATAGTGTTGGGTAGGTCCTATAAGTCATTATCGCCATTGTAATGTTTCTTTAATTCCGTGTTAATACGGGGAACATGCACAGTGTACGAGACTGAGACATTTATACCTGCCACAGCGTCCATCCTGGAACTGGTCCAAACCAGTCGGAAGCCTAAACGCGACAGGGCCACATTCTCAAAGGCCCACATTGTACACTGGGTTAATATGAACTCAGCAATATACAAATGCTTTCCTTGTAAATCAACATGTGGTCCCCAGAACGCACAACACTATCTTGTCCATGCTGCCTTTAACCCAATTATCATTTATCTGATAATTGTTACTAACAATGATTCTACGCCAAAGATACACTTTTAAAGCAATTTTGCTCAGATTTTAACTCGAACGCGATCAGCAGTTATCTGGCGAGTATTGTCAGTCACCCTATATATAACCTTTCGTTTTTAACCACGTGATAGTAGTGGATCAATCGAATTTGGCAGACTGAATCCATCAACCAATCAATTGTGGCAGACTGGCAGACCTGGAGGTGCCGTTATTCTTACGCTAGAGAAAGTACATGAATAAGTTACAGTATATTTCGATCTATAAAACATTTGTTCATGCGATTTGTAACTCCGTATACATGCTCTGAGACTCGAACTCTCTATGGTAACTTGAACATATAGTTTTCAGCAGAAAAACAACAGTTCTACAATAGAAAAAGTGTGGCAGACCAGTGACAGTTATATCGGTGCTGGGCACAAAATCGTGCCGTCCAGTAATTGCATTATTCAATTAATCTAACAGCTTTTATCAAGAATCAGCGAGTTTCATATATTATTGATGGCAATAAGTTCACTGTTAATTCATTTGAGTGGAAATGTACATGAGTCACATAACTGTAATACTTAAATATCGATGTAATTGGTCGCAGATCAAAAACAAAAATGGCATCCAAAAGAGCTTGACACGATCCAATAAAGTTCTTATGACATCTTACCTGCATGAGGAAAATGTTGAAAAACCACAGCTGCCTAAAACGGACCAACGACTTAAGCCCTCCTTACGCATTCAGAAGACCCCAAAATAGCTGCGTGTAACCTATCGAAAAGTACTTGGCATGCAGCAGTGGATAGACAACTCACCACCAAGAAATGGGGCTCAAATCCATGGTCGAGCTAGTTTTGTGGAATGATAAGAAAAAACAATTGTCGTGTAAGGGCATTTATTATAATGCATAAAGAGCAATAAATACCATTTTGCAAAAAATTTTAAACTTAATGTGCAGTAATTATCCCTGAATAAACCAAATTGTAAGACATGTAAAAATCCTGACCCCCTATTTTTTTATCATGACACACAGATGGGGCAGAAAATCAGGCCATAAACTTGACAGACTTATTCGCAAGAGGCAGACAGGCAAGTTTCTCCCATCCGAAACCATGGAGATGAAGCCCAGAAAGTGCCAAAGCAGCTGAGGAGACATATGAAACGTCGCGAAAAGCAAACTATATTTATAAAATACACTTCTGATTGCAGGTACCAGAAGAATGAAATAAATTATAAAGGGAAGAATAACACATGAAAAATTGGGCAAAACATTTACATTGATATACCTGCATTGGAAATAGCACTTGGTTAAAATTGTGAAGCAGGTGAATAAACTGAATTACACTGAATAGTGTGCATGTGTGCACAGCATGAATAGAGTCTATCGTGTACTGAAGTTGGCATAGTCACAAAAGTGTTCAGATTGAAGTCCATTCAGACGAGAAGCTATGCATACAGTACGTGTTTTGCCAAAGAACATGCAGCCAAAACTGGACTGAAGATGGGCTTCCAACCCCGAAGTCTCATCAGAGCTTCCTGGACCACGCAGAAAAAGGGTCAGCGCAAAGCAGTGTTATCGTCCATCAAGAACCAAGCAGCCTAAGACTGTCCTGGGATGTTGCATAACCCTTACCAGTTGCCTAAGACAATCTGGTAGGGGTGAACTAAAAACGCTGCAAGTATACTAGTTTGGGTAAATGATACAGTAAAAAACAATCTATAAACGAACACCTATCTACATACATAAAATCAACATGTAGGAGGAAAAATGCTTCACTGTCTAAGACAGTTCATTTGTACTGATGGTTTGGTGAGCAGAGCAGGTGCAAGAAGGGCATCATACTACAAGATTGACCGCCTGATACAGTCCAATCCTGCGTTAACACTGCAAGGTTTGAAACATGGACACATGAATGTAATGGGTGTATGCATGAGACCTCCACCTACTCATAGGCTTAATCTGCGCTTCTGAAAGATCAGGAGTGAGCGGTTGTAGCTGCCCCAGTCGTGAAGCTATGCGAAGTGTAAGCCAATTAATCTTACAGTATTTTGGAGCGCAGTACAGATATAATTTCCCGAGATAGGTTGAACTTCATCAAAGGTAAATAAAGGGCTATCGGCACAGCCTCTTAAACGGATGTAACACCTCAAATGCCTTACATGACACAAATGTTTTTATAGTTGTTTAACAATTCGCAGATGTACTGGTTGACCCAAAACGCTCTGTTTGAAATTGTGCGTGGTCAGAATGATTTTATCCCGACCAATACGCAAATTCTGCATCTGAACGACATTCAATTGATTTGTATTATTTGCGAGACGTCATCTTGCCTACTCTAAGAAAGGCAAAGAAGACAAGGGAAAACATAACCTAGAAGGGTTTTATCGTATACGCTATCAGCAATATGATCAACAGCCAGAAGTAGTTGTTTCAAAACGGAAGACGTAATGGGCAGGCGGACGTCTGATGAGCTTGTTAGACGCTGCTCACTAAGGACCATTTTAGTGACGGGAAATTGTTTTGTTGGATCAGGCCGACCCTGCAGCTGGTGAAGGTATGAAATACAAGCGAGGTATGTAGAAGTAGTATTTCCATCCTTGCCAGACCAAAATTGGAATGCAATGAAAACAATCAACTCTTGTAGTGAAATAGATCTACGTAATTTGTTTTGAGACAAGTTGAACGCCTTAACTGCATTGCTGTAAGTATCCATGGTGCTTGGGGCTAGAGCTGCATCAATCAACTTTGCAGGCGTTAAAATTACACGTGAAGAAGATGTGGAGGATGCAGAGTGGGTTCGGGTTCCGTATGTGGCGCCAACTGCCTAAACTTTGTGATCTGAAAACGGGAGAGAAGATCCGGTAAGTTATTTAGTTTCCCCGGAATGCGTTCAGCTCTAACTAAAATATTGCACTTCGTGCAAGCCAGCACATAACGACGTACAAGACATATGACAGACACATCTTTCGAAGTGACGTTATTTAATGTGAATGACTGCCTCGTTGTCGGAATGGAATAAGAAACATCTGTTTCGCAATGCATCTGCCCCCCCCCCCACACACATTTCCATAGAAAGAACTATTGGGAAAAGTTCCTTCATAGTTATATTATGCTTTTGCATATTCGTGTCCCATGCTCCAAAAAAACCACCTGACACCAAACACCACCCCAAATCCAAGAGTACCTGATGCATCAGTGAAGAGATGCAATTGTGAAGATGTTGACCATCTATAGTCTAAAAAGAAGGCACGGCTATTGAAATGAGAAATAATTGCCAAGCTTGGAGATCAGCACGTGATTCCTTGATGAAACGAATGCGACGGTGGGGTTTTGTCACGTTACGGATGAGATTGATGAGACGGCGTAGCAAAGGTCGTCCCGGGACATCAACTAGACAAGCAAAATTAAGGAGACCAATAAGTGACTGCAATTCTCGTAAAGCCGAAGGAACTTGAACATTTTGTCGAGTTTATCCCGTGGGAGACGAGCTTCAGATGTTATCGAATCCAATTCAATGCCAAGAAAAACGATGCTTCTGCTGCGAAGTACAATTTTCTCCGCTTTTATCGGGACCTCCAATAAGCAGCACAAATCAAGAAACTGGTTCAAAACGCGAAGGCAAAAGGAGGAACTGGGAGATCCTAAGAGAAGGAAATCATCCAATATGTGGACCATGTGAGCAATGCCAAACTTTGAAGATGCTATCCAATGAAAATCAGTACAGAAGGCCTCAAAAATAGCACACGAGCTCGAGCAGCCCATGGGCAAACATTTATCAGAGTAATACTGGCCCTGCCAGCAGAAACCAAGTAGCTCCCGGTCCACAGGGTTAACAGGGATTAAGCGAAAGGCACTATCAATATCAGTTTTGGCCATCAAGGAACCTCTACCTAATTTCGACCTAGGGAGATTCTCTTGTCTTGTTTATCTTCGGTCGCTTGTGCCTTGCGAGTGTCGGAAATCAAATTTGGTGAAGCTTGGAAGCGCCTCGGTCCAAAATAGCCACGTATGAAGCCACCCTGGAAACCTCTGAGTAAGAATGAGGTATAATGAGCCAAATAGCCTTCAAGGAGTAGACGGAAGGCTTTGGTTTAGGGGAACAGATGGAGTCAGCATAACGTTTAGCAGTTATCTCCCTTGTTGGGCCTTGGGTTGGTGTCAGGTTGGCTTGGGCATTTAATGCAGGGGTTCTGACCACCAGAGTCGGCACATTCGTGTTTGTAGGGACAGTTAAGGGCTGTACAAATTGCAGAGCAGTTGAAGCCATAGCATAAATCCCTCTGGAATATATGTCCTGTCCGCCACCTACCTCTCCAGCCTGAGCGTCCGCGATACCCAGAACCTCGAAAGGAATGGCCCTGGCCAAAGTGACTGGGGGTGGCGGATGTAGTGGACAGAACCCAATATTCATAGTGCAATTGCTCATAGGGAAAAGCCCCTAGATTCCCTGTCAGGTCGCGCCTGTCGGTCATATATATACTAACTCATATCCGACTTCCTAGCTGCCAAGTCACTCACAATTTCCCCATGTTTAATAATTTGTGGGACCAAACGGAGGAATGTTTTGGCGTAAATTGCCATAAAACGCAAAAAGGCTGTGGTCCAACTTTCAATGTTAAAAATTTTGGGGCCCACAGTGTCCCTAATTTGGCAGTGCGGTTAATGTAGAGTTTAAACTCCTGATTGTCAGTCGACTGTATCATATTGGGTAGCAAAGTTGCAAAGTCCTGGCAAATTTTGTGTTGTAACTTGGCAGGAACCTGGGATGAGATTGGTGCCGACAACAAGGAGGTAGGCCCCTATTTAGCCCCTGTCCACTCATCATCAGCTTCCTTCTTCGTTCGAGGAAGCTGAAGAAATTGTTTCGTAAAGATCATATTCGTCCGATGAGTCTGTCAATGACCTCTTTCTCGATAATGATGCCATCACCGCTTTGGTGATGCAGGCCACCAGCCGGTTTTCGTCCACAGCCTGGTGTGCTGGTCGAACACTCTCTTCCTGGGAGGGGCCTGGCATGCGTGAAATTGGCGACGCCTCAGGGAGTATACTGGTTTCCACCGGATCCCGCAGGTCATTCTCTCCAGGGTTTTTAAATTCTGCTAGTTCTGGTGGAGGCCGTCGACTTCGTTGATGGGTGGGCCCTGGCTTTCCCTGAATGAGCCGAGCTGGAACTAGCCTTTGGCATCTGCAATTGTAAAGTTTGGAAGAAAAGAGCAGTACGCAAGCTCCTCTAGAGATGCAGAATAATAGAAAGAAAGGAAAGTAAAAAAATATAAATAAAAAAAATAAAATTTTTAAATTGAAGTTGGACTAAGTGATAACATGCCGTGAAAATAAAAATTATCCAGCTCAATTAAATGTTGACGATATTATCGTGGTAAACGACGTATGAAAATGAAAGCCATGGCCGCAAAATAAGTACGACTTAACACAAGAAGACCCCACATGCTATTAAAATATTTAACATATTCCCGCCTATTTAAGTGCACTCCGTCTGATAAGAACACCGACACCTGACTCGCGGGGGACCATAATCTTCTATGCCTGTAAAAAACCACATTTTCCAGTTGTACGCAATAATTATTCAGGAACTGGTTTAGCTCACCCAGACGTGTGTTGAGCCACTCCGTGTCGACAGCATAACGCATTATTCGAGAAGCTGGTCGTCTGTGCAAAATGTGCAGCACTGCAACACTACCAACATTGAAATTATAACTGCAATATTTTTCGCTGCACACCCCGCGGTTCGAGGGAAGCATCACACAGGTCATTAGTACCAATTTGAATGATGACTATGTCAGGGGAGAAATCCGGAACGATTGAGGCACACATGTTTTCAATGTCAGCCACTTTGGCACACCCATGCTCAGAGAAGCGAATAGAGATTTCCCTTGGCGCTAAATTAAAATTCTCATTTACTCGAGGGTCGTCCGCAGTCTGCAGAAAATGATCAAGACGTCGAATAAAGGAATGTCCAACAATTAGGTATCTGACCACTAATTATTTTACAGCCAGGGAACCAGTCTACTGGTGGGGGGAATAAAACACAGAGTACTAAATCTTTTGAGATGTGCCTATTGGGTAATACATGGGTTCAATTTTGTTCAATTATTAATTTCACAAACTTCAATCTATGTACTGTAGCTGACAAAAAATATTTACTTTTATTTTGATATCCTGTATTTAATTTCCTACTGACAAAATAGCATATGTACTCTTGGTGCGAGGCTATGCTAGTAGGTGCAGACCAGGGATCCCCCCTGTATAGCATCACGAGACTCGAAAACATGCTGCGAAGCACCTGCATTTTAAGGCTGAAAAACATTTCTCTAACTTTAATGAATGGATCTATGTGTGGTTTGTTGGCCAAGCTAGTGAAGAATTTATTTTTATTTTATAATATATTAACATTAAGTTCCATGGGAAATGAATTAGTGGTCCGATCCCAGGTATGGTTGATGTAAAAAAAAAAACAGGAAGAAAAAAAAGGAACAAAACTAAAAATGGCGGCGACATACGCGACAACGGAGAACAAAGGAAGGTCACTCGCCCAAGGTTATTGCAAGTAAGAAAATGGCATAAATAATGAATACTCTCCTTGAGGAATAAATGAATGCCTGTGAAACAAAGAGTAAAGAAGGTATGTAAAAATGAAATTGTTTGCAGAAACTTCTCACAGAAGTAAACTTCTATATATTTTCCAAATATAACTGAACTTGTGGCTGATTCATGAACGGCGTAGCTTGAAGACAAAGCAAAGTCACATGATCTACGAAAATGGTTGATTTGTCAATAATTAATTGACCAATAAAAACAAACTACTCTGAACCCAGCGCACCTTGTAAAGAATGATACTGCCTTAAATCCCCACTTATGACCCCCTAAACCGTATATTGTACATGTATATAGATGTCATAAATTTATTTATACTGCGGCATCAATCGATTTTTACCGCGAAACACAAGCAAACTGAAACTCCATATTTAACATATGTAACACGATGTTTTTATGAAGCAAATACAGAATGGAGAGTATTATATATCTGGAATTAAATAAGGTAATATAGGCATATAATTTGACCATGAAACGGTACTGAAGGAATATATCGGCATATAATTTGACCATGAAACGGTCCTGAGGTAAGATAGGCATATAATTTGACCATGAAACGGTATCGAAGGTAATATATGTTGTGTGGGTATGTAGGAACAAACACAAGATATTCTCTACACTACTTTTATTATATACAGACAATGCTGTTAACTAAACGAAGGCCCAAAACCAAGTGAACATAAAGGTGGGAGAGTATAAAATAAATGATGTACATCACAAGCATTCTGTTACTAATTGGACTCCAATTAGACTGACCCTAGGTCTTACTAGCTTTAAAGCTGTCAACCTTTATCTGTGTCTCAAACTCCAATTACACATGGCTGTGCCTCATTAAAAGATACTACAATATAGGCATATAATTTGACTATGAAAGGTACTGAAGGCAATATATGCATATAATTTGACCATGAAAGGTATTGAAGAACAATATAGGCATATAATTTGACTATGAAACGGTACTGAAGGCAACATAGGGATATAATTTGACCATGAAAGGTACTGAAGGCTAAAGGTCCTACTTTGACAAGCAAAGAGTGATATAGTTATCGAAATTCATTTATAGAGATTGATTACAGACATAATAAATATGATATTATTCAACTTTTAGTTCAGTATAATTGCACTCCAAAGGAAGTTTGAGAATATGGTTTCGAAGGGGCGCGTTCTCGAAAATAAAGAGAAGCTGTTCCAACGGTAAACTTCCGTAATCAAAGAGCAGTTAACTCTCCACAACCACGTGATCTCTTACTTACCCACGGTCCAAACAGCGAAACACTTAACACGAATATATTCCAACAAATAACATCTAAAAGCACATATAAATAGAAACATACATGTTGTAGCAAATGTCCCCCCCCCCCTTCCCCATTATGGTGCTATACTAGCTAACCATGAGACTATAAGATTATTATTGTTATTATTATTATTATTATTATTATTGTTGTTGTTGTTGTTGTTTTCTCATGTGGACAGGGTTGTAACAAGATGAATAGGGCCACCATTGTTATACCAGAGACAGCTACTTCCTGCTTAAAATGCAAGTAGACTTTTAAAACAGATTTTCGGGTTCATCATATTACGGTGCAATTTGAAGAAAATCCTTTATTGGTTTTTGGGCATTAATAATTTTACTTTGATTCACTTATGTATCTATGAAATAGTTTTTTATGCATATCTAATCACACAACCTAAACTGCCGTAGCACAAGCGTCTCTTCAAAAGTTTTCAAGCTGCTAAATCTTGTATTAAAACACCCCAAATTTGATTTGAATGACTGAAACTATCGAAAGCCTGCTTAAGGTCATTAAAAAAAAAAATATATAAAAATATAAAAAAATTACGTCACAGATAGTTGAGAGAAACTATGAATCACAAGCATATTGTTCTTACACGCAGAAGTATCGAATAAAAGAGTGTTTCATCGGAAACGAAAAGAATCTATGAATTGTAAAGTAAATTCCCTCACTGATATAGTAGATAAGAAAATATACTCATAGGGGACCGACCATTTAATTTTTGAGGTGGGGTGGGGTGGCGGAAGCTGGGATTTAAGAAAACAACAAATTTCCTGACTAAAAATAGATGTAAACAATTATTCTTGATGAGATATGCAGAAAAAAGAACTAACACTGTCTATCATATTAGTTGCCCAAATGACTATCTTGAGAACAAATAATAAAATATTCTGGTTGGAAAGAAAATCCCAAACCCCATTCCCCCGAAAATAAAATGGTCGGTCCTTAAATATAAGTAAGTAAATGATACTAGTTGAGGACAGTGGGTGTATTTCTGATTCACGCAGAAAGGTAGTCACAAAATAGACGGAGAAATTATTCTTCTTTCTGACCAGAGTTGACTTTCAGCAGATTGAAAGGTAAGTGCGTCTTTTCAAATTTGTCAATTCGATAGGTTTATGTTAAACCATATGACTGATTTGCACCAGGCTTGTTTCATCGATTAAGCCAATTGATCACCAGAAGATATTTTGATGTATGATACACAGAATAAACAAATATTTACAATGAACACAATCTAAATAAACTGTCTTAGTAAAATTTTCAGCAGAAGTGAAAAGAGCTTGAAATAAATGTATAACCTCTATCGTCATGGTTTGACATTCATCAACATTAACCGTTCAATAGAATAATTGTTTCACACTTCAATATTTGGGTTTGAAATGAGATTTATATAAAAATTGGCTAATATCTGAGGAAATATTTAATGTAGGAATAAACTGATAGTTGATTTCATGAACATAATTGGCTTTCGCAATAGCAATCCGTTAGTCTACCACATTGATTAGATTTGAAAAATGTAGAATTCTTCTAAAATTACTCCGCTGAATTTTTATTCCTTTATGACTCAGATCGGTAAGTTTTTATGACCCCATATCAGTCATCGTATACCTATGGTACTGTGCTTAAAAACAGCGAGGGCGCAAAACAGAGGCCAAAATTAACATCTTTAAACATGGTTCACATTCTATATCAAGCGCACACTTCTCCTGAACGGTTTGGTTGCTATAGTAGCGGTGATATTATGTAATCTGTATTGTTCAAATACAGTTTCAGCTAACAGATAAAAAGCAACTGACAATATAAATATCGGTGGCTTTCAAAAATATATTTTGCCTCCCAAACCACTCAATATTAATACGTTGTGAGCCATTCAATTTTTTTTCTGATACTTGTTGTATTAATATACATCAGGGGCTAATATAAATCAGGGGCTAATATAAATCAGGGGCTAATATAGGTCAGGGGCTAATATAAATCGGTACTAATATACATCAGGGGCTAATATACATCAGGGGCTAATATACATCAGGGGCTAATATACATCAGGGGCTAATATACATCAGGGGCTAATATACATCAGGGGCTAATATACATCAGGGGCTAATATACATCATGGGCTAATATACATCAGGGGCTAATATACATCAGGGGCTAATATACATCAGATGTTAATATACATCATGGGGTAATATACATCAGGGGCTAATATACATCAGGGGCTAATATACATCAGGGGCTAATATACATCAGGGGCTAATATACATCATGGGCTAATATACATCAGGGGCTAGTATACATCAGGGGCTAATATACATCAGATGTTAATATACATCATGGGGTAATATACATCAGGGGCTAATATACATCAGGGGCTAATATAAATCAGGGGCTAATATAGGTCAGGGGCTAATATAAATCAGGGGCTAATATACATCAGGGGCCAACAATTAATTGTGTTCATGACATTAATAGAGTTAAACTTCTATTTTAAGTAAAGGCTTTTGCTGTATAATTTCACGATGGGCCGACATCTGAGGAACGAACTTTCATTGAGATATTCCCAATAGTCTTCCCGAGAAGTAAGCGTTTTTCATTTTACAACTTGTGGTTAAGCAGCTTGCTATTTACACCTTGCCAATTTTAACATGTAATCATTAAAATTGGTTATTATGTTTCACAGGAGGAGCCTATTTAGGCGGGAAATGCGAGTTTGTCTGCCCTCTTTAAACAAACAGGAAATTAACATTAGGTCGACATTTTTTTATAACCAGAGTCACAAGTTAAGTAAATTCTCTCAGTTTAGTTTCTAAAACCATGTCAGGCAAAATTATTGGGCGTGTGCCAGATCTTAAATATGTTACAATTCCGATAGGATAACGTGAGGTCAACTTTCATTCATCCTTTTTTATACAAATGTAATAAAAACCATCGTAGAGTGATAAACACACTGACCAACTTTTTTTTGTATTATCTCCAATGTCAAAATACTTGTGAAAGTCGGAATTGTTTTAAAAAAGTAAGAAACAGTGTTTTGGCAAAATTGAGTGTGCTGAAGTTAATTTTGGTTCCTGTTTTTTTAAAACGACAAAGAAGAGATATAAAAAAAATACCTCCCCTATAACTTCCCTATGATCCCTATTATAAATAAAGAAAAAATCCGTACCAATCTATAATATCCCTACCCGTCTCAAATCTCATATTTTAAACGAAACGTCCATCCCATACACACAAGCTAGGATGTAAAAGAAGAGGTATATATACAATCCCATACACACAAGCTAGGATGTAAAAGAAGAGGTATATTATATACAATCCCATACACACAAGCTAGGATGTAAAAGAAGAGGTATATTATATACAATCCCATACACACAAGCTAGGATGTAAAAGAAGAGGTATATATACAAATACCTTCCCTATAATCTCTATTAAAAATAAAGTTAAAATCTCTAACCCCTAAATATAATGTTCCCCCCTTTAATCTACCCTTATTTTTTAAAACATCCCCTTATCTTCCTCATAATCCTCACAGCCCTAGTAATATTACATTGAACGAGATAATGAGTCATTATTATTATTATTATTATTATTATTCATAATGTGTGAGAGTTGCGTGACATCGGAATGGCACTATTAACCCAAACTGGAATCCCCCGCCCCCCTCCATAATGTCTCTACCCTCTCCTACCCTCTTTTGCGGCATTACAGGACAAGGAGAAATTACCATTAGGCCGCTATTTTTGTAGGATTCTGGGACAATGGAAATTAACATTAGGCCGCTATTTTTGTAGGATTCTGGGGAAAATGGAAATTAACATTAGGCCGCTATTTTTGTAGGATTCTGGTGACAATGGAAATTAACATAACTACCCAGTTTATTTAATATCCGGCCCTAACACGGGCCCTACTCATCAGACTATACGGTTGTTATTATTATTATTATTATTTCATGTGTGTGTGTGTGAGAGAGAGAGAGAGAGAGAGAGATAGAGGGGGGTGGGGGTGGAATGTTACCCATTTTCTAAGAAAACCCAGTGTAAATTTTTGAAACATTATGGAATAATCGCAGTATGATTTGGCGTGTGTGCCACAAATCTAAGAAATGTCAGATTCAGTCAGTCTGCATTTTCTATAATCTCAGCTGGCAAAGGCGTGTGTCCGAAAATGACAATGTTACAATTCCCTTCTAAGAACTGAATCCAACTTAAACAAAATGTGGAGCAAAAAGATTTCACGCCCTATCTCTGTCACAGTCTGAAAGCAAATGAGGAAAATCAGGTCATAGATTGCATAATTTTTTTTTATATAGCCAAAAGTAGTTGGCCATCTGAATAAGTGTTTTCCAAAAAACATGCTTTGCTTTAGATTCAAGACTTGCAGTGCAAAATATTACCCATGTTTCGCCAAGCTAAAGATTTCTTGTATTGTAACATTTTTCTGTGATAGTTTTTTTTGAAAACTGCAACATCGGATAGAATTCTTCGCCAAGCTAAGATTTCCTGTACTGTAACATTTATTGGTTCGAGTTTTAAAAAAAAACTAAAGTCACATAACCTTCTATTTCACATTATCATTTCGACTACGGCAAATTTTAGAGTGGTATCTTAAAGCGAGGCAGACACCATTATGATCTAAATCTAAATCATTTTATAGGAAAACTCAAGTGTGGGTGTGTATGTCTGTCTATATGTCTGTCAGTGGAGGTGTATATGTGTGTTTTTATGAGAGGGAGAGTATCTTATTCCTACTTTTAAATAAATGGTATATATCCCCTTTGAATAACATTACAATTAAATTTTAATATCATACATCCCATTAAAATTCACATCCCTAGGAAATCCGAATTTTGTAAAATCCCATAAGGTTAGTATATTTTTAATTCATCCATCCATCACAAATCTGAGATATGTCAGAAGCTATGCGGCTGAAGTAAAGCATGGAGTGAAATCGCTACTGTATCAGGTGACGGTCAAAGGGAATTGTAATCTAGTCTGGCGCTGAGTGTTTTGAGAGAGAGAGAGAGAGAGAGAGAGAGAGAGAGAGAGAGAGAGAGAGAGTTAAATATATTTTTAAAAAAACTAGTCAACACCAATTTTTCAAAATCAACATGTTTTTAATAAACCAAGCCGTTGTGATTCAATGCTGCTGTCATAGTAGCGGGTAAATTTGTAAGTTCAGTGTGCAGCATGATTTTAGCCAAGGTAGTTTGGTCCATCGGTCTTGGATAATACCTCAAAAAAAAAAAAAAAAAAAAAAAAAAAGAAGGATATAAATAGATTCCTTTTGAAGTCTCTCGTATTTCATTTAATTCCGAGTTAAGGATAAAACAATGCGTTTCAGAGGAGATACAAGTGTACTGTTTACGCGACAGAGAAGTTGTTGACTGATACATTGTATCAAATGTCAGTTTGATCCTCTCTCTCTCTCTCTCTCTCTCTCTCTCTCTCTCTCTCTCTCTCTCTCTCTCTCTCTCTCGTACTAACAGCAGCAACTAGCGATCACTAGCCGTCCATTTTCAATATTTGTATAAATCATATTTATTTTTTATTTTTCTCCATGCAATTTGAGTCTTAGGATGTATTAAGATTTTCTTTATTTAATTTTCATGATAGCTATTTGTATTTGAATGAGAGCTAGATCTACTGATTCTTCAGCACTAGTGTCAGGCAGAAAGGGTTACGGTCTTTGTCGGCATCTGGTACCCATACAATGTATGACGCGATGAGATTTCCACGTATTCGTCGCCATTTTTATTCAGTTGTAGCCAGAAGTAATTCATCGAATGCGGGCAAGTGCTTACCATATAAGGAAACGGTGAATATTTTTACTTAACTACGGTCAATACCGCTGGATATTGACCGGTAGAAACAACGTTAACAAATGGGACTATTTATCAAATATATAATAAGACGTAATACAACATTTCAGTTAGAGAGCAGACCGACGCATAAAGTAACACTGTTACAAATATACATTTCAAAATGGCGACCTAAAGTTGAATTCACCTTGCCGCTATAAACGTTTTACCCAGTTTATTCCCATGTTAATTTCCCATTAGTCACCGCAAATTTTTGACCCTATTTAACACAGGACTCCCGTTAGTCGCTATAATACCCTACTATACTACTCACGTAAGGGATTAAATGGACAATGCAACTATTCCCCCTTCTTGTGATCTTTCGATTTGATTTGTGGAATAATTTATGCATACAAATTTGAACTCGCGAATACAGAAAGTTACATGCGAAATCTTCGATTCCTATAATAGTACAACCGTTGAATTACTATTTTATATTTAACTTCTTATCATCAACTATATGATTTGTTTTCTTGCTCTTTACAGGACGATGGCTATCTATACTGGTCTACTATTCATTTTCTTGGGATTTATCCATAGAAATGATGCCATAGTCTGTGAAACAGAACAATTTCATATCAGATTTTTTAGAAGAACATGCACAGGTCAAATAGAATCTCTTAAAGAGAATTGCCCTTTGGAATTACAGAGCAACTACAACTGCAGAGGTAGAAAATTAGGTAATATATCTCACATAGAGAGAAACACTTCATATTGTAGTCTAGACATCTCGCAAAATGAGATTGAAATGCTGCACAATGGAACTTTTCGTGAGTGGTCAAGCCTGGTTGCTCTTGATCTTTCAGGTAATCAAAATATGATAGCCATTGAGCCCGACGCTTTTAAAGGTTTACAAAATCTGCGCTTCTTAAATCTAAAACATACGGAAATAGAACAAATCTCTAACAGTTATGGATTTTCCGAAGCATTTCGTCATTTGCCGGAACTACTTATGCTGGATTTAACCCAAAACTATTTTAACAGCTATGAATCGATCGGAAAAGCGATCAGTCACACGAGAAAATTAAACTATCTGGCGCTGGAAGGATGTCCATCGTGTGCTTTTGGACCAGAGTTTGGCACACTGAAACAATTAATAACCTTGGATCAGACTGGGGAAGAAAAGTGGAATTACTGTTTCATTGAAACACTTCAGGACAATTACTTTGAAAACCTGCCGTTCTTAAAATTTGTCTATCTATCAGATTGTGCAATCCAGGAAATTGCGCCCAATGCATTCGCTCCCCTTTCTCAGATAGAGGTACTCGACCTTTCGTATAACTACAACCTAACTTTTGAGAGAGCAGCTATAGGATTGCAAGGGTTAAGTAATGCTACATCTCTTCGGAAGCTGAGCCTTAATTACATCCATCCGTTTATTCTGGGTCATTCTACTATACTTAAGAAAAATCACGTCGAGTTCTTATCAAATTTACATGTACAAGAACTCCATTTGGAGGGCAACAAATTAGATGTATTCGAATATGGGGTATTATCAGCCCTTCCAGACACAATTAAAGCAGTGAATCTCAGAGGTAATAGGCTTGCAATTGATTACTACCTAGACGAATTTTTTGAAAATAACCGAACACTTAAAAATTTGAGAGTATTTGATATCTCTTATCAGCATTCAGCTTTTATGGAGCATAATCCATATAGATTTCTTCTGGAAGAAAATAAATTGAAAAAACGGGCGAGTGCGTCTACAATAGTGAAAGGTCTTTTCATGAAATTTGTGCCTGAGTTAGCTTTCCCTCCTAACCTTGAAACAATTATATGCGAACACATGGGGTGGTATTTCCCAATTCCTGAAATACACGTGTCACCCAGTAATAACCTTAAACATGTCGACTTCTCTTATAATAACATGCACATATGGATTGGTCCAGTGACTGGTGTGAATCAGCTGGAGAATCTATCATTGGCACATAACTATTGTGACAATGTGACTGATGTCTTCTTCTCACATTTTGATGGACTGAAAAGGTTAAACGTTCAGGGAAACTTCCTCGGATTCGTGCTTGGTCAGGACTTTGATGGTATTATCTTTAGCTCATTAAAATCGTTGAGATATCTGGACATTTCTTGTAATAAAATCTCCAAGCTACCACCAATGATATTTCAACACATAGTATCGTTAGAAGAACTTATAATTTCGTACAACATGCTCAGCAAATGGGAGATAGACGTACGAAAAATGACAAATTTAACAAAAATAGACATGTCCTACAACAAAATTTACACTTTGCCAAATAATTTTACACACCACATAGATGAAATCGTAAAGAACCAGCATGTTGCGATCGACTTAAAGGGAAATCCAATTTCTTGTGCTTGTGAAAATATGGAATTCCTGAGGTGGATGATGGAAACTAAAGTTCAGCTTACGTACGATCATGCATGTGGTAAAGAAAAAACGTTTGACATCGAACAGAAACTAAAATCATTGGAAAAGGAATGCACTTCAAAAATTGGACTGATAGCTGGATGCACAGCGTTCATTGTCCTTGTCTTTGCCGTCATATTTGGCGGAATGATTTACCGTTACAAGTGGCATCTACGGTATCTGTATTACAGTGCAAGGAACTCTTTTGGCATTCGACATCAAGGTGAGGATTACAGCGAACTTTACCAGTTTGACAGTTTTATATCGTATGCCGACGAAGATAAACAGTTCGTATACAGTGAAATTATGCCTGAAATAGAGGAGAAGTTCGGTTTGAGGTTGTGTCTTGCTGATCGAGATTTCACACCGGGTGTTTCAATCCCAGAAAACATTATCAGGGCTATTTCATCAAGTAGACGGACAGTTTTTGTATTGTCTAAAAACTTCTTGGAGAGTTATTGGTGCAAATATGAGCTAAATATGGCGAGAATAGAATCGGAGAAGAAAAATAGGAAACTTGTCGTTGTGGTAATGTACGAGAAAATACCAAATGATTTTCTTCCGCTTGATATTATTGAAATTATCCGAAACCAGACTTACATTGATTACCCGGATGATGAAACGGCGCGAGAAGTATTTTGGAGGCGACTGAAGGAAACCATTGACTGAATTCCGTAATAAGCATTTTACTGTGTTAGTTTATAAGAAGATAAGAAATTTTGTGTGTGAGACATCGAACCCTTTCTCATCTGCACTGCGATTTGAATGAAAGAAATGACTGTTGTATCTAACATTGATGAGACTGGGATTTTTAGAAAACATCGTTTTGTCTGCATTACATAGAACATTGTGTTGAAAAAATAAGCCTGTATCATGTCAAACTAAAAGAGGTCAGGTGTGTATTTTGTTTAGATTACCCCAGGCGTCACGTGTGTATATACTTGTATAAAACAATTCTTTTTAAAATCATGATTGCACACACACACACGTACACTTACATTCACACACACACACACACACACACACACACTATATATATATATATATATATATATATATATATATATATATATATATATATATATATATGAGAGAGAGAGAGAGGGGGGGGGGAAGAGAGATAAACGCATACCAAAGAACCATGGTTCAAAACCTGTTATATCATCTACATATGCCGTTGAATTTAATGAGCTTTAAAGAAAGACATCGTTCATTGAACAACGATCATGGGAACCGTTTTCCAAGGAGTCATTAAAGTGAAAGTAAATCTTACATTTTGTTTAGATTTACTGTACATAGTATCTAGGAGACATGTTAAATATAATTTCCGCACCAGAACGGATTTTTGTGACGAAATAAATCAGTTGCAAGTACCGTGTTTTGTATTTATCATTGGCACTGTCAGCCATTAGATACTGTAAATGAGGTTAAAATGTCCGTTTGTTTTACAATTTTTGCACGTGCTACGCATTAAAACTCGTGAATACAACAATCCTTCCATGCCGAACATAATAAACTATTTACTTACTAGTTTAACATTTCTGATGCTGAAGCTAAAGCAGAACTGAAGCTTTTAAGTTTCGACCCAGATAAAGCATTAAGTATCTGTTTTCAAGTGATAGTTCTAGTGATCACAACATCGTCTTTTGACTTTTAATCTGCTCGGAATTTATCACCAACTTGAGTGCTCTTTGGGTAGTTGAATTTAAGGCAGAAAGAAAAACTAGAGGTTTAGTGTGGTGACATTTTTTAATTGTTGAAAATATTTCGTTCGAACAACATTTTCAACTGCAGTGTATCTAGCACTAAGGCAAACACAACCCGACCTCGGGACTAAACGAACCAATCTGAGATCATCTTATGCATACACATCATTCATACATTTTACATTTGCAATATGGCGGTGCCGAACTCACGGTAGATACGCTAGATTTTCAACAGTTTTAACTGAAATATTTGCATACGTTTTCATAGGTTAATGTACATTTTCCGTATTTGTGAGTTATTATCTCAAATAATAAAGTGAGAAAATTGTCATGGGCTTTCGAATTCATTTTAAACTGCACTTTCACTCAAGTTTAATGGGTGAAGACAAGCACAGTGGCTGGTGTCCTGTTTTAACGACAACATCAAGCCTAATGGTGAAGGTTTAAGTACAAATAGCATAGAAATGAAAAGTCAATCATAATGTGCTTAAAAACTTGTAAGGATGATACCCGTCTTCCTATGATTTGCCGAGAAATATTTGCTTAATAGAAGACTGCACAAGAAACAAACTATTACCGCATCAATTCCTTTTCATGTGAATCGAGATATTTTACGACTTTTTATTCAGCTGATTATATGATTTGTGTTACATATAAATAATGATGATCAAGGAAACTCTACAATGATTAAAGAAGGAAAAATGAAACACTGTTTAGACAGCTGCTGCTAAAATATGATGAAAGAGGCATTCTAAGGAAAATTGGAACCTGTTTCAATTTATGGTAAAATCTCTCTTTCTTTTTCTCTCCTTATTCCCCCTTCCCCATCTATCTTTCGCTCTCTCTCTCTCTATCTCTGGAGTGGAAAGGAGATGGTGTGAAAATTCGTTATGATAACACCAGTGCGTGCGTTTGTTCGTCCGTCTGTCAGTCCCTTGCATTTTCCTCTCTGTAACTTTCGTTCCAGATGAATTAAACTGTTTAAACTTTGCACACTTATGTATGATTGTCAGATAGTGTGTTGCGTACCCCATCTGGGGTTCTATCTTCGAGCTCAAAGTCAAAGTGAACACCTGTGACTAACGATATTTATTATTGTATGATATGGTGTAATTTATCAATCGATAGAGCCGAAATAACATGTTTTTCATGTGGTATTTCACAAAGGGCTGAATCGGGAGAGTAGATATAGGGGTCAGTAGGGGGAACCTATACAAACTTTAACACTACGGAAGGGTCGGTGTGGGACCCTATGGATATATTATCTTTACGGATGTCACCATGGCGGCCTATGGAAATTCAAAATGGCGGCCTATGGAAATTCAAAATTGTGGGTTGTTATGAGGCCTTATGGAAATTTAACATTATGGGTCGGTACGGGGTTCAATGGATATTTGACATGGATGTGATGGCATGGGGTAATACCGGAATCGAGCATGGAAGGGAAACTATGGCTCTATGAGAACTGAACATGATGGTACGGTATAGTCTGTGTGGTAATGAAATACACGGACGGGCAGACAAATACAGACCTAATGACAGAAAAACACTTACTTTAAGAAAACACCACACATTTTTAGAATCCAACACACAGCCTTACAACCCAATACCCACATTAAGAAACTGATGTCAAGCGGGAATAGGTATCGGACCACTAATTATTTTACAACCAGAGAACCAGTCTACTAGTGGGGGACATTAAAAATATTTAGTACTAAATATTTTTTCGATGCACCATCGACTAGAAAATGTGTTTAAATTTCCATTATTTATTCTTTAAACTTCAATCTATGTACTACAGCTGTCAAGAAAATAGTTACTTTTATTTTGATATCCTGTATTTAATTTACTATTGACAAAATAGCATACGAACTTATGATACGAGGCTATGTTCTTAGGTGCAGATCAGTGAATCCCCCTGTTCAACAGCATGAGGCTTAAAAAAGAAAAATGTTGCGGAACACCTGTTTTTCAAGGCTGAAAAATTGTTTTTCTAATTCTAATAAATGGAATCATGTGTGGATTGTATGCGAATCTATTGCATATTTTTTTAAAATAAAAATATTAACATTACATGCAATTTGGGCAATGAATAAAACATATTTTTTTCTGTTACCACTTGCAACAAATTCACTTTTCTTATTTCATTTCTGATCTTTGCCATATCTTTCCTGTATGTGCTCTTCTCAGAGCCTGACATGAACTTTAAGAATGTATGATTTTTTTTGTCATATACAATCTAACAATTATCACGGTGCTGTTTGAATGACTTAATTTCTAATTGACCACTCTCTGTAAAGGTGTTTGTTGGAGTGAATAGGTAATCCCCATCTTATTTGTTTCAGATTGAGCAACTCATCTCATAGTAAAATATGTCAACCTTAATATTAAAATGGTACATGTATTTTGGATTTTTTTAAATTTTACAATTAGGAATTGTGTGAAGAGCCCTGTATTTTCGAATAAATGATCCTTGTGCAAATATCTTGTCAGCTATATTTCCAATGAAATTCTTCCTATTATTCAGAACATTTATTAAGTTTTGGCTTACATTACTTTGCTTCACGAATCAGTACATGCAAAATAAGAAACAACTTGAATGCTAATGCTTTTTAGTTAGATTGAATAATTATGAATTTATATTTACCTCCTTTGTTCCAAGTCAGCGGCGGCATGCAGATCAACCTATACATATTTTGTGTTAGTCAGCCTTAGGAAATTGTATTGCACCAAAACTTCCTCTTTGTCAGTACTAGAGTCTGAACTTGTTCTTTTTTATAACAAGACTGTATTTTCCCTCCAAAAGTCTTTTATATTGTGTTTTTGTAACATCTCTCTCTGTCTCTCTCCATTTTTCTCACTTGTTACACCCGCTTGCTATGAGAACTATTTTTTCGTTTGAAATGAAACTGTCTGATATTAAAATAACCTTTGGCTTTCCTCTATAATTTTGGCGCTTTCCACACTGTAATATGACTGACAACGGGTGCCAGTATCAGCTGACAGTCTGGTCAGACTCGCTTTGGGCCTTAGATTCCAGACCCCTACGTTCATAAATTTGTCATGTGACAAGTGATGCAAAGCAAAATGAATCCCTTAGCTGCCATAAACACTTCTTAATATATGATTCAAGAAAACATAAACTCTAATTAAGAACATTTTGAGGACCCAAAATATCATCTTTACACCAAAAATTGATGAAAACGGGGGTGGGGGGATAATTTGATACCTCTTATTACATTATGTCCAAAGGTGCACGCCTGAATAGCAGACACACAGGAGATTAAGAAGAGCATGAGACAGACAATTATAATTATTGTATTTATTCAGTTATCTCATCTATAATGTAAAACATTTATTGAAATGCAACACTGAATCATGTGTTGGTATTACATACGTGTTGATTATTATCCTTTATTGTGCGAGGAATACCGCCCATATTAGTATAGTGCATTCTTGGTGTCTAAGGTTGTCAATACACCAAAATGTAAAAAAAATACTAATGTTCAGTATAGGTATCGGACCACTCATTTATTATACAGCCAGAGAACGAGTCTGCTGGTGGGTGAATAAAAAATAGAGCACAAAATATTTTGAAATGCACCCATTGGGTAGTAAATGGATTTAATTTTTTTCCCCGTTATTCATTTTATAAATTTAAATTTATGTCCTATGTTGACAAGAAAATAGTTACTTTTATTTTGATATCCTGTATTTAATTTTCTACTGACAAAATAGCGTATGAACTCTTGGTACGAGGCTATGTTATTAGGTGCGTATGAACTCTTGGTACGAGGCTATGTTATTAGGTGCAGATCAGGTAGTCCACCTGTTTAACAATATGACGCTCCAAAAAAAAAAAAAAAAAAAAAAAAAAAAAATGCCGCGGAACACACGTTTTTCAAGGCTGAAAAATGTCTCTACCTCTAATGAATGGAAGCATGCGTGGTTTGTATGCCAAACTAATGCAAAATATATTAACATTAAGTTATATGGGAAATGAATTAGTGGTCTGATCCCTATAACATCTTATGGCATGGTGATTACCACGCATACCTAAAATCCAGTGCATAAGGGAATGGTTTGGTATGATTGTATTGTTAGAGTATATTTTTAAAACTGGAAATTCCGAATCTTGTTTTAGAATCTATTTACAGAACGATAGGTCGGTTGATTGGTGAACATTTAAACGTATGCACTTGATGACCCCACTACATAACTTTGTATTTATAAATTGCTATAGAATGATAAGCATATTCGTTCCTGACTTTATTGCAATACACTCGATGACTCCGCTGAATAATGCCGTATTGATACATTTTTTTCTAGAATAATAGGAGCATTGGTTGATAACTTTCAACCCATGTACTCGATTGGCAGATTTGTTGTCGACTTTACCGCAAGAGAGTCCATGACCTCGCTATGTAAATCCATATTGATAATTTTTTATAAAATCATGGGAGGGCGATTGTTTAAAACCTTTGTATTCTTTATTTTTACGTTTAGGACAGTTAAACTTAAAGAAAAAATTAGGATAATTTCAAATGAAAACTTCAAGAATGTCGCAAATGTGTTGAATAGAAACAATTTCAAGTAAACAATACTATTTAAAAATTATATTTTGAACTGAGATTATTTGATTCAGGAGAAAAAAGGATAGCACTACAAATGTAACGTCAGAAGAAGTTTCATTTCTATTCTCTTCTGTTCTACTTCTCAACTAACCTATTAAAAAATGCAACAGCATTATAACTACACTTTGTGAAAGTAGGGTAAACAGTTATGAATTCGCTCTAATGTTTGTGTTTTTTGGCTATGGAAGGGTAGAGCGATTTCATTTCTTTTTTTAAACGGAAACAAAAGTAAACTGTTGCTTTCAAGATTATGGTTGTTTGGGCACTTGTAAAGAAAATAGTGATTTCATTCCTGGGGGGGGGGGAGGGGGGGAGAGGGGTATAAAACGGCAAATATCGCCACAAACACTTACTTACAATCCAACCTTGAGTAAATCGATAATACTATATTATTTTCGTTCAAAGTAAATGAACGTAGTTTCTTAACCAGACGTTCGTACGAATAACTTCGGTTCATCTGCAAATTAATATACATGAGAATACAGAAATTCTATCGCGTCAGAGCACAAGTAACTTTAAATCAAAATAATATTTCGAGGGAAATCTTCCTATCATGAGCAAAAGAAAAACAAAACACCCACATTCAAAAATGGAATCGGAATGTCTAGGGTTTTATGTGGTTTCCAGTTCTAATATACATTCTAACAATAGAATCATACCATACGATTCACCTGTTTTAATTTTTTTTCTTTAAAATGTTTTCAGTTTCAGAAAGAATTATATAATTGCAAACAAATTATTTTTAGTTTGTTTCATTATTAGTTATTATAATGATCATGCATGCTTTATATGCTGTACAAGAATTGGGCATTTGTCTAATGCATTCATGGAGGTTTAAAGAGCAAAATGGGTAAACTGCGTGATGCATGAATCTTTTGAATGCATTGTTTCATTTTCTCACATACCACATCAAAGAAGTAACGCTCATTATATATATATATATATATATATATATATATATATATATATATATATATATATATATATATATATATATATACACCACATACATTAAAAATAACATGACGTTGAAAGTGTTGGTATAAAGCAATTTGATATACCAATAATGTTGGTATATCAAATCGTGATCTGCCCATGGTGCATGAATACCCATATATAAACATGGTTTCAACGGTGGTTATTGCTTCTATACTCTCTAGATAAGTGATGAATTTCCACTTATTATACATTATCGACATAAAAAAAGAGAAAAATATCAATAATCCCCGTTTTCTAAATTAATTAAACATGGTACACGATTTCATTTAAATCCTCTATGCTTTCTTTCTCTCTCTCTCTCTCTCTCTCTCTCTCTCTCTCTCTCTCTCTCTCTCTCTCTCTCTCTCTCTCTCTCTCGTGCATAAGTGACACACATACGTGGAAATCTATGGAGAGAGAGAAAAAAATAATTTGAGCTGGATGAAACCCTTGAACTTACACCAAGTAACCTACAAGAACCTGGGTCGTCGTAATGGTATGCTTACACTTTTCATGCGATTTATCTACAGTGTTCACAATACCAATGATACAAAGTTGCAATAGCCTGTCGAGACTGTACGGTAAATTTCTTGGTTAGGAGGCACACACATACTGTAATCTATTTAAAAAAAAATTGAAACTTATATTAGGGTTCTAAAAACATTATTTTTAAATATTAAAATGTCCAAAGGCCGCTCCCCCCACTCTCTTGGTTGGTCTGTCTCAGCATATCAGTTTATCAGTTTTACTACAGTCTCTCTCTCTCTCTGGACCATCGTCGCAAGCTACGATCGAAAATCCGTGAAAAAACGAGCGTAGCGGATTTTCGCCTGTTATGCGACGATGTCGCTGGACCTATGAATGATGGTAAAATTGACAGATAAACCGACAGACGGAAACGGGAAAGAGAGAGATGGCGGATAAAAACAATCTTATGGTCGGTAGCAATGTTAATTAAAACATATTAATAACTTAGATCAACTGTAAATAAATTTAAATGTTTGAATTACCTCTTGTTGGCTCGCCATTTAACTTAGTCTATATTCCACACTCGTTTCAATATACTCAAACGTGACCGAATGGCTGTGCGTTCAGTTTTTAAGAAGTTAACCATGCTGTGTTTGTAGTGCTCTACTTTCTTCACTTAAACCGTCTTTCATGTTTAAATCATAAGTGTGTCTTATATTTATTTAATCAATATGAATGAAAATAGAAGTTAACAAAAGAAAAGAAGCAGCTTATCAATTTGCAAAGAGAATTGTGAATAGCCGCAATAGGTACAGGACTACATTTTGTAGCGGACACACTGGGCAGGGATGTGAAGAGTTCACTTACTCCGTTAATACACAGTTTCCTGTAGTCAGTCTTAACTCCGTTGGAAATGCAAGTATGCGTATTTGTATGTGATATAAATAAAATACACGTCGTTACGGAATTATATATCATTTTTCTTTTAATAATAGTATGGTTTATTAGTTTATGATCTCTGTTCTTGGTCTAACAGCTGTCGTCTTGCAATGAGTACATATACGGTAATTTCGATCAATATTTCGAAGGCTTAGTCATATCACGTGGTTTTAGCGCGCGTGAAGATTTGAACTTTTGACCTAGATTCTATGAATCAGTACGTTATTTACTGTTTATAATGTCAGGGAACCAGCACTTTGGAGATGTCACGCAGAACCTAATTTCTGATTGGTTTGGAGAGGGTTGTAATGTTTCGAAATGCCCAGTTGTTTATCAAAGACGTAATGGGTTTTATTTTGTTTCTCCGTAGTGGGAGACTATATATTAGGATTAATAGTAGCATTAAGGCATTCTTCATAGTTACATTGAATTGAGAGGTCATAAACGAGTTTGGTTCATTTTGTGTGTGGGATATTCTACTTTTGTGATATTTAAATACAGTGCATTCGGGATTAGTACTGTTTCTTCAACCTTAATAATTATACAGCTCCTTGGAATTATCGGAAACATTTCTAGAACTTGTGATATTCCATATTCGCAAGGATTACTTGGATATAACTTAATCTTATTAACACATTAGTACAGTGAAGGTTACTTCATTCGGAACATACTACATTCGGAATATTTGGATTGACTTCCGGATCAGTGAACTTTAAAACAATTTAGGACTATTAAGGATATTCTATACTGTAAGTTATTTTAATTCTTTCACTTTGATTGTTTGTTGAAATATTTTAATATTTTACGAAAATTAAAGATTTGTATTTTAAATCTTGAAAGCTTGTTTGTGTCTTTTCTTTTGTTACATTACCCCTAGTCGTAACAATGTATGTATGTACGCTGTATTTTTGATATACCACTCATTGTATACATTTTTCATTAAAAGGAAACTCGGCAAGCCTCGTTTCCTTTTAATGAAAAATTTATACATCTCGCAGTATATTAATGATACAGAGTACATACTATACATACATATATATATATATATATATATATATATATATATATATATATATATATATATATATATATATATATAGAGAGAGAGAGAGAGAGAGAGAGAGAGATGAAACAAATATAACAAAGCACGGTTAAAAAGCAACTCTGAGAAACTGGCCAAGCGCTTTTGTAATTTGCGGTTCCCTTTTTCAGAGCGGGCAAAGATCAGAAGATCTCTCAGAGATCCGGCGGATTTGGATAGATTGTTTTATGCCATATAATTTCAATTTTTTTTTAACTGTTATATATATAGATCCCTTTTTAGATAATAATCAACGCTTTGTCAAGTAATTTTGCTGCATAACTTTTTAGATCATATTAAATGCCCATTCTCAAGTAATTTTGCTTCATATGTTGTAGCCTGAAGTGGAGTGCGATACATAATAAAATATTGCATCTTTTATTTTGATGTATAATGTTCATTTAATATATTTGTCATGTTTCTCTACATTGATTGGATATGTATTAAACCATGTACATGCGATCAGTTACATTCTTTTCATCTTAATTAATTTTCAATTATAGACCCCACACTAACGAGCATCCGGCACCTTTTTTGACGTGAAGATCCGGATTCATCTTAATATATAGAATAAAAGGTCAGGGATGAGGCAAAATATGGTCTTCTGTTCAGATTTGAGCTCGACCGCGCTGAGCAGTTCTCTGGGGAATACTGTCAATCACCCTACAATATATATCCTTAGGTTTTTAACCATGTGACTGAGGTGAACCGATCGAATTTGGCAGACTGAATCCATCAGCCAATCGAATTTGGCAAACTGGCAGAACTCCTTCTGACGCTTTTCTTAAACTAGCGACTGTACATAAATAAGTTTCTGCATACCTCGATCTATAAAATATTTGTTCATGCGATTTCTTACTCTGAGACTCAAACTCTGTATGGTGACTTGAATATATATTTTTCAGCAGCATAACAACAGTTCTACTGTTATGTATGATGTTTATATAATATTATAAATATTTTAGGAAATTATAAATGTTTCTTCACTTTAATATTTGCTTAAATCTTAATGTTATCAGTAAAAACATGTTTAACTAGTGTCCTTGAATTAGGTTGTTTTGATCAATATGTTTTCTCAATTTGAAGGTCAAGGTTGAATTTTGTTTACAAGTAAAATTCCATTAAGATGACACACATTCTAGAACATTCTGTCATGTGACCAATCTTTATATATACCATGTTTGGTGGACATTTATTCAGTTTTTGACATTACCATCAGTCTTGTAAAGAGCTATTACAGTTGTGAAAATTCATTCCAAATTCTAAGAGAGGAATTATTTTAAATATTCATTGGATTATAACAGTGCTCATAAACTTTTGGATTTTGGATTTTTAATTAATGATTTTGGAATTTAACTGAACTTATTCAGAGATTTTGGAATACTTTATTTTGACATCAGCACATCAAGATTTCTAGTACATCAGGACTTTGGAGACCATTAGCACATCCTAACACTCAAGGACACAGCCGTGAATTCGGAACATTCGATATTTAGGACTTGTGATTAGAACAATCATTCTTATTGGATTATTAGGATTTCAAAACACATTACTGTAAGTGACTTTTTGATTTTTCATTTTAATTATCTAGTAATAAATTGCTTGTTGATTTTTTACTTGATTTGTTGGTTTCACTTTCTTTCTGTTACATTTTTCTTAGACCATAGAGTCGTAACACTACAATGGAAAACTTGTTGCAGACCGATGACAGGGTATAACTGTACCAAACGAGATGCGGTGGCTGGGGAGGTTGCAACTAGACACAAAATAGTGCGTCTAATAATTGTACTACTCAATGAATCTAACAGCTTTTAGCGCGAGTCTGCATGTTTCACATATTATTGATGGCAATAAGTTCACTTTTACTTCATTTGAGTGAAAATGTACATGAATCACCTACCTGTAATATTTAAACATCGATGTCGTGGGTAGAAAAATCACATACAAAAATGGCATACATAATAGCTTGACACGATCCATAAAGTTTGTTACCACAAAAAACAAGCAACCTGAAACTCCATATTTAATATTTTTATCACGGTGGTTTATGAAGGAACCACTGAATGAAGTAAATACATTTGGAATTAAATAAGGTAATACAGCCATACAATTTGCCCACAAGACAAGGAATAAAGGTCCAACTTTGAGCAGCAAACATTGATTTAGTGATTGATATGGTAATAACTCAGACTCATCGACAGAGATTGCTTACATACATAATACATATGAAAGGGCGCATTATCGAAAATAGAGAGAAGCTGCTCAAACAGTAAACTTCTGTGATCAGAGGGCAACTAACTCTCCACAACCTGGTGAACTCTTGCTATCCAATGTCCAAATAGCGAAATATCTAACACCATTATATTCAAACAAATAATATCTTTAAACACATATAAATAGAGAGATCATATGGTGTAGAAAAATATCCCCCCCCCCCGTATTATTGTGCTCTACTAGTTAACCCTTAGACTGGAACATTATTATTGCAATAATAATAATAATAATAGTTATTATTATTATTATTATTATTATTATTATTATTATTATTATTATTATCAGCCTTCTTATATTGTTTTCTGGTGTAAACAGGGAAGTAACAAGATGACGAGGGCCACAATTGTTATACCAGAGACGACTACTTCCTGCTAAAAATGCAAGTAGACTTTTCAAGAGATTTTCGGGTTCCTCATACGACGGTATAATTTAAAAAATCCTCTTATTGGTTTTCGGGGATTAATAATTTTACTTTGATTTAATTATGTATCTATGTAATGATTTTCCTTTTCCATATCTATTCACACAGCTTAAATTGGCATAGCACAAACGTCTCTTCAAAAGTTTTAAAACAGATAAATCTCGTAAGAAACCCAGGTTTTATCTGAATGAATAAAACTATTGAAAGCCTGCTTTAGTTCATTTAACTAAAAAATATATAAAAACCCCACAAAATGTTACAGATGCTTAATTCGTTTTTACAAAAAGTTCTAGGCTCCCGCCGTAAAAATGTCGCGCTCTACGGGCAGTTATGATCAGTTCTATGAGCAACTTGTACAACTCTGCCTCGTGATATTTCATCTTCTACAAATTACAGGTTGAAGAAAACGACTGGAAATTTGTGTCTGTGCTTGATTTTATAAGTGGACACACAGAAAATTTAGAAACTGAAAGGTTACATTGTAATTGATAAGGCTCAAAAATGACATATTTTCCTCTGTTTTATTTTCGCATGGATAATTGTATTACCAAAAATATAGATAGCAAAATAGGAAAAAGGGTCATACATGTATGTTATGGACATGGAAATTGCAGTGGCTGAGAACATATCCAATTAAACTCAGTGTGTCAGATGCTTGCTTGTCAAATGCGATTGCCTATTTTACGAGAAGATTTGTGTTTTCCGCCGATTTGTCATGAAAGTTTTGTCCTCATCATTATTTCAGTGATTTTTGAAGGAAAACTACCCGGACCGAGAAGTGTGACTTAGTGAGAACTTTTTTACCTTCTGTCTGTCACAGCGACTAGGAGGTGCCACTCCGTCGAGGGATTGGAAATAGGTGTTACATTTTGCGGGGGTGCGAGAGGTGACCAGGTTTGGAGAGAACAAAAACTCTCAGAAATGCAAATGCAATTAGCTTGCATCCGTTTCATGTGAGTCATTTATATGGACTCCATGGTCCAGAATACACCTACCCTCACATCAAACATGGATACCGCTAAGGAGTGACTGTAACAGCTCTTCGCAAAAGATATAAAATTCCTTGCCAAATTAGTCCACAGGTGGAGCAAAGGCACACGGTCCGACACAGAGTTCAGAAACCTCTTCTCCACTACATACATACTGGTTGTACTAAATTGACGTAAGTCATCGGAGAAACAGATCTCTGATTTTATCCTTTTACACCGAAAGCAATAAATTGCAACCGTTGTATTCAGCAGTATGTTATTTTACTGGATGCAAAAATTGTAGCAAATTCGGTCGTAACACCTGTAAAAGAAGTGGTTATATCCAGTTAGTCCAGATAACACTGAATAAGATGACTAAGTGAAATATACATATATTACCATTGGAGTTTATATATAAGCAATCTTGAGATTCTTACCTTTTTCTATCAATTGTCTGGTAAAGAATACTTACAAAATGTCAGTGTAAGATTTTATGCCAGAGTCATATTTCTTACGTTGAGTCACTACCCACATAAAACGAAGTACACTTGAGTCGCAATGGACATAATTTTTTACTGGTACATCTTCCTAATGAGTGCTATAGGGGAATGGTTAGATATATTCACCCGAGGTTGTGCGTAAATTAGGTAAAAGTGATTCATTTGGCCCATAAGTAATTTATTCTTTGGTTTAAACATGACTCAAGTTATGGTTAAGATTTGGCCCAATGTATCGCGTCCGTATTATCTGCCCTATGCGTTAACGATTTCTATTGCAAACAAAACATTTAACATAGATAAGGACGAGACATACCTATTTAACATGAAAGTATCGCAGCCGATGTCAGTACTCTATAGGGTGGTTCTGTCTGATCTCGTCCAATGTATAGTTACTTTTGCCTTAACTCCAACAGGGAGGGTCACACACCCTTTTGTCACGGTACTAAGGGTTATTTTTTACATGCCACGTCGACTCTTTTTAAAATCTAGAATACATTATTAGGTGTGGCTGTGGAACCTGGGACATATATAAAATTATAAATCTCGCGGATTCCCTCGGGTTTAAATGAGGACAAACCGACGCATTTTAAATATCTTATACATAAAGTAATCGTAGTTTAAAATAGGAAAAAAAAAACAAAAAAAACGAGATGACTTTGTAGAAATGACTTTAAATGTGTTTTTTTCTTCTTCCTGCTAAAGTGCATTTATAATTCAGATATCCTTTTCAGATCAAGCGAAACTATGACTCACAAGCATATGATTCTTATGTGCGGAAGTATTGAATAATATATTCTTATCCCGAAAACGAAAAGAAAGTAAAACTTCCTGGCTCGACGATTAAATCTATATGTACGATAAAATTTTAGTTAGACTTTTCTAAAAAGATAAATATCGTGACACTAGATCATGACTTACCTTCCTGGTATAATACATAACACAATATGCTCATAAGGGACCGACAATTTTAAATTTCCTGCCCCCAAAATAGCTATAAAAATTACTCTTGCTCAGATTTGAAGAAGAATGAACTTCCTCTGTCCATCATATTAGTTGCTCACAAAAATATCTTGAGAAAACATATCCTGATCGGAAAGAAAATCCTAACCCCTTCCCACACACAACATGAAATAGTCGGTCCCTAAATCTAAGTAAGTGAATGACACTAGTTGAGAACAGTGCAGATTTTTTAAAAAACTTCTCAAGTTATAACAAAATAGACGGAGAATATATTCTTCCTGCTATTTAGTCATTTTTATACTATGATTGGTTGTTGTTATTTTTTTTTATTTTTTTTTTTGTTTCGTTGTTTTTTATTTTTTACCAGCGGCTTATCTAATTGCATGGAGTTAACACTTACTTGTGTTGACTTTCAGGAGACTGAAAGGTAAGCGCATCTTTTGAAACTTGTCACTTCGATAGATAGATAACTACGGTTCATGTTAAACGATAGGTATGATTTGTACTAGCCTTCTTTCATAAATTAAACTAGTTGCTCACCAGAAGATGTTTTACGGTATGATATACAGAATCCAACAATATTTAAAATATGACACCATCTAAATTAACTATCGTAGTCAAATCGAATAAGGCAGAATTCAATAGAGTTTGAAAACATTTTATAACCTATATCGTCGTGGCTTGACATTCATCAACGTGTGTCATTCAATAGTATTATTGTTTCACATTTCAATATTTGGGTTTGGAATGATAATTATGTAAATAATGGCTAATATCTGAGGAAATATTTAATGTAGGAATACAATCATAGTTGATTTCATTAATACAATTGGCTTTCGCAATAGCAATCCATTAAGCTTCCTCGACCTTTCGTATAACTACAACCTAACTTTTGAGAGAGCAGCTATAGGATTGCAAGGGTTGAGTAATGCTACATCTCTTCGGAAGCTGAGCCTTAATTACATCCATCCGTTTATTCTGGGTCATTCTACTATACTTAAGAAAAATCACGTCGAGTTCTTATCAAATTTACATGTACAAGAACTCCATTTGGAGGGCAACAAATTAGATGTATTCGAATATGGGGTATTATCAGCCCTTCCAGACACAATTAAAGCAGTGAATCTCAGAGGTAATAGGCTTGCAATTGATTACTACCTAGACGAATTTTTTGAAAATAACCGAACACTTAAAAATTTGAGAGTATTTGATATCTCTTATCAACATTCAGCTTTTATGGAGCATAATCCATATAGATTTCTTCTGGAAGAAAATAAATTGAAAAAACGGGCGAGTGCGTCTACAATAGTGAAAGGTCTTTTCATGAAATTTGTGCTTGAGTTAGCTTTCCCTCCTAACCTGTAAACAATTATATGCGAACACATGGGGTGGTATTTCCCAATTCCTGAAATACACGTGTCACCCAGTAATAACCTTAAACATGTCGACTTCTCTTATAATAACATGCACATATGGATTGGTCCAGTGACTGGTGTGAATCAGCTGGAGAATCTATCATTGGCACATAACTATTGTGACAATGTGACTGATGTCTTCTTCTCACATTTTGATGGACTGAAAAGGTTAAACGTTCAGGGAAACTTCCTCGGATTCGTGCTTGGTTAGGACTTTGATGGTATAATTTTCAGCTCATTAAAAGCGTTGAGATATCTGGACATTTCTTGTAAAAAAAATCTCCAAGCTACCTCCAATAATATTTCAACATATAGTGTCGTTAGAAGAACTTATAATTTCGTACAACATGCTCAGCAAATGGGAGATAGACGTACGAAAAATGACAAATTTAACAAAAATAGACATGTACTACAACAAAATTGTGACTCTACCAAATAATTTTACACACCACATAAATAAAATCGTAAAGAACCAGCATGTTGCTATCGACTTAAAGGGAAATCCAATTTCTTGTGCTTGTGAAAATATGGAATTCCTGAGGTGGATGATGGAAACTAAAGTTCAGTTTACGTACTATCATGTATGTGGTAAAGAAAAAACGTTTGACATCGAACAGAAACTCAAATCCCTGGAAAAGGAATGCACTTCAAAAATTGGACTGATAGCTGGATGCACAGCGTTCATTGTCCTTGTCTTTGCCGTCATATCTGGCGGAATGATTTACCGTTACAAGTGGCATTTGCGGTATCTGTATTACAGTGCAAGGAACTCTTTTGGCATTCGACATCAAGGTGAGGATTACAGCGAACTTTACCAGTTTGACAGTTTTATATCGTATGCCGACGAAGATAAACAGTTCGTATACAGTGAAATTATGCCTGAAATAGAGGAGAAGTTCGGTTTGAGGTTGTGTCTTGCTGATCGAGATTTCACACCGGATGTTTCAATCCCAGAAAACATTATCAGGGTTATTTCATCAAGTAGACGGACAGTTTTTGTATTGTCTAAAAACTTCTTGGAGAGTTATTGGTGCAAATATGAGCTAAATATGGCGAGAATTTAATCGGAGAAGAAAAATAGGAAACTTGTCGTTATGGTAATGTACGAGAAAATACCGAATGATGTACTTCCCCTTGATATTATTGAAATTATCCGAAACCAGACTTATATTGATTACCCGGATGATGAAACGGCGCGAGAAGTATTTTGGAGGCGACTGAAGGAAACCATTGACTGAATTCCGTTATAAGCATTTTACTGTGTTAGTTTATAAGAAGATAAGAAATTTTGTGTGTGAGACATCGAACCCTTTCTTATCTGCGATTTGAGTGAAAGAGATGACAGTTGTATCTAACATTGATGAGACTGGGATTTTTAGAACATCGTTTTGTCTGCATTACATAGAACATTGTGTTGAAAAAAATAAGCCTATATCATGTCAAACTAAAAGAGGTCAGGTGTGTATTTTGTTTAGATTACCCCAGGCGTCACGTGAATATATACTTGCATATAACAATTCTTTTTAAAATCATGATTGCACACACACACACAGACACACACACACACACACACATTTGATAGGGCAGCTATAGGATTGCAAGGGTTAAGTAATGCCACATCTCTTCAGAAGCTGAGCCTTAATTACATCCATCCGTTTATTCTGGGTCATTCTACTATACTTAAGAAAAATCACGTCGAGTTCTTATCAAATTTACATGTACAAGAACTCCATTTGGAGGGCAACAAATTAGATATATTCGAATATGTGGTATTATCAGCCCTTCCAGACACAAGACACAATTAAAGCAGTGAATCTCAGAGGTAATAGGCTTGCAATTGATTACTACCTGGAAGAATTTTTTGACAATAATCAGACGCTTAAAAATTTAAAAGTATTAGAAATCTCTTATCAACGTTCAGTTTTTGTGGACAATAGTGCATACAGATTTCTTCTGGAAGAAAAAAAATCGAAAAAAACGGGAGACTGCGTCTACAATAGTGAAAGGCATTTCATGAAATTTGTGCTTGAGTTAGCTTTCCCTCCTAACCTTGAAACAATTATATGCGAACATATGGGGTGGTATTTCCCACTCCCTGAAATACATGTGTCACCCAGTAATAGCCTTAAACATGTCGACTTCTCTTAAAATAACATGCACATATGGATTGGTCCAGTGACTGGTCTGAATCAGCTGGAGAATCTATTATTGGCACATAACTATTGTGACAATGTGACTGATGTCTACTTCTCACATTTTGATGGACTGAAAAGGTTAAACGTTCAGGGAAACTTCCTCGGATTCGCGCTTGGTCAGGACTTTGATGGTATAATTTTCAGCTCATTAAAATCGTTGAGATATCTGGACATTTCTTGTAATAAAATCTCCAAGCTACCTCCAATGATATTTCAACATATAGTATCGTTAGAAGAACTTATAATTTCGTACAACATGCTCAGCAAATGGGAGATAGACGTACGAAAAATGACAAATTTAACAAAAATAGACATGTACTACAACAAAATTGTGACTCTACCAAATAATTTTACACACCACATAGATGAAATCGTAAAGAACCAGCATGTTACTATCGACTTAAAGGGAAATCCAATTTCTTGTGCTTGTGAAAATATGGAATTCCTGAGGTGGATGATGGAAACTAAAGTTCAGCTTACGTACGATCATGTATGTGGTAAAGAAAAAACGTTTGACATCGAACAGAAACTCAAATCCTTGGAAAAGGAATGCACTTCAAAAAATGGATTGATAGCTGGATGCATATCGTTCATTGTCCTTGTCTTTGCCGTCATATTTGGCGGAATGATTTACCGTTACAAGTGGCATTTGCGGTATCTGTATTACAGCGCAAGGAACTCTTTTGGCATTCGACATCAAGGCGAGGATTACAGCGAACTTTACCAGTTTGACAGTTTTATATCGTATGCCGACGAAGATAAACAGTTCGTATACAGTGAAATTATGGCTGAAATAGAGTAGTTCGGTTTGAGGTTGTGTCTTGCTGATCGCGATTTCACACCGGGTGTTTCAATCCCAGAAAACATTATCAGGGCTATCTCATCAAGTAGACGGACAGTTTTTGTATTGTCTAAAAACTTCTTGGAGAGTTATTGGTGCAAATATGAGTTAAATATGTCGAGAATAGAATCGGAGAAGAAAAATAGGAAACTTGTCGTTATGGTAATGTACGAGAAAGTACTGAATGATGTACTGCCACTTCATGTTATTGAAATTATCCGAAGCCAGACTTACATTGATTATCCGGATGATGAAAGGGCGCGAGAAGTATTTTGGAGGCGACTAAAGGAAACCATTGACTGAATTCCGTAATAAGCATTTTATT
Organism: Margaritifera margaritifera; assembly: GCA_029931535.1. Lineage (NCBI taxonomy): Eukaryota > Metazoa > Mollusca > Bivalvia > Unionida > Margaritiferidae > Margaritifera > Margaritifera margaritifera. Next base: position 1,366,987 of record JAQPZY010001297.1, on the reverse strand, counting down.
TTACTGCGTTTGTTTATAGGAAGATAAAAAAATGTGTGTGAGACATCGAACCCTTTCTCATCTGCACTGCGATTTGAGTGAAAGAGATGACAGCTGTATGTAACATTGATGAAACTGAAGAACATTGTGTTGAAAATATAAGCATGTATCATGTTAAACTCAACGAGGTTAGGTGTATATTATGTGCAGATTGTGTGTATATACTTGTATAAAACAATTCTTTTTAAAATGACAGATACACTTTCTATCTCTTTAGATATATATATATATATATATATATATATATATATATATATATATATATATATATATATATATAGAGAGAGAGAGAGAGAGAGAGAGAGAGAGAGAGAGAGAGATAAACACATACCAAAAAACCATGGTTCAAAACCTGTTATATCAAAAGACCGTTGAAATTCATGAACTTAAAAGACATCGTTCATTGAACAACGAGCATGGGAACCGTTTTCCAACGAGTCATTAAAGTGAAAGTAAATCTTATATTTTATTTAGATTTACTGTATATAGTATCTAGGAGACATGTTTAATATAATTTCCACACCAGAACGGATTTTTATGACGAAATAAATCAGTTGCAAGTACCGTGTTTTGTATTTATCATTGGCAATGTCAGCCATTGGATACTGTAAATGAGGTCAAAATGTCCGTTTGTTTTGCAATGGTTACACGTGCTACGCATTAAAACTTTTGAATGCAGCAATCCTTCCATGCCGAACATAATAAACTATTTACTTACTGTAACAAGATAACCGGGTTGGATTTCGGATTTATAACAGAACAATTTTGATGGTGATACAAATGCAATGTTTATTGATGAATGACTTTAATGCGAAAAGGGTTATGATTAATACGTGCGTGTATAAGATCCAAATATTGGACAAATTATCATAATCCGCACGAACCTAATAATGTAACTCAAATGTGAATACAAATAAACAACCTTACACAGTGCAAGGACAAAGGTTAATGATTCACAGTAATTTCAGACGACGAAAAGAATGATGTATTTTACTCAAATAGTAAAAATGATGTACTTTACTCATATAGTAAAAATGTATACGCTCAAATAATGAAAAATGAGGTACTTTATTCAAATAATAACACTAAGGCGAAAACAACCCGACCTCGTGACTCAACGAACCAATCTGAGATCATCTGATGCATTCACATTATTTATTCATTTTACCTTAGCAATATGGCGGTGCCGAACTCACATTAGATACGCTAGATTTTCAACAGTTTTAGCTGAAATATTTCCACAAGCATGCGTTTTCATAGGTTAATGTACATTTTCCGTATTTGTGAGTTATTATCTCAAATAATAAAGTGAGAAAATTGTCATGAACTTTCGAATTCATTTTATATTCCACTTTCACTCAAGTTTAATGGGTGAAGGCAAGCACAGTGGTTAGTGTCTTCTTTTAAGGACAACATCAAGGTGAAGGTTAAAGTACAAATAGCAGAGGAATGAAAAGTAATTCATAATGTGCTGAAAAATTCGACAAAACACAAAAATCTAAAAACTTGTGAGGATGCTACCCGCCTCCCCCATGATTTGCCGAGAGATATGTAGATATTGTCTATCTATCTATCTCTCGTTATGTGTATTTGCTTAATAGAAAACTGCACAAGAAACACATCAATTCCTTTTCAAGATGAGACTTCATGTGAATCGAGATATTTTACGACTTTGTATTCAGCCGATTACATGATTTTTATTACATATAAATAATGATGATCAAAGAAACTCTACAATGATTAAAGGGGTTTACATATAAATAATGATGATCAAGGAAACTCTACAATGATTAAAGGGGTTTACATATAAATAATGATGATCAAGGAAACTCTACAATGATTAAAGGGGTTTACATATAAATAATGATGATCAAGGAAACTCTACAATGATTAAAGGGGAAGGAAACAACGAAACACTGTTTAGGCAACTGCTGCTAAAATATGATGAAATAGGCATTCTAAGAAAAATTTGAACCTGTTTCAATTTATGCTAAAATCTCTCTTTCTTTCTCTCTCGTTCTTTCTTTCTCTCCATCTCTCTCTCTCTCTCAGGAGTGGAAAGTAGATGGTGTGAAAATTCTTTATGATAACATCACTGCGTGAAATTGTTCGTCCATGTGTCCGTCCCTTGCATTTTCCTCTCTGTAACTTTCATTGAAGATGAATTAAACTGTTGAAAGTTTGCACACTTATGTAAGATTGTCAGATGGTGTGTTGCGTACCCCATCTGGGGTCCTATCTTCAAGCTCAAAGTCAAAGTGAACTTCTGTGACTAACGATATTTTATTATTGTATGATATGGTGTAATTTATCAATCGATTGAGCCGAAATAACATGTTTTTCATGCGGTACTTCACAAAGGGCTGAATCGGGAGAGTAGATATAGGGGTCAGTATGGGAACCTATACAAAATTGAACACTACGGAAGGGTCGGTGTGCGACCTAATGGATAATTTAACCTAACTGATGTCACTATGGGAGCCTATCGAAATTCAAAATTGTGGATTGTTATGAGGTCTTATGACCACAAGTTTGTCCATGTAAAGTATAATAAAATTATGTAAATGGGCATGTTTCAAGACTACTAGCATTTTATGCAGAGAAAACATTGTGCTTATACCTTTTTGGATCTATTCTTTTGTGGAACACAATATACAGATACAATGTGTTTGTCAGGAATTTTTCAATTTTATTGTGGTGACAGATTTTAATAGCTTTTGTTTGTTTGGTGTGTTATGACACTTTTAGCAATTCCTCAGCTATATCATGGCGACCAGACTATCCGGAGAGACACAACCACCTTCAGCAAGAAACTCATAATTGTTTTTTTCTTATGAGTTAATTGTTTCACTTAACTAAAGGTGAAACTTGACTAAATTTGATTTTTCCAAATCTGTAATTTAAATAAATGACGCATTCATTAACATCATAACATGATTGAAAAACCAGAACCAATATAAAATATAATTATGTAAATTTAAAGTCACCGACTCATAAATGTTTTGAAAGTCTTACTGAACAATAAGCGGTCTCCTTCAATTTCATCAACTATGTATGACATCATTTTCTCTGCATAAAATGTAAATAGTCTTGTAACATGGTCATTTACATAATTTGTAACTTATGGTCATAAGCACTAAGCCACACAAGAAGTTTACATTTCTTAAGTTCAGTGCAAAACAGTGTTAACTGTAGTTTTGCATATAGAAATCTGTATTCCCTTTCTTCTTAAGAATCAGACTCTCATTGCCACTCTTTTGGACATGACATTTCTTGTTTGAAAAAAGTTCATCCAATGTGGTCCAGTAGGCACTGGACTTTTAATTTCAAGCAGCGTGTCTTCATTTAAAATTACATCTGGGCTCGCTTACAATACGTTTTCCTGCACAGAAGCATACATTCCTTTTCAATAAGAGAATATCCATTAGAATTTAAATATTGTATTGCTGCCATTTACTTTGAAGTCCATGGTTTGTGAATTTATTTCCTACAAATTTGGAATGTAAATGTTCTCTTATAAAATGTGTACAATCAGTGGAATCCTTTATGGGAATTTTGTGCGCACAACTTGCATTAATCCTGATTTTCCTTGTGTCTTTCCTATGGGTACATTTACTTTGAGTCATTGTATCAGTTTACTATGAGTCATTGTATCAGTATGCAACTTTTCAATCTGAGTATTGTCTAAAAGAAAATCGAACATTTTTCACCAGATGTCAGCGAATCGTGATTACTGTGAGCTTGCAGAACAGTCTCCATTTTCAGTTGGTGTGACTCTAAAACTCTTATGAAATGTTGTACTCTTGATCTTGAATAAGGGTAATAACGGTGAATTTTGAATTGCGCTTTGTAATTCAGACTGACATATACATTGGAGTGTCTCGTACACCTGGAGCAAATTCATCATCATCGTTTAACATATCTGCACAAAAGGCTTAGGCTCAATATTTATCTTGGTTCCCTGTTTCATTTTGCTGTCAGTGCAACTTACGCCAGTTAAATTGTTCCTGACAGTATGCTCAATTATCCAGAGTAAGGCGCCAACATGACTGCATGACAGCCCCTGTATTGCCATCCGAGTTCTTTAGTTTCGTCCGTGTTAAAATTATCATTAATCATTACATTGAAAAGTGTTGAACTAATGACACTTCCTTGCGGGGTCCCATTTTCCATCATGCAATAGTTGTAATGTGGGATGATATGGGGCATATGTGGAGTTAACATTAGGTCATGTGTGACTATATGGGGCATAAGGGAAATTTAACATTATCACATAGGTTTGACATTAGCCTATAGGATTAACATGTTACAGGTACGAGGGGAATTTGACAAGGGTATACTTATATTTGACTGCAGGGGAATTTAACATGGTTGATACTCCAAAAGTCAAAAGGGGAATTTAACATTACGTCTCCATGTTGAAAAATGTGTTGGCATAAGGGGAAAAGCAATGTTAAAACTACATGTACTATCCAACAAGCCGTTTGGAGTGACCAGTATTTAGTTATCTACTATCCAATACCTAGTTATCTACTATCCAACATCCCACATTTACTATCCAATACCCCGTTCAGAGTGACCAGCACTCAGTCATCTACTATCCAACACCCCTAAAGTTACCAACCAACGAAAAGTGTAGGTATATGCACGCTATACTCAGAAACACACAAATACACTATCACACAAGAGGGGTGGGATGCAAAAGAAGGGGAATATAATCACACACTATCACACACAAGCAACGATAGGAGTGCTTAAACACACTATACCCACAAACATACTTATATACTATCACACAAGAGGTGTAAGGGGTTTAAGTTTTAGTTTTTGTGCAACACAAAAACATACACAAACATATAACAAAATATAATTTTTGGCAATGATTGAATAGTGTCTCTGTTTCTAAGAGAATTGAGTGGCCCTGAAAAGGACCGTTATGTGTTGTTAACCAAATATGGTTAACATAGGTAAAACCGCTACACTGCTCTTCTCCGCACTGTCGGTCAATATACCAATGCTCCCTTGAGGCACCCTTTCCTTTCAATGCACACTCTTCTCTTCCAGATAGCTGTGTCTGTAATCTTAATTATGGTTCATGACCACTTGACATATACCGGTGAGTCGGGATCAAACACCATACTTGAAATGATGGTGAAGGATTCAAATCTAGTCCACATCTTGACTTTGTCTTGAGAACAGATGACACAATGGGTGCACGCACTTCTTTATATAGTCTGCTAGTGGATCGAAACTTATTGGGAAGTTCCACCAATTAGAAAGTGTGTAAACGACGTGTTTTCTATCTTCCAATCAGAATATATATATATATATATATATATATATATATATATATATATATATATATATATATATATATATATATATATATACCCACAAGCGTTTCTGCGATTTACTATTGCTCAAGTACAGCAGACATTGCTGAATGAAGACATTGTACTGGGTTGCGCCTGCAGTGGATATTTCTTATATTCGGATTGATAGTATGACAACTGTTGCTGCTGTGGCGAGTATTGTTACAGAGGAGATTAACTTCAACTTGGATTTGTGTGATTTTTATCTTTGCAAACATTTTTGCCTGTAGTACCACCTTCAGCTCCTTCTCCATCATCACCAGCCTATGATGATTTCTGAAAGAAACAGAAGGAAGTGTTAAAGAAATGTTTGTAACCCTAAAAAGAAGAAGAACAAACATTTGTTGAACAACAACACGAAGAGAAAAAGAGAAAACAACAAAAAAGGAGAGAGGAAAGCTTTGAACAGTGAACAGAAGGAAGAGAGTAAAAACAAAACGGCCAGTGTGTTGCAATACATTTTGAGAGAGTTTAAACACTTGAGAGAAATGTATTAAACTCCTTTGGCCAAACCTAGGAGAAATAAATCTACACCCACACCTATCCACTATCAAGACGTCAGCAATAACGGCAACCACTATCGCTCGTACAACTACAGCAGGAGTAGGATCTAGACGTGGAAAAGGTTTAAGACAGTTACAGGTGATGCTGAATTTTTTTTTCCAATTCAAAACCAAAAGGTTCTTTTTAGGGCTACACAGTTCTCTTGGAAAAGAGATCCTACTCAAAGGATTACCAAGTCAAACAAAATAACCCCCAAATCCTCCATCATAACGTGTGTGTGTGCGTGTCTTTGAATATCTTATCTATACTATTAAAAAGAACAAATCAAGACATAAAGACAATAACATTTCTTTGCTATATTCTCGTGAATAAAACTCACAATAAAATTTCATAACACATGACAAAAATCCATTTGACCTCCTCTTTAAGGTCTTGTCGTTTTGAATTTCATTACTGGTATGGGTTCTTCTTCTGCTGTGTCTTGTTGTTGTCTTTCCTTTTTCAATTTATTTACTGGAATTGGTTATTAGACTGCTTCTGAATTATCTTCCTTGTTCTCTTTTGTCTTTGGACACTCTGAAGACCAGTGTCCTTTTTCTTGACATTCATAACCGGAATCGTTAATTTTGTACATTGATGACAGGTATCTTTACTTTTATTTTGTCTTTCTCCTGTCTTAGAGGCTCGTTTTCTCTGACTTTGGGGACATTCTGGAGCTTTTTCTTGACAAACAAAACAAATATCTAGACTTTAATCTCGAGAGAAGTAGTCAGAAGTCTTGTTGGAAGTGTACTTTTGAATGATTTTCTGTAAATCGCTGACAAGACGTGTGATCTTCTATAATGGCTCTTCCGTCTTTGCAGAATGAAACTGAATTAATGTATTCTTTTAATTCGAGGGATGTTCTATATATATATGGAGATATTGTGTACTCTAGTCAAATACAATTTTGAGTCATCATGAAAAGACCAAACCTTTCCAAGGAGAAAACAGAAGCTAAGTGACCACGACGTTCTGTGTCGCCACAAACGCTAAGAGGAGTGTTGACATAAATTCATGCTAGCGATTTTGAATGATCCCTATCCAACACCATCTACCACCACCAGACCGAAAGAATCAAGGTCATCCAAGAAAGAAAGTAGTTCGGCAACCCCTGAAGATTATTTTCACATTCGAGCTATCCAAAGTTGACTTCCAGAAAATTTAGAACGACTGCCTACACTTACACTGTCAAATTTAAAGAGTTCAAGTATCAAGTCCCAGCAGAGAAAGCAGATCTATTCATTACAGACGTATTGGAGACAATGTTAAGCGGACATTTCCAAACAGATGGGGTTCCTGAAATGCAAAAACTTCAAAACGTGTTGGCCCCTGGTTATACATTAAAAGTGTACCATCAAGTCGTTCGAGGAGACCTCGTTTTTCGAGGACGGAATTTTGCAACTTGAAAATACCTTCACGTTTATCATCACCAAGATCATTTCGATATTATCACTAGCATTACAGGATTTCTCGGATAGGAATAGTATTGCGACAAATGTGGCCAAGGATTTAACAGTCTGAAGAAACATATTCATCGTGGTCAGAGATGTTGAGTCTGGTTAGCATCCACAACTTGCATTCCTTCTAGAGCAAGAAACGAGCTTGTGCTCTACTTGCAAGAGAATATTCACCAGTCCAGCATGGAACGAGAGACATGGCATGAAACAATTCCAACAACAGAAACGTGCTTGTGAATTATTGACAGTGTGTTCCACTTGTGGACAGCATGTTGGTACAAATAACAAAAAGTCAAACGTTTGTGCAGGAAAGAAACAATGTCGTTTTTATCACCAAGTCGTCGAGTTAGATCGTCAATGTCATATTGAAAGATATGACATTAAAATGAAGAATAACGAGCAGAACAAGAAAAAGAAACGTGTGGATCTTATCTTTTTTTTTTTACTTTGAATGTTTTTAAGAGACTGGAATTCACAATCCTAAATTTTGTGTGACTCATCGCGCTTGCAACGTTTGCATTCAGGAACCTTTATTTCATCACTGTCCAAATTGTAGCGTGATTCCAGGGGACGTGAAAAGATATTTCGTGGCCCTCGTACACTTTCTGATTTTGCTCAGTGGACCGAAGACACTTGGAGCAAAGAAGATGTACGTCGTTACGGGAACTATCATCCATACCCTACAGTCATTGCTCCGCATTTCTGGGGATACAATGGACAATTCTTTTGAAATATTATTCAGAACAAGGAACTGAATTTGCAAAAGTCGCCATGAACTAAGCCAAAATCATTTACATGCAAGTGGGATAAGTGCAGTTTAAAGATTCCATGTATTATTTTGTTATGCCTTTAAGTAGAATGCCCAAAACGTTTGGAATGACAGAAATGGCTAAAGGCTATTTTCCGCACTTTTTCAATTCCGATGCAAATCAACACATTGTGCACCCGCATTTGCCTGAAGTTCATTACTACGACCCCGACGGTAGGCGAACAGAACAATGAGAAGCTTTCTGCGTTTGGTACCAAACCCACTCTTCACGCCTTTTGATTTTCAAGAAGAGAAGTTGAATTATTGTCGATCCAATGTGGATATTTTTACGACGTTGTTGTGAAAAATTTCGACAATTATTTAACGATCGCTTGAAAGAAGCTTCTACCGTTGACAAAGCATGCGAATTAGCGGACCGGAAGAAGTTCATGACCGAGAACAAACTAGCCATCATACCACCTCAATCCATTCAGCAGTAGATATTCAGCCAAAGCTAGAAACGGCTGAAAAATGTAGGTTGGATTTTATTCCGTGGATGATTAGGATTATAAAACCCACAAATCGTGTACGAATTTCAGGATGTTTATTTCATGGATGTCTTGCGTATTATCCTCAACGAGACCTGAAAAATCCTTTGTCAGAGTTCATCACGGAAGAATAGTACGAAAAAATATACGAACGATGCCAGAGATTAGAAAGTCAAGGATACTAAGTGATGGAAATGTTGGAAAACGACTACAATCGAAGCTTCAAAACAGATCCAGAATGTTGATGCATCGTCGAAGATTACGATGTGATGGACATTGAACCTTTGAATCCACGCAACAGTTTGTTTGGAGGACGAAGCAATACCACACGCTTGCTGTACGAAGTTGACGAATCTCCAGGAGAACAAATCAAATACATTGATGTGTGTTCCTTGTATCCCTGAATGTGTAAATATGCTCGATTGCCCACCGGTCATCCTGAAATTTTGACAGAATACATCGACGTGAAACACATTCATCAGAACGGAAGTTTGATCATCGGTGAAGTTTTGCCACAGACGAACTTGTGCCAGCCAGTCTTAATTCGTCATTGTCACGGAAAACTGATGTTTCCTTTGTGTCGTACGTATGCTGAAACGTGTAATCCAGACGAACCTTTTTGCCACGAGGACCAAAAAACGCACTTTGACATGAACGTGGGTGAATGTCAAATTGATTCATGCTCTCGATTGTGGATACCACTTGTTTAAAGTGTACGAATATTGGCACTTTCCTACCAAAACACAATACAAAAAGGACGACGAATCGAGTCTAGGGATTTTTTTTCAGGTACGTCAACTAATGTTTAAAGCTGAAGCGAGATGCTAGCGGCTATCCTTCTCGGTATAACACTCTAGAAGAACGGTAACGATCCCTAGAAATCATCACCTTGGAACACGTCAAACAGAATTGTCTTCTTGGGAGAAGAAGATAAAGTTCAGTGTTTTAGTTGTGGTGTGAAACTTCACGAATGGGAGTATAAAGATTCAGCTTGCCTTGAACATTCCAGATGATCTCCGTGCTGTCACTACCTTCCCTTGGCCTGTCTAGAATTGTATTCTCGTGGATAGGTTAGAAGATACAATTAGTAGTTTACCTTTGGAGCTGCGAGAACGCATGTACGTATTCAAGTAAAACGCAAAGAACAATTGCATCCAATACACCATAACATTATTAACATTGATATCCGAATGTTATAAAAAGACTGATTGAAGAAGACTCTAGCATAGTCGGATAGAGAAGTTTTGTGCCAACACGTAATCAGACTCCTCTGCGAAAACGTTATAAGACTTGCCATGCCATGACTTCAGTCATCAGTGTTGCACCGAATTCTGTGGAAGGAAGTCGGTGACTCTATTCAAGACTTAGTGGATTTACCAGCTACTGCTAAAATAACTGATTCCACAAGACGATACGATTCCATCAAATTTGGGGCGACGTGTCGTGTATGTGTTGGTGTCTACATTTCTTGGATTTGGTTTCCCGGCAGATTCTTTGAGGTAAAATTATGAACAATACATGCAAAGACATGACCACCAAAACTGTATCTGTGCACGAAAAACTCATTGTGTTAAAAGTGTAGTGAATAGTGATGAATACGAGTTCTGTATTCCCGTCTGAAGAAGACATTGGTCGTAAAATTTATTGGCTTTTCATGTTTACCAAGAAGTGTGTGTAGCAAGTTGGTTACACCAACAGATTTACAATTGAAAGGATGTACGTGACTGTAAAAGTCTTGCATTCGACAAAGAGGTCCCTGATCATGCCAAAGGCATCCTGTGTGACTCATGATAGAAAGAAAGAAAACATGGACTTTGTGTTTTGAAACGAGAATATCTTTCGTTACATCATGAAAGAAAAACCATGACTTTTTTAAAAATCTAAATATATTTTCTTGCACCACAAAAAATTGACTATATAAAATTTATAAAATGTCTTGTGTCGTTTATGGAATGTCAGAATTCCAAACACAACTCGAGGATTATGGCTGCATCCTCCATTCTCAAAGTGATTGACGATAGGTCAGATCGTCAAAGTTGGGAGGTACCGTATCATTACCATCCCTTTAACATGCTCACTCATGGACCCAGTGGTTCATGCAAAACTGAATTTGTCAAACGTGTGATCGAACACAAATCACTTTTGTTTGATCGTCCTCCACAACGTACCGTGTGGTGTTACAAAGAGTGGCAATCCTCGTACACGTTACTCCAAGAAAGTAAACGAGAACCCATTTCATTTGTAAAATTAATTCTGGTCAAACACTTCGATAATATGTTAGGAGAAGAAAAAGAAGAAATTAAACTTTGGATTACACAAAAAAGACATCATCGTAATGCTAGTATTATTTACATTACTCAAAATTTATTTCAACAAAGTAAAGCGCAACCCACCATCAGTCTCAATACTCATTATGTGGTGTTATTCAAAAGTCCAACCGATAAATCTCAAGTACAAGTTCTGGCAAAACAGTTAGGAACACCTTTGTTGAATTTAAAATCTACCACTTCCGATTATTTGAGATGTAGTACGGATTTGTTTCACGATTTGTGTCAAAAAGAGAGTCCAGTCATTTACACCTCTCCATATTTGTTTTCGTCTGTGTAAAAAAAAAAATAAAAAAAAAAAATATATGTATATAAGCACCATTCACTTCTTTCCTTTCGGACAGTATTCAACATGACGTCCTTTCAATCTCATCCTTCTGCCAAATTGATTCGTTCACTGTATGCTATCAATCGCAAAAATAAAATGCAAAAGCGCGTTCACAGTAGTTACAAGCTAGTCTCAAAGAAGTGTTACGATGGTTTTAAAGCACGCAAAAAAAAAACAACAACATAAAGTAGCTTTGTCACATCTGACTGATGCAAGAATCGATACTCAAACCAAACAACAAATCATCTTAGAACAGTTGTAGAATATATCTCTAGGGGCGGGGAGGGAGTCATTATTCGTTCACGTTAACGATATGATCTTAATGCCGAAGCTAAAAAAGCAAAACAAAAAGACAGCCAAAAAAGAAGAGAGGGACAGCGAGTTCACATTCTGGGAAGAAAAAGAAAACTCTAAAGAAAAACGACTCCAAGAAAGAGAGGTACTGCCGCTAGAATGCGCACATATTCAAGAAAACCTCGATCTGTAACCGGCTCTCCTTCATCTCCTTCATATCCGTTGTTGACGATGCCAGCATAAACCTGATTAAGACAAGGGTTTCCCCATTTGATGTAAAAATGAAAACTCATTTGTGAAGAAACTTCTACTCTGTCAACATATTCTTCTACTGCTCCAGCTGTTGTTGCTGCAACCATAAAGGTAGCATCTACTAAGACAAAAGTACAAGACAGAACAGGCGTGTTATAAAGTTTACTGGATTTGTCCAAACAAGAACTGGCACTATTTAGTCCGTTGAGAACACCAGAGCAGAGGTATATCAAGTCAAGTTGGTACAATCTGTTTAGACGAATTCCAGTATAAAAGAAGATGTATTGTATAAGATTCATTTAAATTTTCCATGTGAACAAAGATCTAAAAAAATTCACACCATCATCAACGTCCAATGAGACCATCCACAAAAGTCAAAAAAAGATCATCCTCCTCGATTAGTTCAACATTGGGATGACCAGAGAAACCATGACCACTCCTACTCCTACTGCTCGACGACACTCAAGCATCGCAATTTAAAATACTGCACGAACAACCTAAGAGGAGTATTGAACAGGGGTGACTGAGCAGCAGCAGCAACAACATGGATACACTTTTAAACAGCATTTACTAAAATCCTGCTCGTGCCACTGGCTACGGACAAATTATAAAATGCTATCGTGCACTTAAAACCAAACTGTCTGCAGAATGTGTGGCCATGGTTAGAAGAACAATCGACATGCACGTTACATAAACCTATTCGACGAAAAGTTTCCAGAAGTAAAACTAAAGTAGCAGAAATCGGTCGTCAATGGCAAGTCAATTTGGCTGATGCATGTCCTTTAGCTTCGTACAATCGAGGTTAAAAATATTTGTTTTGTGTCATTGTTGTGTTTTCAATATTTGCCGGGAGAAGTTTCTTTGACTACTAAAGCAAGTTAATACGAGCTTTACATTTGTCTTAAAACAAAGTATTGGGCTTCCCTTGCGATGGTAAACCGACAAAGGCACCAAATGTCTTAACCAAGCTTTTGAAAAAGAATTGAAAAAAGTCACATCAGTTTTTTCACCAATGAAAATCCTGAAACCTAAGCCAGTGTCGTGGAATGTTTTCGTTTAACTTTTAAAGAACGTATGTGGAAATATTTTACACATCAACATACGCTCAAATACATCAAAGTGTTACCGCGTTTTGTCAAAGCTTACAGTCAGTCGATCCTTTGCAGCATCGGATGTGCTCCAGAAGAAGTGACACTTCAAAACGAAGTGGCAGTGTTTGATCGACTATTTGGAACGTCGAGGACCTGCAAAAAAGGACGTGTTAAACGCCGGAGATTGGATTCGCATTGGAAAAACAAAACGCACTTTTGACAAGGCTATTTATCCAACTGGACGACAAAATCGTTTCATATCACAGGACGATTGCGTGGACGTGATCCCCCTGTCTATAAATTGGAAAATATGAACAGAGAAGTGTTACTTGCCCGAGTTACAACGAGTTACCAAGAAAGAAGACTACGTGTAAGATATTGAAAGCATTTTCAAATCGAAGAAGACGTAATGTGGAAACACGTCGTATTCAAGTAGTTAAAGTGCGTTGGAAAGGATATGACCCAGTGTCGATTCTTGGATTGCAGCTTCACATGTCATCAACCATAAAAAGAAGTAGTAATCACGAACTTGCTGTTAAACACTACTGCATCCCCTTTTTAGAGTTTATCTCTCCAAGAACTACAAAAACAACCATTCTGGGAGTCGTGTGGAGAACCTGTTCCTAAATATCAAATCGTCTTTTTCTGCCAAATTTTTACAGTGTAGTGTTATTGGAGCAACCGTTGGAAATTTGAGTTTGCAACAAGTATAGAAACAATTGAGGACTATTTTAGTCAGCAGTTGAATTGGATATCTTCTTCCCAATCCTTTGTTGAAATATACTGACAGTAACAATGGGAGCCTCGCCAAAGCCAGTCATAACTCTTCTGATCACAGCAGCCATCTCCTGGAACACTCCTTGCAAAATCATCCGCGGAGACAAGAATCATTGAACTATGAATAACCAATTTTATTTAAGATTACCTAGTCACAATACTATGATTGTGTTTCCCAACAACAAAATTATATTGTTTCATGGCTAAATTACCTCAGTCCATACAATAGTATCACGAAGCTCATGAGAGATTGGCTTTGGTAGAAATCATTCATCACACTCAAGTCTGGAATGTGGTTGGAGATCAAACCATTTTCGTCGTAGAAATACTCAAGGAACAAGTTCAAGAACACTTGGACAAAAATGATCCTGGCTATTGCGAAACCATAAAAGCAGCATCAGCGAATCCCGAACTGAATATCTATTCCATTAGAATTCCTGCAGGATATTATTTTATTGCTCGACACCTCGTCAAAACGATGTTTAACGATCAGTTTGACAAAGTATTGGATAAAACGCGCCGAAGTGTACTGATCGAGTACCATCCATATTCCCATCGTCTCAAATTTTTCCGCCGAAAAAACGCTGTCCATTATCTTTTCTCCCAGTGTGTTTGCTATTCTGCGTGCAAACACATCTCTCGTTCCTAATATAGAGCTCAACAACAACGACGACCGATTTTAAGTGTCTTCGCTACCCTATTGAATTGAACGAAGGATCGAATTTGATGTTTGTATACTCTGATGTCGTCGAGTAGTAGGAAACACAGCTTTTCTGTTGCTGAGAGACATTTCTTTCAAGGTGGGTTCTGTCATAGCTGCTTGCTATGAAGTATTTTGACAGTGGGAATATAAGTATAAAAGGAGATCCGGGACAAAATATTATATTTTCTAAAGAAAAGTCAAATTTATTCTCAACTGAATTGTAAGAGATGTATCCTGTGTATCGAGGAATACCTCAACAACGATGATATGGTTTAGGAGATATGTTAAAATCAGCTTTTCCAACGGTAGCACCCATCTTAAAACCTATGCTCACTAGAGAATTGCATGCCTTAAAAGATGCAGATTTTATGCAATGAAAAGAATTTCTGCAGAACGTACTGATCGACCGACAATAGGAAAAAAATCCAAGGTCGCCTAGAGACACTTATAAATTCACTTCACACTCCTGGCAAAGGCATTAATTGATATTTTACGCCACAGCTAGGACAAGGCAAAAAGAAACGACGAAACCCATTGAGACCTGATAGACACGCCGCATAATAAAAGAATAAGAAAAGAAGAACAGCATTCAGAGACTTGCACGTTTTTGATTACTAAACAAATTTTGCACTGAGATTCTTGCGAATGTTCCAAGGCAGAACTCGATCTTTTTACCATACTACCGACGATGATAATGATGCGAGAATCCCAATGGGTAGAATTTCATCCCGTGTCGTCTTTGACCACTTCTTCACCTATCCCGTTTGAATTCAAAGGACAAACCAAAGATTACAACGATTTGAATAACAGTTACTTGTACCTGAAAGTCAAAGTTCTCAAACTGGACAACATCAACCCAGGAGAAGATGGCAGAGTACCTCCCGTCAACAATTTAATGAATTTTGGTGTTCAGCGAAGTAACTTTGTACTTAAACAAAAAAAAAACTGGTCAGCAAGAACATGAACACTTACTCTTACCGAGCTTACCTGGAAAATCTTTTGACGTACGGAAAAGATGCCAAGAACATGCATCTGGATGCCTCAGTGGTGTGGAAACTTGACACTGGATGCCTTCAATGACACAGCTTAACTGCGGATGATGGATTTTACGACCGCCAAAAGAAAATGAAGCAAGGACGTAGTTTCGAAATGATGGATCCTTTACACTTGGAAATGTGGTTGCAAAACAAGTATTTGTTGAAAAAAAAATGGTGTGGATATACGTCTGAGACTGAATCGAAGTAGTATGGTGTTCCATTTGATGGCCAGTACTAACGAATACAACACTATCATTGTCGAAGTCAGACTCAACGGGCGTCGTGTGGAAGTCTTACCTAAAGTGGAAAACGACACCAGTCAACTCTGTGCAGAACGACAGTCAAATATCCTTTACGACGAGTTTAAATTTAAACCTTCACCATTGCCTCTGGACTCCGATCTAAGATCGAAGATCAAGGTTTCCAAGGCCAACTACATAAACATTTTGTTTATTGGCATCGTCAGGAATGCTGCTGTCAACGGAACTATTGATGAAACTCCTTTTGAGTTCCAACATTTCAACGTGTCCAAGATA
Organism: Margaritifera margaritifera; assembly: GCA_029931535.1. Lineage (NCBI taxonomy): Eukaryota > Metazoa > Mollusca > Bivalvia > Unionida > Margaritiferidae > Margaritifera > Margaritifera margaritifera. The sequence goes on along the minus strand of JAQPZY010001297.1, from coordinate 1,350,932 downwards.
TAAGTCACTCAAGATGGCCAAATGTTTTATAGCAGATCATTTGAACCTAACTTTGTCCAGAAGAATAACTTGAAATCTTACTTGACTCCGTTTGAAGCCATAGGACAATTAGGAAAAAACAATACCCTCGGCATTTCGTACAACGATTATTCAGGATATGCTTTTTGGGCATTTGATTTCACTCCAGACCAAGGCAGCGACGAAGTACATTTACACCTTATAAAATTAGATCAGCTTTGTGTGAATCTTCAGTTTACACTGGCTATCGTGAGCACAATGAACGTCATCTTGTATGCTGAATTCGATAATACTATGGAAATAAACAGTTTGAGAGAAGTGATCCTAGACTATTCAAACATGGAACATGAGCCCATGGAGATAGGCGAAGATTATGTTTCCTATCCAGAACAGCAGTCACAGTCCAAAAGTGAACAAGAGAAAGATACTGTCATAATGTCAAAATTGCCAGAAAAAGAACAGCATTTAGTCTCCTGTTTTGCTCGTCACTTGTCGGAAAGAATCACACTTCTAACCGGAGAACATTGTTAGGCTGTCAAATCGATCATCCTAGTAAAGTCCAGTACGATACATGTTTGATGCTGAGTCAAGAAGAAAAGTTGGGAGATTATCTGGAAGAAATATAGACACTCATTTCAGAAGAAAAGAGTGGTACAGAGACTTGATTGACCATTTCCTAACTCCAATGATTTCTTTAGAGACGAAACGCATCGAAACCCTCTTGCAACAGAGTACCAAGACTTCACGTTCATCGACGTACTAGGTCTTTTTAAAGTGTGAACTCATTACTTATCATTACCTGTGAAAATGAATACCTGGCAATGCCATTACCTTCTGACCCACAGTTCGTATAGAGCTTCTTTGAATCCAGTAGTGTGTGCTAAAGATGAACTTCCTCATCAAAAACCTAAAGACGTTCGAGCTTATGTCATCAACACAGACAACATTCATCGCCCAGGAACCTATTGGATAGTCGCCTACTTTCCTAACGACCACAGTGTGGAATACTTTGATTCCTATGGATTACCTCGTCTGGAAGACAACATCATCAACTTTATGAGACGAAATGCAGTATCCACTCAATTTAATAATGTGAGATTACAAGGATTAGATTCGATAGTGTGTGGACAATATTGTGTGCATTGTTTTCATCAGTACAGTCTTGGATTTCCATTAGAACATGCACTTATTTGTTTTCAAAGTGATTTCTATCGAAACGATGAAAATAGAAAGTGGTTTTGTGAACATTATGGCTATCTATTTTTTCTAGCACATAAACGTCGTGTTCATCGATGGCAAAATTGCATCCAGTACGATCGCTGGAAGTCTATTTTCACTCTACAACGTTACCAACCATATAAATACGTTCATGTTTAACATTTGCCAGTTGTACATGAAGAGGAAGGGACTAGCTCTAATACAGCCTCTTCAATGGTTTGTTAATATTTAAATTAGCGGGGTCTATTTGAAAATAAATGTTGATTTGCAGAAAAAAAAGAAAGAAAGAAAGAAAAAAAAATGGTGTTGGCTTGTTTGTTTTTTTTACAAAAAATTCTTTAATTCTTTTGACATAATCTTTCACATTCTTTCTGTCAATCTTGACTTTTTATGAGAATGTTTTCTTTCACGTCCGCGTACCGAATCCGAGGTACATTTTCCTTCACGTCCGCGTCTCTAGCATATAAAGCGGTGCGTTCACCAGTCTTGACATCCGTTGTTAACTAGTCAACAACTGAAAATGACTAGCCAGCACTGCCAGATTGATAAACTCTGAGAGGCCATGTATTTGCAGCAGAGAGTGGAACACCTTCTGGGCTGAGTGAAGGAAATAAGGTGCTACCCGAACAAGCGCCACCTGAAAAGGGAGTTAGTCTTCTTTAGAACAGCAAAGGGACTGATGAATAAAGTTCTGGAGGAGGAAGCAGAAAAATCAAGGAGGCTTGGAGGGAGGAAAGGAGAGAGATGCGAGAGATCGATTTCCTCCGCTTCAACGAAAACTGGATGAAGGTAGAAGCTGCAGCAGACAGAAGAAAGAACAATATAGAGAGGAGCTATCGCAATCACCACCATCACCACCACCACCAGAATGCCCGATTTGTAAAATAAACCCTATTGGGCGGAAGTAGCAGTAGCATCAGCAATAGCAACATGAAGGGTCCCTCATCCCGAGGAATGAGGATTCGGAAAGTGACGATGAACATTCTCACATGGCCCTCTCCATGACCATCGATCCTTGGGGTAGGGATCAATGAAGCAGGAGATGTGCTGCTTGAGGAGCCAGACCCAGGGAGAGCAACCAATAAAGGCAAGTATGGAAGAAAACAAAACATCCCTAATCAGAGCCACCAAAACCTCTTAAAAAGGGAGATTCTACTCAATCGTTGCTAAAAAAAGGAATATATGTGTTTAATGTTTGCGTATGTCTTTGTCTTTCTGGATGAGAGAGTGAGGGTGAATCTGCACAACTTTCCCTCGCTAAAATCTAACTCACGCGCAAGTCATGACACTATTCCCTTCCCCCACCAGATACCGTCAAGTCTTGTGCGATGGGCGAGCGGCAAAGCAGCAGGTGTGGATACACTGGGAGCTGTAGCTGCAGACCTTCACACTGGTGGCTCAGAGCAATGGGTCGCTTTTCACTGGACCGAAGCAGCACTGGAACTTGGCAGCCCCCTGGGTGACTGAGCAGCCCTTTTAGGATCACACTGCGCACCTCTGTAGCATGGGGAAGGGGTTATAAAAGATGCCCTAAACATTGCCTGCTTCACCTTAACTCTGTTCAGCACACCGCGGCTGACGGGTATCCCACCTTAGCGGTCGAAAAATTAAGAAGAAGACAAAAGAAACTCAACTCAACATCGGTGCCTGGAACGTACGCACACCAATGGACAGTACATCCACATATAGACCAGAGAGAAAAACAGCTCTAGTTGGTAGAGAGATGACCAGATTCAACATTCAAATAGCAGCACTATGTGAAACACGCCTAGCTGAGGAAGGACAACTAGCGGAAGTTGGAGCCGGCTACACCTTCTTCTTGAGTGGCCGAAGTAAAGAAGAGCGACGTGAAGCTGGTGTTTTGTTTGCCATCAAATTACAGCTAATTAGAAAGCTCACAAATCTCCCAAAGGACGTGAATGACAGACCAATGCAGATGAAACTCCCACTGTCTGGAAAAAAAACATGCAACTACCAAAAGCGTTAATGCACCAACCATGTCATAGCAGAAAATATACTGTTTTTATTTATTTATTTATTTATTTATTTATTTATTTATTTATTTATTTATTTATTTATTTATTTTTAATAATATCCCCTTATCTCATCTTAAATACAAATGTCTCTACCGTCGGCCTGTAAAGTCTGTAAAGCTTGTTTGCAAAACTACATGAAATAATTGTATTGACAAAATTATATTTTGCAAATAGTTTCTTTTGCTTATGTAGAGTACTTGAACAGGTTCTCATGCTATGAACAGTAAACAGTGTTTACGTGCAAACCGTGTTAAAACAACTACACATACGCTGTTTGATTTAGGCAAACAAGTTCAGAATGCATGTTTCTGTTTATAATTAGAGGTTCTGAATATTTAATGCAATTTAGCGAATTTCATTTTTGTTCCCCACCACTTGCATTAGAAAAATCTAAATGTCATCCGGTTCATCCTACTATATGGCTATCCACCCCTAGAGGTTCATTAAGTGTTTTTGAACCAAAGCAACTAAAGTAGACAAATTTCATTTAGTATACATATTTTCATGCACACATCAATGATTTGTTTTTATATTTACAGAATTATTACGCTACTTTCCTTAATGTTTTTAATAAAAGAAAAATAAAGTTTGAACTTTTCTTTTTGAAGAGACTTTTTTTCAGTACAGGTGACTGGAAACTGGCATAGCTTAAATACCCAATGAGATACAGATCCAAAGTTAGGAAACAAATAGAAACCTGAATTGTATACAACTTTAATTCAAGATATGACCAATTTTTCTCCACTTCTTATACTAGATTTTGGAGCTGAAAGTTGACCAATGAATTTTCACACAGCAAACTATGTATACCCTCAATCCACACAAATCTTAGTCCAAAATGTTCTAAAACAAATAAAAATTGTAAAAGTGTAATCATGTAAGCTTACGGCATCAAACCTTGAATGAGTTAAGTTATGAGCGATATCCACATTCATTAATGAGGTGATTGTCTGAGCTTGTCTACACTCCATATTTCGTATTTAAGCATATATCATCAAGACCTTGGATAACTTGGAACATGAGCGACATCCACACATATTAATTAGGTGATTTTGCATCTGATTGACTGAGCTTGTGAACATATTGTAGATATCATATTTCTAATCAGATAAATGCTCAGGTTTTGCTATCTCACTATTCTTTACTCATCTGGTTGCAAATATTGCCTAATGTTGCGTAAATCATTTTTGCTCTTTTCCCGACTGAGTGTAGGGCTTGTATTATATCTCGGTTTGAACAAGTCCTGAGCTTCTAAGGTGGCGCTCTACTGATATTACGTACTTCTGAGAGAGTGACATATGTAAGGTGAAGTAGTTTGTATTTGCAACATACACAGTGGAGGGAATGTTGGAATACCTCTATGCTACTTTCATGTAATGTGGCTGAAATTTCTTTACATATTGTACTTGTGCAGATTGTACATGATCTGAGCACACAGCTGACCAAAATGGCTGCTCTCATGCGCTAGAAAAATCAGCCAGATTTAGTCAAAAGTACACTAAATTTAGGAGTTATTAAATGGGGAAAACGAATTTTGCCTGTTGTTCCAGTAAATACAACTGTGAAAATTGACTGGTCAACTTTCAGCTCAAAACTATCTTTTTTCTCTTTTTTACACATTTCCGCTCCGTAAGCTGTGGCCCTGACTATAGTAGGTCACTGGGTCAGTATAATAGAATGCATTGTCATTTTTACAAAAATAAATAAATAAATAAATAAAACAGGAGTAAAGCGGAAGGCCGAAATGAGAACCAAGATTTGAAAGTATGTAAAATTGTAGTCTTCTATTTACAACTGATCTCCTGAAAGTAACTTCACGTTAAAAGGCATTATTACCCGTTGCAATAAGCAAACTCTACATGTCTTTACTAAAACTCATTTGAGTCTTTGCAGTCGCTATCAAAATCGTAATTAAAATATTTTAAGCTTAATAAACAAAATAATTAAATGGGTGTGCTTCATAAGATACTTTTAACGGTATTATATAGCAAACTTTATTTCCTAATTTTTTTTTTTAAATACAAAACTTTACATTCAACTCACACCAAAACTTATGCAACCAGGTAGAGAACTCAGCAGACATGATGCCGAGAGAATAATAAAAAAGACCATCATTAGTTAAGAGTTCCCTCGTTTTGTATGTCGACTTCTAGAGCATAATAAAACCCATCTACATTTGCAACCAAGACATTATTCAATCGTGAACAATCCAACGAGCAAATCATATACCATCTGGATTTTGTCTCAGTATCAAATCCATGCAAAAAGACTATGAGCCAATAAATAGTTTACAGAGGAACATATTATTTTGAAATGAATTATAAAGATTTGTAAAGGGTTGCAAACACTGTATACAAAGAACTTGTACCCATTCACGCCGTTCAAATGATATTACGTTCGAAGACAGAAAACAGTCACATATATATCCCTGATGATATCTGATCTTTGATTTCCTCACATGTTCATCAAATGTTTTATACGTGTTTTTTGTTCGCATCTCGATGTACTCAGTACCTCATATTGGTTGTCTGATGGTAACTGATGGTTCAATATGATAGTTTTAGTTGTATCTCATCATAGATAACACCCATTGTCCTGTCTTGTCCAACCTAACATAGTTAAAATATCAGCCCTGTGTTACCAGATATAGTTTGAGGAGCCAGCATTTTTGCAATGTCCGATATTTGAACTAGGCTACAAACAGGCTTTTCGTATTCTAGCTTTTACTTTCAAGTCATTGCGAATCAATTCATATTGATCAGCATGTATCTGAAGTCCCATCCTTTCTCTGTACTCTTCCCTAAGTCTCAGTGAAATGTTTTACAAACTGCATGTACCACTTAAATGAGATACACCGGTGCTAAAACAACTTTATAGACTCTCAGTATCATAAACATCAATCTTTTGAGAATCTAGAACATCATCATATTCATACGCAAGATTTTCAGATTCTTTCAGTTCAAAATGTCCACCACCTTTAGCCATATTTTGGCTTTAAAAATTATGAAAAACGATAAGTTACATTTGGAAAAGAATTGAGATTGTTTGAAGACGAAAATAGATACATTCATCGGCGATCAAATAACTGGTGAAAGACCAATGAAAACATTTTCTCTGTTCATCAGGATCAGACAAATCAAACAATCTAATAGGAATGATGTAACCAATATGAAGATCTTCGTCAAATACACCTTCAGGCTTCGTAAAATTTAGCTTTGTAGAAATGTATTGATGGTACACCTAGCATTTTAATGTCATGTCAGACTTGATGTTGTCTCTTAATGCTGACAAGATTACCCTTCTCGTCATTTGCATTAATCTGACATTTTTATCATTGTGGTACACTTGTTTTAGGTATTTTCTCGTGTATTGAATCTTGTACACTTTATTTTCCCTGTACGAATTTTGTATCACTCTTTCTTGTATTCTTTGTGCTCTTCATAGCTTTTCCTGTCATATGCCTTGTGACAGGGTTTGCAATTACTGTTTTTGCCAAACTCAGCTATGTCTTTCAATTTGCCACACATTGGACATGTCTTGTACTCCATTTTTATTCACCCAACTAAATTTATAAATCAGTTTTCATTATATATTGTAACATTGTAAAGTCATCTTGCAATTACACTTGTTTACATGTTTAACTACTATTAAGTAAACTTAGAAGTTTCATTGCCAACTAAATGGAAGTTGAGGAAGACAAAAGGCAATATGAAATCAAGGTCAAAACAATGCCTGAGAAGGTACTTCACAAAGGCCAAAAGATCCATGTAGAGTTGAACTTGGTAGGAAACATGTGAAACGTTCACAGGCATTAATATGTTGAAGAAGGAGGAAGATGATATGACACCAGGACAAATCACACGACGCAAAGAAAAGAAAACGAACTCAATCTACACGACCTACTTGATCGGTGGTGGTTAAGCATTCTTTAGGTATCTTGTTCATTTGGTTCTTCTCCACTACATACATACTGTTTGTACTTCTCCACTACATACATACTGTTTGTACTTCTCCACTACATACATACTGTTTGTACTTCTCCACTACATACATACTGTTTGTACTTCTCAACTACATACATACTGTTTGTACTTTTTTGACGTAAGTCATAGGAGAAACAGCTCTGATTTTATCTTTTTACACCGAAAGCAATAAATGCAACCGTAGTATTCAGCCAATATGTTATTTTACTGTATGAATAAATTGTAGCAAATTCAGTCGTAACACCTGTAAAAGAAGTGATTATATCCATTAGTCCAGATATCAACATTGAATAAGATGACTAAATGAAATATACACATGGTGTTTAGTTATATCCAATCTTGAGATTCTTACCTTTTTTTATCAATTGTCTGGTAAAGGATACCTACAAAATGTCAGTGTAATATTTTATGCCAGAGTCATATTTCTTACGTTGAGTCACTACCCACATAAAACGAAGTACACTCGAGTCGCAATGGACATATTTTTTTCTGGTACATTTTCCTAATGAGTGCTATAGGTGCATGGTTAGATATATTAACCCGAGGTTGTGCGTAAATTAGGTAAAAGTGATTCCTTTGGCCCATAAGTAACTTATTCTTTGGTTCAAATATGACTCTAGTTATGGTTAAGATTTGGCCCAAATGTATCGCGTCCGTATTATCTGCCCTATGCATTAACGATTTCTATTGCAAACAAAATATTTAATATAGATAAGGACGAGACATACCCATTTAACATGAAAGTGTCATAGCCGATGTCAATACTCTATAGGGTGGTTCTGTCTGATCTCGTCCAATGTATAGTTACTTTTGTTTTAATTCCAACAGGGTCACAGACCCTTTCACAGATTTTGTCACGGTACTAAGGGTTGTTTTTTACATGCCACGTCGACTCTTGTTAAAATCTAGAATACATTATTAGGTGTGACTGAGGAACGTGGGACGTATAGAAAATTATAAATCTCGCGGATGCCCTTGGTTTTAATTGAGCACAAATCGACGCATTTTAAATATCTTAAACATTAAGTAATCGTAGTTTTTTAAAAAAAAAACAAAAACAAGATGACTTTGTAGAAATGACTTTAAATGCGTGTTTTTTTTCTGAAAAAGTGCAATTATAATTCAGATATCCTCTTCAGATCAAGCGAAACTATGGCTCACAAGCATATGATTCTTATGTGCGGATGTATTGAATAATAGATTGTTACAGCGAAAAAAGGAAGTAAACTTCCTGGCTCGACGATTAAATCTATATGTACGACATAATTTCAGTTAGCCTTTTCCTAAAAAAATAAATATCGTGACACTAGATCATCACTTACCTTCCTGGTATAATACATAACACAATATACTCATAATTGACCTACAAGTTAATTTAATTCACGTGGGGGGAGGGGGGGGGCAAATTTCCTGCCCCAAAATACCTATAAAAATGACTCTTGCTCAGATTTGAAGAAAAAAGAACTAACCCTGTTCATGATGTTAGTTGCTCACAAAAATATCTTGAGAAAACATATCCTGGTGAGAAAGAAAATCCCAATTCCCCCCCCCCCCCCCCAATATGAAATGGTTGGACCCTAAATCTAAGTAAGTGAATGACACTAGTTGAGAACAGTTAAGAGTTTTTTTCTGATTCACTCAAAAAAGTATTCACAAAATAGACGGAGAAAATATTCTTCCTGTATTTGGTCATTTTTATACTATGATTGGTTGTTGTTGGTTTTGTGTGTGTGTGTGTGTGTGTGTGTGTTTACCAGCGGCTTATCTAATTGCATAGAGTTAACACTGACCTGTGTTAACTTTCAGGAGACTGAAAGGTAAGCGCATCTTTTGAAACTTGTCACTTCGATAGATAGATAGATAGATAGATAGATATATAGATATATAGATAGATAGAGAGATAAATAGATAGATAGATAACTAAGGTTCATGTTAAACGATAGGTATGATTTGTACTAGCCTTCTTTCATAAATTAAACTAGTTGCTCACCAGAAGATCTTTTTAGGTATGCTATACAGAATCAACAAATATTTAAAATGTGACACCATCTAAATTAACAATCGTAGTCAAATTGAATAAGGCAGAAGTCAATGGAGCTTGAAAAAATGTTATGACCTCTATCGTGATGGTTTAACATTCATCAACGTGTGTCATTCAATAGGATCATTGTTTCACACTTTAATATATGGTCTTGGAATGAGAATTATGTAAATAATATCTAGTATCTGAGGAGATTTTTAATGTAGGAATAAACTGATAGTTGATTTAATTAATAAAATTAGCTTTCGCCATAGGTTTCCACATTGATTAGATGTGAAAAATGTAGAATTCTTCTAAAATTACTCGTCGAATTTATATTTCTTTTTTACTTAGATCGTTAAGATCCCCCCACATCAGTCATCTTATACCCGAACGGTTTAGTTGCTACAGTAGCGGTGATCTTATGTAATCTGTATTTTTCAAATACAGTTTTAGCTCCCAGATAAAAAGCAACTAGTACAATAAATATCGGTGGCTTTGACAAAATCTTTGCCTTGAAAACCACTCAATATTAATACGCTGTGTACGATGAAAATATTCTCTGATACTTGTTGTTGCATTAATATATCTCGCGGGCTAATATACATCAAGGGCTAATATACATCAAGGGCTAATATACATCAAGGGCTAATATACATCAGGGGCTGATATACATCAGGGGCTGATATACATCAGGGGCCAACAACTACTTGTGCTCATCACATCCATACAGTTAAACTTCTATTATAAGTAACGGCAATTGTTATTTAATTTCACGATGGGCGGACATCTGAGGAAAGAACTTTCACTGATAGATTCCTAATAGTCTTCTCGAGGAGTAATCCTTTTTCATTTTACAACCTGCCGTTAAACAGCTTGCTATCTACGCCTTACCAATTTCAAAATTGAGTTTCATTCAATAATATAATACCTATGTGGACCTATAGGTGGCGAGATTTCCATGCCATACTAATACGTATTATTCCCGATTTATATTCAAAAGTATTTATTAAACATTTATTTAAATATATTTTATTGAAATGTTCAACATATGAAGTTAAAATTATAGTTTCTCGTTGGAAATATCCTTTATTGTTGTGAAACAAAACTTCCTGGGACATGAATTTTACAATTACCCAGTTGTCATAACTATTACACAGACAACCAATACAGGAATTTAATGATAGAAGAAAAAATGTCAAGTACTATACAAAGATTAAAGTGAAAAGGTACACTAAATTTTTCTTTTGGGCTGAAACGGTTAGAAAATTCCTTAACCGGTTACCCGTAATACAATACCGGAACCGGCACCCGTTTAATCGCAGTCGAAAACACATCTTGTACAGATTGTGATCTACCAAGAATTACAGCATAACTAATAAAAGGTTCCAGTTTATATAATCTAAAGAAACTTACATGTTACACTTGCTGACACAAAGATATTCCACCTTTAATTAAATTGATATATTCTCTGCCATTTCATGCAGCATTTCATACTAAATAGCAATCAGGCCGATTTTCAGGATCACTCAAACGCAAAGTGTGAAACAGTATTTTACCTAAATACTGGAAAATGAAACTTGTTTAGAGTTAAAATGACTTAGATGTAAAACCGTAATACGCTTGAACAGTTAAAGGAAGAAAACAGGATAAGTGTGTTTGCGAATGAGTGTATGTGTGTACGTGTTTGCATAAAGTATAAGTGAAGATGGTATTTATATTATTCTGTATAATATCTTAGAATAGCAGATTATGGTGCATGTATAGCATTGGACTGTAGCCGGGGCAGAGGTATTAAACTAGTTGAATTCTTGTTTAAAGCTTGTTTTTAAAGAAAAGACTGTGAGTGAGACATTTTATTCACAGTTTCAATTTGCACATCGATTTGTTCAGGCTACTCAATAAACTTGGTGTAACGTTTCAAGGAGGGGGAGGGGAGGTGGTTAACCCGTTATTAAGTTTGTAACAGGTTACCTCTAGTATTTGAACCGTCAACGGCTATCAGGGTAATCGTTACAGCGCTATTTTTCTTATTACAGGAGCTCTACAATTGACATCGATTATTTAGTTGCTTTCTCGTCATTAATCTTACTTGATCTCATCTCCTGCAGACAGACGAGCTTCCAAAGTTTTCTGTTCATTTGTTTTCAAAATTATTTACAAAAACCTATGTACTATCAGGCAAAAAGCAATATTAAAACTTTACTTGAAAACAACAAGAGCAACAAAAAAAAAAAAAAAAGAACGAATTAGTAAACACACAAGATGTATGTCTCCTCCTTAACAAATACGGATGAAATATGTACGTCTGATTTTTGGTGGATGCTGCCAAATTGGTCTTAGTTTAAGTCTACAGCGATGAAACATTTCATACGCGTGTATTAACACATCAGAGATTTAATGGACAATGCCACTATTCCACGATCTTTCTTGAGATATTTTAATTTGATTTGTGGGATAGTTTATGCTTACACATTTTAATACGCGAATACAGAAAGTTACATGTGAAATGTTAAATTCCTATAATAGTACATTGAATTGCTATTTTATATTTAACTGGTTATCATCAACTACATGATTTGTTTTCTTGCTCTTTACAGGATGATGGCTATGTATACGCGTCTGCTGTTCATTTTCTTGGGTTTTATCCATAGAAATGATGCTATAGTCTGTGAAACAGAACAATTTCATATCAGATCTTTGAGAACAGCATGTACAGATCAAATAGAATCTGTTAAAGAGAGCTGCCCTTTCCAATTACAAAGCAACTACAACTGCAGAGGTAGAAACTTAAAGAAGATATCTGACATAGAGGGAAACACTTCATATTGTAGTCTAGACATTTCGAAAAATTATGTTAAAATACTGGACAATGGAACTTTTTATGAGTGGACAAACCTGGCGGCTCTTGACCTTTCAGAAAATTATAATATGAAAGCAATCCAGTCCGACGCTTTTAAAGGATTACAAAATCTGCGCTTCCTGAATTTGAAAAATACGGGAATAGAACAAATACATAACAGTTATGAATTTTCCGAAGCATTTCGTAATTTACCCGAACTAATTATGCTGGATTTAACAGAAAACTATTTTAACAGCTATGAATCGATCGGAAAAGCGGTCAATCACACCAGAAAATTGAACTATCTTGCGCTGGAAGGATGTTCATCGTGTGCTTTTGGACCAGAGTTTGGCACACTGAAACAATTAATAACCTTGGATCAGACTGGGGAAGAGTGGAGTTACTGTTTCATTGAAACACTTACGGAAAATTACTTTAAAAACCTGCCATTCTTAAAATTTGTCTATCTATCAGACTGTGCAATGCAGGAAATTGCGCCCAATGCATTCGCTCCCCTTTCTCAGATAGAGGTACTCGACCTTTCATATAACTACAACCTAACTTTTGATAGGGCAGCTATAGGATTGCAAGGGTTAAGTAATGCTACATCTCTTCGGAAACTTAGGCTTAACTACATACATCCACTTGTTCTAGGTCATTCTACAATGCTTAAGAAACGTCACGTCAAAATGTTATCAAATTAAAATATACAAGAACTCCATCTGGAGGGCAACAAATTAGATGTATTCGAATATGGGGTAGTATCAGCCCTTCCAGACACAATAAAAGTAATAAATCTCCGAGCTAATAGGCTTGCAAATGATTACTATCTGGAAGAAGTTTTTGACAATGACCGAACACTTAAAAATTTGAAAGTATTAGATATATCTTATCAACATTCAGCTATTGAGGACCATAATCCATTAAACTTTTTTCTGAAAGAAAACAAGTTGACAAAACGGGCAGCTGCGACTACAATATTGAAAGGTCTTTTCATGCAATTTGTGCCTGAAGTAGCTTTTCCTCCTAACCTTGAAACAGTTATATGCAAACAGGTAGGGTGGAATTTCCCAATTCCTGAAATACACGTCTCACCCAATAACAGTTTTAAACATGTCGACCTCTCTTATAATGACATGCACAGATGGATTGGTCCAGTGACTGGTCTGGATCAGCTGGAGAATCTATCATTGGCACATAACTATTGTGAAAATGTGACTGACGTCTTCTTCTCACATTTTGATGGACTGAAAAGGTTATACGTCCAGGGAAACTTCCTCGGATTCGTGCTTGGTCGGGACTTTGATGGTATTATCTTCAGCTCATTAAAATCGTTGAGATATCTGGACATTTCTTATAATAAAATCTCCAAGCTACCACCAATGATATTTCAACACATGGTATCGTTAGAAGAACTTATAATTTCTTACAACATGCTCAGCAAATGGGAGATAGACGTACGAAAAATGACAAATTTAACAAAAATAGACATGTCCTACAACAAAATTGACACTCTGCCAAATAATTTTACACACCACATAGATGAAATCGTAAAGAACCAGCATGTTGCGATCGATTTAAAGGGAAATCCAATTTCTTGTGCTTGTGACAATATGGAATTCCTGAGGTGGATGATGGAAACTAAAGTTCAGCTTACGTACGATAATAATATGTGTGGTAAAGAAAAAACTTTTGACATTAAACAGAAACTAAAATCCCTGGAAAAGGAATGCACTTCAAAAATTGGACTGATAGCTGGATGCATATCGTTCATTGTCCTTGTCTTGGCCGTCATATTTGGCGGAATGATTTACCGTTACAAGTGGCATCTACGGTATCTGTATTACAGTGCAAGGAACTCGTTTGGCATTCGACATCAAGGTGAGGATTACAGCGAACTTTACCAGTATGACAGTTTTATATCGTATGCCGACGAAGATAAACAGTTCGTATACAGTGGAATTATGCCTGAAATAGAGGAGAAGTTCGGTTTGAGGTTGTGTCTTGCTGATCGAGATTTCACACCGGGTGTTTCAATCCCAGAAAACATTATCAGGGCTATCTCATCAAGTAGACGGACAGTTTTTGTATTGTCTAAAAACTTCTTGAAGAGTTATTGGTGCAAATATGAGCTAAATATGTCGAGAATAGAATCGGAGAAGAAAAATAGGAAACTTGTCGTTGTGATAATGTACGAGAAAGTACCAAATGATGTACTTCCCCTTGATGTTATGGAAATTATCCGGAGCCAGACTTACATTGATTACCCGGACGATGAAAGGGCGCGAGAAGTATTTTGGAGGCGACTGAAGGAAACCATTGACTGAATTACGTAATAAGCATTTCTTCTGTGAGTTTATAGGAAGACAACAAGTTTTGTGTGTGAACTATCGAACCCTTTCTAATCTGAACAGCGAAAGAGATGACAGTAGTATGTGACATTGATAAAACATTTTTAGAACATCGTTTTGTCTGCATTACATAGAACATTTTTTGAAAAAGTAAGCCAGTATCATGTCAGACTAAACGAGGTCAGGTGTATCTTGTGTACAGATTACCCAAGGCATCAAGTGTATATCTACTTGTATAAAATATTTTTTTTTAAAAGTGTGTTTACAAACAGGATATATATATATGGTTTAAAAACTGTTCTAGTCATTTACATATGCGGAAGAAAAAGACCGTTGAATTTCATATGCTTAAAATAAAGCAATTGTACAGTGAGCCACGATCAACGGAACTGCGTTCCGATGTATCATTATTGGAAAGTACATCTTGCTCTTTGCTTAAGTTTACTGTATATAGAATCCAGGAGACATGTTTTATATAATATCCACACCAGAACGATTTTTTGTTTACAAAATAAATCGGTTGATAGTACCGTCCTGATGACTGGTACTGTCAGCCATTAGATTCTGCCCATGACGTCACAAGGTCCGCTTGTTTTACAACGGTTTACTACGCATTAAAACTCGTGATTAAAGTCATGGCATGCCGAACATAACAAATTATTTATTGACTAGTCTAATATTTCTGATGCTGATGCTAAAATAGGAACCGAAGCTTTAAATTTTCTGGCAAGTTAAAGTATTATGTATCTCTTTTCGAGTGATAGTTCTAGTGATCCCAGCATCACCTTTTTACTTTTAATATGCTCGAAATGATTAGAAACTTGAGTGCTCTTTTGGGCAAAAAAGGCACAGTTGAATTTAAGGCAGATAACAATTAGAGGTTTAGTGTTGTTAAATTTTGTATTTCATGAAAATATTTCTCTCGAACAACATCGTGATTCAGCGAAGCAATCTGAGATTATCTGATGCATTTACATCATTCACACACAATATACCTTTGGAACATGGCGGTGCGGAACTCACAGTATATACGCTAGGTTTTCAACAGTTTGAACTGAAATATTTCCATAAGCATGCGTTTTTCAGAAGTTCATTTACATTTTCCGTATTTGTAAAGTTAATATCTCAAATAATAAAGAGTGAACATTTTCATGTACTTTCGAATTCCCTTTAAATTGCTCTTACACTCATATTTCATGGGCGAATGCAAGCACAATGCCCTGTTTTAAAGACCACATGAAACCTAATGGTCACGGTTAAAATAAAAATCGAATAAGAATCAAAAGTCACTCATACTGTGATTAACAAATTCGACAAATCACAAAAATCTAAGAATTTGTGAGGATGATGCCCGTCTCCCCCATGATTGGCCGAGAGATATGTAGATATCATCCATCTATCTCTCGTTATGTGTGCTTGTTTAATATAAAACTGCACAAGAAACAAACTATTGCTGCATCATTTCCTTTTCAATAAGATAGTTGCTGTGAATAGAGATATTTTATGGTTTATTATTCAGTCGATCTCGTGATTTATATTACATATCAATACAGATCATCAAGAAAACTCTACAATGATCAAGGAAGAAGGAAAAACTGAAACACTCTTTAGAAAACTACTGCAAAGATATGATGAACGGTATTCTAAGGAAAATCTGAACCTGTTTCAATTTATGGTAAAATCTCTCTTTCTTTATCTCTCGTTGTCCCACCTACCCTCCACTCTCACCCACCCTCACCCAATCCTCTCTCTCTCTCTCTCTCTCTCTCTGAACTGAAAAATAGACGGTGGGAAAATTCGTGACGGCACCTTTATTCGTCTGTCCGTCTCTTGCATTTTCCACTCCGTAACTTTAATTTCAGATGAGTCGAACTCATGGAACCTTGTACACTTACGTATGATTATTAGATGGTGTATCGCGTACCACATCTGGGGTCCTATCTTCAAGGTCAAGGTAAAAGTTAAAGGTTAAGTCCAGAATAAATAAAACCTGTATTATATGAGCTCCTGTGGCTATCGATATTTTATTATTTTATAAAATTCATGGATCGATAGAGCCGACCGAACTTTTTTTTCACACAGTACTTCACCTACGGCTGAATCGGAAAATTAATAATAGGGGTCAATATAGGAGAAGGGGATATGTTAATATATGATAACTCACGCACCAAAACACACTCTTACTTACAATCCAACCTTGATTGAATCAATACTACTATATCATTTATCGTTCAAAGTAAGTGAACGTAGTCTCTAAAGCAGATGTTCGTACGAATAATATCGGTTCATCTTCTAATTTATATAGACGAAAATACATAAATTAAAGCTCATCATTGCACAAGTAACATTACATTTTAAAAAATTCGAGGAAAACTTTCCTATGAAGAACAAAGGAAAAACGAAAAGTTCACTTTCTAAAAATATGATCGGAATGTCCAGAGTTTTAT
This sequence comes from Margaritifera margaritifera, assembly GCA_029931535.1. Taxonomy (NCBI): domain Eukaryota; kingdom Metazoa; phylum Mollusca; class Bivalvia; order Unionida; family Margaritiferidae; genus Margaritifera; species Margaritifera margaritifera. The sequence goes on along the minus strand of JAQPZY010001297.1, from coordinate 1,334,017 downwards.
GTATTTTCCAGTTCTAAAGGTACGTTCTGACAATAGAATCATACCATACGATTCCCTTATTTTTTTCTTTAAAAATGACTTCAATTTCAGGAATAAAAACATACTTGCAAAATAATAATTTTAGCCTCTTTAAGTATTAGTTATTATAATGATCATGACGTAAATTGAATGATTTTAGTATTCAAATATCACTTTTGTAATCATTTATAAAGTTTTACGACTAGGGGTAATGTAACAAAAGAAAAGACTCAAACAAGCTTTCAAGATTTAAAATACAAATCTTTAATTTCCTAAAATATTAAAATATTTCAACAAACAATTAAAGTGAAAGAATTAAAAATAACTTACAGTATAGAATATCCTTAAAAAGTCCTAAATTGTTTTAAAGTTCACTATTCCGGAAGTTAATCCAAATATTCCGAATGTATGTTTCGAATGAAGTAGCCCTCATTGTGCTAATGTGTTGATAATAATTAGTTATATCCAAATAATAATTGCTAATATGGAATCTCACAAGTTCTCAAAATGTTTCCGATAATTCCACGGAGCTGTATAATAATTCAGGTTGAAGACACAGTACTGAATCCTGAATGTACTGTATTAATCACAAAAGTAAAATATCCCACACACAAAATGAACCAATTCGTTTATGACCTCTCTATCGAAATGTACCTATGAAGAATGAAGAATACTTGCTATAATTCATATATATAATCTTCTTAATACGCAGAATCGATATAAAAACCCATTGCGTCTTTGATAAACAACAGGACATTTCGAAATATCGCAACCCTCTCCAAACCAATCAGAAATTAGGTTATGCGTGATTCCGTTTAAAGTACTAGTGTACAGTACCAATGTTTGAAACAGTAAATAACGTACTGACACTGAAGAATCATATAATCTAGGTCAAAAGTTCAACCTCGCGCGCTAACACGTGATGTACTGATACTACAAGCGACAAATTCCAAGTCCAATGTACTCAGTGAAATATCGATCAAGCGTACCGTATGTATACTCATAAGACGACAGCTGTTAGAATAAGAACAGAGATCATAAACTAATAAACTATACAATTATTAAAAGAAAAAGATATAAGTAGTTATATGGGGGTGTTGGGGGTCAATGGGGGTCGCCTATGTTAAAAAGGTAAAAAATTTATAGGGTCTAGGGGAATTTAACATGGAAAGGGCACTTGGGGGTCATACGAGAATTGAACATGGAGAGGGCACTTGGGGGTCGTACGAGAAAGAGGCGTGGGGCACTTGGGGGTCATACACACACACACACACACATATGGCAATAATAATGAAAATTAATCTTTTCTTGAAAAATGGGTGGCCCTGAAAAGGGTCATTGGAGAGTTTTCACTTCCTCCAACATTGAGTGAGGAAGCCTAGGAAGGTGTGAGTCTTTTTCTTTTTCTTTTCGAGTGGTGGTGAAGAATCCGGCAGCCAGTCAGGATGTCCCATACGTCTGAACTTATCCTGGATTTTCATCCAGTTTAAGTTCAGGCGATGAAATTCCTTTTCTTTCCTGGCTTGCTCCTTTTGACTTCGTTCCAGGGCCCACAAGATCTTAATGTGGGCCACTTCTTTCTCCAAAACTTTCTTTAACAATAACTTTGTCATGTGAAGATTTACCTCTTCGCGCCTGACGTTACTGGGGGATGGATACAACCACCAATCTTCCTGAACTTTGTTTAGGAACTATTCCACTCCATCCAGTAAGTCTAGGGCCGACTTGATAAAGCCCACACGACAAGGAGCCGAGGAAGTCTTTTGCGATTCCTCCACCAAGACATCCTTCACCAGCCTCCTCGCTGAGGTCAGAGCAGCTAGTTGGCTGGTGACGTATGGCTTTGTGACAGGATATCTCACCAACACTCCATCCTTTTCACCAAAGACTCCACACCTACCATCACATCCCAGTCTTCCTGCAATAGTTCAATCGTATTCATTCTTCAGTTGAAGTGTGAATGGTGCAACTGCGGAAGGCGTCGCTTTATATGCTGGAAGCTCTGACGTGAAGGAAAATATCCCTTTTTTTCAAAAGATAAAATTTTTATCAAAACACACAAAACACACACCACACCATCCCTTTTTTAAATGTTTTTAATTTTTTTATCCAACACACTCTATACAAACGCACTCTACAAACACATACCAGGGAATGGGTAATTTTTTTGGAGTGGTTAAGACAAAAAAACACATACATACACAAACACACATAAATATATGGCAATCATATGAAAAATTAATCTTTTCTTGATTAATGGATGGCTCTGAAACGGGCCGTTTTTTTTTTTTTTTGACTTCATCTAGAGGTGCGGGCACCTCCCTGGCTTAGCCCGACAAGCGGGACAGCTCCCTCTCCATGTTGCTGCACTCACTTTACATTTTCTTTGAGGTGTAAAGGCTGACGGAGGATGGGTTGCTTCAGACTCCCAATTTTCTTCCTCCATTATCTGGTGGGGTCTGATGTGAATCTTCTTTTCCTAATCCTCCTCCTCCCTCTTCTTCACTTCCTGAAGGAGGTGCCAGGCCACCTCTAGATGTACTCTAATTTGCCGAATGATTTCTATCTTGTTCATTTTGACAAGTGAACGGGGTAGCTCAACTAGGGAAGGTGTTGTTTTAATATACTAGAAGCGCGGACGTGAAGGAAAACATCCCTTTCCAAACCAAAAAAAAAACATCACTCACACTACCCGCGTCTGACGTCATTCCTATGACGTCATTCTAGGCTTCGCGGATTCTGCACTCCATGACCCTTGCCCCAATAAACACAGACCCAGTGCGCGGACCTAAAAGAAAATACTTTTCAAATTTTTTTATCAAACACAAACAAACACACACCACACCATCCATTTTTATTTTTTAATCAAACACACACCACACAATCCTTTTTGATATTTTTTTATCCAATACACACCACAAACACACCCTATACAAACATTTTTTTTGAGAAAGGGAATTTTATTTGAAGTGGGTAAAGACAAACACACAATCATACAAACACTAAAAATACACAAAAATATTTTTATTTAGGCAATGTACGAGTGGTTATCTTTTCTAGAGATCTGTTTGGCCCTGAAAAGGGCCGTTGGGGTTAAGAAGTTATGTTTTGTTTAACTTCTAGCAGCAGTAGCGGCAGCCGCAGCAGGGCGGCCACGTTTGGCCACGGGTATCGTGGCTGCTGTAGGACAAGCTCTCTTTCTGGTAAAAGAGAAGGCAAACTCATCACAGTCTATCTTACAGCTGACTTCTCCGTCTGGTACTTTCATCGACTGTAAGAGTTGGAGCTGCTGTTGTTGTTGTTGTTGTTGTTGTCTTTGCTGTTGCTGTTGCTGCTGCTGTAGTCTTTGTCTCTCCTCCCATTATGTTCTGTCCCTGATGATTTCTTCTCTCAGGACTTCTTCCACCAGATCTTGAGCGGTTTGTAGGAAGATCATTGTCTTTCTCTCTGGGATGTTCTGAAGCAAATCATGCTTCACCCTCTGCATGTTCACCATGGCTTCGTTCAACTTGCTTATCTTGGCTGCCATCTTCTTGAAGTGTTGAGATCTTGACGAGTCAACGAGAGTGACTGCACTGGTCAACGCACCGCTTTATATGCTGGAAGGGCGGACGCGATGGAAAACATGGAGTTCAGATCGATAGTGAGAAATGAACAGAGGTGGTGAGCTCAGATCGATAGAAAGAGAGATAGAGCATATTCATGTTCATTTTTTTTTTTTTTGCAAATTCAATAAACCACACAACACCATTTTTTTTCTCAAAAATCAAAATTTTTTTAATGAACAAGAAGAAGCTTCTCTAAACATAAAATGCAAAAAACAAACAACGAACAAGATTAAACAGGAACGTATTTACAGGGTTGACAACGTTGGGAAGGCAAACTAAACTTCCACTGTTCTACATCATTTTGATGCACAATACGTTTCTAAGCTAAAGACAAGAGATAACCATAATGTTCACAAAACCATCGTTCTACTTTAGCATCGTTTCGAGCATACTCTCTATCAAAACAAGTCACTAAATGTTCTAAGGAATATCCGAGACTACGTTGATGAAGAAAATGTACACAATATTGTCCACACACCATAGAATCCGATCCTTGTAATCGGGCATTATTGAATCGAGTAGAGATGGCATTTCTTCTCATAAAGTCGATGATATCGTCTTCCAAAGGAGGTAATCCATAAGAATCAAAATATTCCACACCACCACTGTGATCGTTGGGAAAGTACACGGCTACCCAATGGGTTCCTGGTCGATGACTGTCGTCGGTATTGATGACATAGGCATGAACGTCTTTGGGTTTGCGATGAGGTAGTTCATCTTTAGCACACACCACAGGATTCCAAGAAGAAGTGTAGGAACTGCGAGTCAACAGGTAATGAAGTTCCCTGGTATCCATTTTTTCTTGGTTCACAGGTAACGATAAGTCATCAATTCACGCAGTACTTTATGCTTGAATTGGTCTCTCAAGTAAGTCGACGAATCACGGACAGTCTCAATACTCTTTTGCAAATGAGCTTCGATGCGTCGGATCTCCAGAAGAGTGAGTGGAGGTGAAGAAGAATCCTGCAAGTCTTTATACCATTGTCTCAACACCTTTTCTTCCGAGATCTGAGACCAGGCCTCTTCCAAATATTCGTCCAATTTTTCTTCGGTCGTCATCATCAAACATTTGTCGTGTTGTTTCCGACTGGGATGATCGATTTGACATCCATGACAATCTTCTTTGGTCAGGGTGTTAATTATACCACCCAATTAATTCGCAAAACAGGAGACTAAATGTTGTTCATGTTCTGTCCATCGAAATCCAGCAAACTGGGGAACACTATTGTTCTCTTCTTTTGGGGGTTCTGAATGAATCACTTCGTCATCATCATCAGTGGTAGTTTGTGACTGTTGTGCTTCACAAAATCCTCACCATTGTCTATCTCCATAGGTTCTTCTTCTACGTGTTGCATCTTTTTTCTTCTAATAGTCAAGAATCACTTCTCTCAAACTGTTGATCTCTAGAGTATTATCAAATTCTGCATACAAGACCACGTTCACCGTGTTGCCTTGAGGTAGAGGTTCTTTAAACTGAATTTCCACACGAAGTGGGCTTGATTTTATAGGGTGGAAATGTCCTTCGTCGCTGCCTTGGTCAGGAGTGAAATCAAATCCCCACAACGCATATCCTCCTGCATAATCGTCGCACGAAATGCCGTGGCTGCTGTTGGTGCCTAACTGTCCTGTGGCTTCAAACAGACTCAAGTAAGATCGCAAGCAAAGTTTCAGGGGATTGGCCGTGGTACCAAAGTTAGGTTCAAAAGGTCTGGTACAAAAGGTCTTGCCATCTCTACTGACTTCTATCTTGGAGACGTTGTAGTGATAAAAGTTGAACGGATTTTCAACGAAGGTTCCGTTGAAGGCTGAGTTTTTTTGACCATGCCAATCAGCAAACGTTTGGGAAGCTGACCTTGGAACACGTGATCTTCGACTATGGATTGGGTTTCAGCGGGAATGGTGAACGTTTTCACTTCCACGCGTCGCACAGGATACTTGGCGGTGGTTCTGCTCAAGGTTTGACTGATGTCGTTAGCTACTTTAGGTAAGACGTCTTCACGCCGCACGTAAAGTCTGGCTTCTTGGATGTTGGTTTTCCAGTCGGTGGTATGAGCCATCAAATGGAAAGCGGCACTACTACGATTCAGTCTCAGGCGTACATCCACTCCGTTCAACAAATACTTCTCTTGCAACCACATGTCCAAATGCAAACGATCCATCAGTTCTAAACTGCGCCCTTCTTTGATTTTCTCTCGACGCTTGTCAAATCCATTCACATTTGCTGAGTTTGCTTTTCCTACTTTTGGAGGACCATCTGCCGCCAATACATCCAACTTGTTGAACTGTCCCGCGGTGTCAGGTTTCCAGACCACCGAAGCATCCAGATGAGTGTTCTTGGCTTCTTTTTCGTACGTCAAGAGATTTTCCAAGTAAGCACGGTAAGGGTAAGTATCCATACTGCTGCTGACAAGTTTGTTATTCAAGTACAAATCTACTCCACTGAACAAGGAATGCATGAAATTATTGGAGATTGTGATCAGAATTGGCTCCGGCCGATGTTTGCACTTTGAGTTTCAGATACAAGTAGCTGTTATTCAGATCGATGTAATCTTCGGTTTGTCCTTTGATTTCAAATTCGATAGGAGCTGAATCCGTCAAAGACGATACAGGATGAAATTCCATCCATTGGGATTCTTGCATCGTCATCATGGTGGGAGGCATGGTAAACATATCCAGTTCTGACTTGGTACATTCGCAAGAATCTCGGTGCATCATTTTTTCAATGGTTTAGTAATCAAACACGTCTAATTCTCTGACGGTTCTTCTTCTTTTCTTATTCTTTTTTTGACCACCGTGTGTTTTATGAGCTCTGAAGGGATGTTGACGTCGTCTCTTTCTGCCTTGTCCTTGCTGTGAAGTGGAGGAAGAAGTAATGCCAGGACCAGAAGCGTGAAGTGAATTTATAGGACTCTCTCGGAGACCTAAAAGATCTTTGCCAGTGTGCATCAACACATTTTTGCCTGCTCTCATAAAGGCTTCTTTCGGATTTTGTTTGTCGATGAGGACATTTTGCAAAAATTCTTTTCCTTGCGTCAAAGCGGCATCTTTTAAGGCATGAAATCCTCGAGTCACCATCGGTTTCAAAATAGGGGCTACCGTCCGAAAAGCCGATTTTAACATATCTCCTAAACCATGTCCTCGTTGTCGAGCCACTCCTCGGTACACTGGATACATTTTTTTGTTACAATGCGTTGGAGAACCTTTTTCGAAAATGTAGTTTCGCCGTGACTTTTCCTTTGGCAATGAATGGTACACTTTGACCCAAATTTCCTTTTATACTAATGTTGACAGTGTCAAAATACGATTTACTGACTGAAAGATAATGAGGGTGTACAAATTCACGGTGAACGTGATACGTGTTTCCAGCACCTTCTTCGTACGCACCAACAGCAGAATCTGCTTTGAAAGGAATTACTCTCAGTAACGGCGCGGCTGTGTGTCCCACCACGTTGTATTCTACCACATCCGAGTACACAAACATTAAATTCAGTCCTTCGTTCATTTCGATGGGGTTGGCAAAATATATATAGTCTTTGTTGTTTTTGATTATTTGCTTGGGACCTTTAATTCCACCCAAAAGAGCATACAATCCAGCAGAAAAAGTGATGCCTAAGAAATCTTCTTCTTTTTCTTGTCCCCTATCCCTCCAATCCGAATCAAATTGTATAAAGAATGGTAACTGATCTGTACCGATTTGTGGTGTTTCTCTAAGGCTTTGCGAAATTGGGCTTCGAAGATGGTTCTAATCGTGTCCACCAAATGTTGACCCCCAAAATAATACCCCACAGGAATTTTCATTTCATAATAGTTCCTAGTGGTACCAGATACTGGCATTTTTTTAAAACCCAAACCAGGATCATGGGTGTTCAAGTAGGTTTGCAGATTGCTGTCATAGATTTCCACGTCGAAATCGGTTTGATGTGCGTAGATGTTTTGGATTTGTGTAGGATGAATGATTTCTACCAAAGCCACTTCCCAATTCGCTACGTGATCCAATTGGATGGCCTGAGGTAATTTGGCCGTGAAACAACATAATTTGTTCTTGGGAAACACATTCATGGAACTGTCACTGGGTAAAGTTAAATAAAATTTGTCATTCATAGTAGTTCCAAAGTTGTTTTGGTCTCCGAGGAGTCACTCGAGTGGACAGGAGAATGATGTTCAAATGGTTCCAAAAGAGGACTACTGTGGTGACTGGAAGAAGGTGGTGGACTGGCGTTGGTTGTACTACCGTTGTGGTTGTTGTGGTGACTGTTGTCCGTCGTCGTCGTAAATTTCAAAGAGGGACTGGGTAGAAGATAACCGATGCAACTGCTGAGTAAAATGGTCCACAATTGTTTGTCTCCTTGTTGCAAACTCAAATTGGCAATAGCTGCTCCGATGACACAATACGCTACAAAGATTTGGCAGAAAAAGACAATTTGATTTTTAGGCACACGTTCACCGCACCACACCCAGAGCGGTTGTTTTTGTAATTCTTGAAGAGAAGAACTCTGCGAAGGAGTCGTCGAGGTCGTTTCTGCTGTGTTGAATGGCATGTTGGTTACTTCTTCTTTTTATAGTCGACGACATAAGAAGCGGCAATCCAAGAATCAAAACTAGGAGGATATCCTTTCCAACGTACTTTGACTTCTTCTACTCGACGTTTGCCCACTTTGCGTGTTCTTTGTTCGAGATGCTTTCGATGTCGTACAGGTCGTCTTCTTTTTTGGTCACTCGTTGTAACTCAGGCAAGTAAAATGTTCCTTTGAGTACTTCTCCGTGCATGTCTTCCAATTTATAGACGGGAGGATTGCGTCCACGCACGGGTGTAGTGACTCGAAACAATTCGGTAGTCCAGTTAGGTAAATAACCTTTGTCAAAAGTGCGTTTGGTTTTTCCGATGCGAACCCAATCTCCCGTTTTCAACTTCAGCAGGTTTTCTTCTTCTTCTGGGGTGTACCAAACAATCGATCAAACACTGTCACTTCGTTTTCAGGGCTGACCTCTTCGGGGGCACATCCGATGCTTCGATGGTACGATTGATTGTACGCTTTGAACAAACGTGGTAACACGTCGATGTACTTGAGAGTATGTTGATGTGTAAAATATTTCCACATGCGTTCTTTCAAAGTTCTTTGAAAACGTTCCACGACACTGACTTTGGTTTCAGGATTTTCGGTGGTAAAAAAATGAATGTGTCTTTGTTTCAATTCTTTTTGAAAAGCTTGGTTTAGAAATTCGGTGCCTTTGTCGGTTTGCCATCGTAAAGGGTGACGACCACTTTGTTTCAGCACCAATTTTAAGGCACGTACCAATTCGGTACTGCTTTTAGAAGTCAAAGGCACGACCCAAGCAAATTTGGAAAACACGTCGATGACACAAAACAAATATTTGTGACCACGATTGTAGGCTGCCAAATGAGAGACGTCGGCTAAATCAGCTTGCCATTGATGATCGATGCCTTCCACTTGGGTTGAACTTTTAGAAAATTTTCGTCGAATGGGTTCTTGTAACCATCGTCGTACTTCTGGCAAACGTACACTTTTCAATTGACTTTTAGCAGCCCGATACAATTTTTGAACTCCTCCGTAACCAGCAGCATGGCCAGGATTGTAATATAGGCTGGTTAAAAGTTTCTCCATGTTTTTTTGACTCCTCAAGAATAAGTCAACTAAATACCAATGCTCTTTTCTTCGTGTGGTATCTTTTTGGATTGCAATGCTTTACGTGTCCGACGAGCCACTGCTGTAAAGGAGGATGACTGAACTGGGGTCATCGGTTCTGTTTTGACTTCTGTCTTCACTTCTTCCTTTTTCTCTTCTGATGGCAAAGGGGTAGACATCATCTTTTTCATCCAACCTGGTGTGGCTAACTTTCGTAATTTTTTAAGGGGCTGAGTTTGTAACTCTTCTTCTTCTTTCACGGTCATCCCCGTGGCTGTGGCTGTTTTAGTGGTGGCAGGTTTAGGTTCGCTTTTCATCAGGGTTTTGAAATCTCTCAGAGTGGGTGGAGCTGTTTCGTCTACAGCTTTTTGGTGAAAGAGTTGCAGACGTTGTAAGAGTTGACCGTACCGTTGCGATTTTTCTGTTTCTGACAAATCGCTTAGATCCATTAATGTTTGTCATTCTTGTTGTAACTGTGACATCTCGTTGAGATTAGGATTGGGTGGTAAATGAGGTATCCGTTGTTCGTTCCAACGATGAAATTCCATCCATCGTTTGTAAGGAACTAAAGTCAGTTTTCGTTCTTCCATTTCATCCAAAGGTACAAAAATGTGTGGTCTTTCCAGAGAAGGGTGTTCTTTTTATCTTCTTTTTTTATCGCATGACTCCTCCTAAAAGCGGTCCAGCAATCGTTCCTAGCAAAGAAGCCGCTATTTTTAACAACGGTCCTATCAGTATGGGTAGAAATCCTCCTCGTTGCACCAACATTTTTTTCTTTTGATGGAGAGGTATTTTCTTTTTGACCATTTGGCGAAGAACGTTCCGATGTTTGCCTAATTTCTGTTTCTGTATCTTGGACAAAGGTACCGTTCCTTTCAACACGTTCAAACAACATTCGCACAAGGTATCGATGATTTCTTTATGTGCTGTTTGAATGAGTTGTTTTCGCATCGGAGGATTGGATTTGGTCAGGACAGACAAGACGTCCCAATGTTTAGCCAGACGAGGTGGAAGTCGTCCTTTTTTGGTTTTCTTCTTTTGGTGGTGGTGGTGTGCACGTTTGGGAGCCATCTTTTTAGAGATCAGAAGTAAGTCTGAAGTCTCTGGCAGGTCACCCTTCTATTTTATACTGGAACACGTCTCCACTGATTGTCTGCACGACGTACCATCTTCATGACAGGCATCACTCGACGTTGAGGTGTTTTCAACGGACTAAATCGTCTCAATTCTTCTTTGGATAAATCCACTAAACTTTGTAACACGCCAGTTCTCTCTTGGACTTTGGTTTTAGGGGAAGGTACTTTGTTCGCGGCCGCTGCCATGGCCACATCAGCCGAAGTCGAGGGTCCCGAAGTGGTGACTTTCGAAATGGGTTTCCATTTTTGCATCAAATTAGGAAACACTTGTCTTAAGTCCGGTTTGGCAGGCATCATGACGAAGGGAGGTGAAGAAGAAGTGGACGGAAGAGAAGGAGACCTCGTCCCTGCTGCCTGTCGTGGTGTCTTGTGGGTGTACGTTTGCGTCCTCGCAGCAGTACATCTCTTGCGGGTGGCAGTGGTTTGTGTTTTCTTCTTGGCAGGGGTTTTCTTTTTCTTGGGGGCTTTCTTCTTTTTAGGGCTTTTCTTTTTGGTTTTTGGTTTTTTGGCTTGGGCATTTGGGTCCCATTTCAAAAGTGAACGAATCATAACCCTCCTAAAGAACCGCTACCTCCAGGTGTTAAAATGATTTGTTTTTTAGTGCGTGGATCGATTCTAGGATCAGCCAGTTGTGACAACGCCCCTTTATGTTTTTGAAAACAGCGTTGAGTTTGATGAGGGATGTGAATGATGCCTTGCAGTAATTGACGTGCCGTCAAAGTAAACCATAGTAACACTTCTTTAAGACTAGCTTCTAACAAACGGGCACGGACTTGTGCATTTTTTTCGCGACTGATGCCATACAAGGCGCTAATCAATTTAGCCGAAGGATGAGCTTGAAAGGAAGTCATCTCGAAGACTGTGAGACAGAAATGACGTGGTGGATGTTTTTATAGTTTTTTTTTCTTTCAGAGAGCAGCCGAAGGGGACGTGTAAATAACGGGGCCTCCTTGTTGACACCAATGGTGAAACAATTGGGTACGAAATCTCAAATAGTCGGGAGTGGTCGGTTTTAAGTCGATGAGTAAATACGCATGAGGTGTTTGAGTGGCATCGTCGTACGCATAATTCAACCAAGGAGTGCCTAACTGTTTGGCTAACACTTGCACTTGAGATTTGTCTCTGGGGCTTTTAAACAACACCACGTAATGTGCGTTGAGACACATGGTACGATGGGCTTTACTTTGTTGAAATAAATTTGGAGTAATGTAAATGATGCTGGCATTTCGATGATGTCCTTTTCGTGTAAACCAAAGTTTAATTTCTTCTTCGTCTTCTCCTAACATGTCGTCGAAGATGACCAGATGTGCTTGACTCACGTCAGACACGATCCCATCGTCTTCGCGAGGAATGCCTTCCACAAACGAAATGGCTTCTCCTTGACTTTCACGAAGTAAGGTGTAAGACGATTGCCACTCTTTGTAACACCACACAATGCGTTGAGGTGGATGATCAAACAGTTGAGATTTGTGTTTGATCAAACGTTTGACAAATTCGGTTTTGCCTGAACCACTTGGTCCAGCAATCAACATGTTAAAAGGATGGCGCAGACACAAAGCTTCCAAACTGGGACGATCTAACTTTTCGTCGATCACTTTGACCACAGAAGAAGCAGAGGTAGAGGAAGAAGATGTAGCCATGACTGAGGTAGGAAGAATTTTGAGAAGAAGACAAAAGACCCAAGACATTTTATACGTTTCATACACGTTTATTTTTTGTAAGAAAAAACAACACAACAAAACAACAACATATTTTACAAGTCATGAAGGACAAAAATGCAAACTGCAAAAATGGTCAGGTACAAGATAAAGGCTACCACTAAAAGAATCAAAGTTCTGTATAAACAAGTCAATGTACAACAAGAACAAAACACTGTCCAAGGAATGGAAAGCAGAGGCACTGGTGGTATTCTGGTCTCTGTTTTGGTGGTAGAAGAATGAAATGTCTCTGACGGAAAGGAGGGGGTGTGTTCCTCAGGGGGTTGTATTATTTGGACAACCGTGTGGTCTTTCTCTGTGTCAGGTTCTTCCAGGATTGTTTCTAAGGTCATTTTTGACTTGGATTTCAAGTGGTTCACTTTAGGAAACTTAGTGGTGACCTGCCAGATCTTTGGCAAATTGTGCCACTTCTTGTAGCCAAGCATCGAAACCAATACTTTTCCAGTCACGTACATCTTTCCAATCGTAAAGTTGTTGGTGTAATCCACTAGCAATGAAACGTGTGAAGGCTAGATAAAGTTTGACAAATGTCTTCTTCACACGGAGGTACCCCACTCGTTTTCATCACCACTCTCAACACTTTGAGTACAATTTGTCTTTCGTGTACCGATAAAGCGTGAATGGTCATGTTTTTGGTTCATCAAAATAGTCCAAAACAACCACGGATCCTCCAAAATAATCCAGCACAAAAAATGATCCTCAAAAATACTCCACAACGAATGTCCTGGAAAACGAAATCCAAGAAATGCAGTCACCAAGACACACACGACATAGCGTCCAAAATTCAATGGAAACAGTTCTTGTATCAGGTCTTTATAATCCTCTAAGGTCTGAACACGATCATTGACTTCCTTCCACGGAATACGTTTCACGAGTGTAGACCACAGATCTGGCATGGTGGGTTTTTATATCTAGGTTCCCAAAGTTGGTATCTTTTGTGGTGGGTTTTTATATCCAGGTTCCCAAGGTTGGTATCTTTTGTGAAAGTCTACTCCACAGCAGCTGTGATAGTTTCTCCCCAGAATCAGTCTTCTGATACTTTGGAAGTAGCAATGGTTTAAAAATAGAGTAATGACTTTGAGTTTGCGTTTCACTTGTATCTGGACAAACTCTTTGTAAATCCGTTCTCGCAGCTCCAAAGGCAAACCACGAATGTGTTCTGGTAAAGTATTTGACTTGGAAAGAAGTGCCTCTCTTTTGTTTTCTTCACAATAGCTGTGATAGTTTCTCCCCAGAATCAGACTTTTGGTACGGTGGAAGTCGCGATAGTGCGCAAATCGAGGAATGAATTTGAGTTTGCGTTTCACTTGTATCTGGACAAACTCTCTGTAAATGCGTTCTCGCAGCTTCGAAGGCAAGCCACGAATGCGCTCTTCTAAGCTAGTCTTCTTTGTGACGAAATACTCATACACTTGTCAAATGGAATCGGTGGGTAAAGGATATCCAAGATGTTCAGTGATGACCTTACACGTCAGACGACGTAAAGGCCTTTCGTCTTGAGGTGACACTTCTTGTAAGCGTTTTTGGTTTTCTTCAAAGTTGGTCACCTTTTTTTCCTCCACTTCATTCCATGGTATTTGTTGTATCACTCCCACGTGGTAGGTGGTGCCATACAATTTCTTACAAGACCAATTTCTTATTTGATCAATGTCTGACCATTTGAACCTTTTCATAGCAATTAAACTTCTTATAGCATTCAGATACCAATGATTAAAACGTCTATGTTCTAAAGGATGTAACTGTTCTTTACGTTTCACTTGTATCTGAACCCATTCTTGCTAAATGCGTACTCGCAGCTCCCAAGGTAAAACACGAATGTATTCTTGTAAAGTATCATCCGACATGTTACTTCTTGGTATCCGGCTCATCGTACCCATACTCTTCTAAGGCCACTAAAGGCAAGTACTGACAGTGCGGAGACCATCGAGCATGTTCAATGTAAGCTGAGTCGGTTGGCTCCCAAAATTTAAGTCTCACACCGCAACTGAAACACTGAACTTGATCTCCTTCTCCCAAGTAGATAAATCCAGCTCTGGCTAAATCTTTGGGAGTAGGTCCTTTTAAATATTTAGGCCACTTGTCTTGGAACGTCTGGAGTCGACTTTCAAACTTGGAATAGCCAGGCAAAGCCACAGGTATCGTCAATTCTTTACCCCTGTAGGGATGACATTCACAGGTACGTTTAGCATTCTTCCCAATAAAGAAGAAAGGACGTCCTGCATCGCTAGAGGGACGGTAAGGTCGTGCTGCATCGCTGATGTCAACGCGTACGGCATCCATCTCGTCGCATGGCTCTGAATCGCTGATGCCATAGCGTACGGAATCCGTCTCCTCGCATGGCACTGCATCGCACTCCAGGTCGTGATGGCACTTGGAGTTCACACCACTAGATTTTTTTCACTCGGTGGGTGGGTGGCATGAGTATTCATCATCTTCTTCATCTTTTTTCTTCTTTCTCGGTCAACGTTGGAAGTCCTAATGAATGGTTAGGTTTGGAAGTGGTGCCTTTTTTATACTGAAGATTGGCGTGTCTGTAAGGCAAAGTGGTGTGGTCTGGAAGTATCACTCGTTTCTGGTACACAATTTGGTAAACTGTTTGTAAAGGGCGACTGACGATTTGGTGATTAGGTAACCGTACGATCTTGTGAGGTTCTAACGTTTGCACTCGAAAGTCTTCCATTTGTCCAGACAGCAAAGCATTTTTCAAAACCTCAAAACTGACCACTTGGCTGGTTCGATAGTTTAGGGTCAATCCTTTGACTTTGCATTGGGTGTGAAATTGGCCTTCTTGGTCTCGGTATCGGTAACCGTAATTTTTAGGGCCACCGCTGGCAAAACTCAGGATGGTGTCTTGAGGGTGCTCGTCCGTCCAGGCTCCTAAACGATCTCCTTGGATGGTAGGGTGTGGGCAACCGGGGCGATGAATGTACATACAACTATCGGTGTCAAAGTACAGGACACGATCTCCCAAGACTTCTAAAGCTTCGTCGTACAACTTCAAACGAGCATGGGCTGTCACGTAAGCTGCAATGACCACGTTTCTAAAATGGTCGGGCTGTACAAACTTGCTTTCTTCTTCGAAATTGACTAAGATCAAATCATCACGGACGATTTCGACGTGTTTGACTAGTACACTTTTGTTGTCCACCAGTTTAAAGTAGCAACTAGGATCGGTTAAATATTCCGTCTTGGGTAAGATCGTACGTTGTGCCATTTTCCCCCACAAGCAATTCAGCATGACTTTGGCAAACGATCTTCTTCCTTCGTTTTTGTCTACGTCTTCCAAAGTGATCCCTTCGATGTCACGGTACTCTTCTTTGAATCGAACTTGGTCTTCGGGAGTCTGACACCACGAGGGATAGCCGCTGGCTTCTTGTTTGAGTTTTAAAAATTGGTTAACGTACCCCGAGAAAATGCCTGGATTCGAGGCGTCGTCCTTTTGGTATTGTGCTGTGGTTGGAAAGTGCCAGATTTCGTACACTTTTAACAAACGGTATCCCCGATCCAGAGCCCGAAACAATTCGGCGCTGACCCACGTTCCTGTCAAAGCGCGTTCTTCCTCCGTGTGGTGACAGGGGTGATCTTGGTTGCATGTTTCTGCACACGTACGGCATAAAGGAAACATCAGTTTTCCTTGGCAATGATGAGGTAAGATAGGATGGTACAAGTTGGTCGGGGGTAAGACTTTACATTTCATCAATCCTTCGTATTGACGAATGTGTTCCACGTCGATATGTTCTGTCAAGATTTCAGGGTATCCGGTTGGAAATCGAGCATATTTGCACACACAAGGATACAACGAACACACGTCGATGTACTTGATTTCTTCTCCTCTTGATTGTCTACGTCGTACAGCAAACGCGTGGCATTAGTTCGTCCTCCAAACAAACTGTGGCGTGGATCCAAAGGTTCGATGTCGGTCACGTCGTAACTTTCGGTGATGCTCCTAAATTCAGGATCGGTTTTCAAACGTCGATCGTACTCGTGCTCCCACATTTCTACCACTTGGTATCCTTGACTTTCTAACTGGAGTCTTCGTTGGTAAATGCGTTCGTACAACTGTTCCATGGTGAAGTCTGAAAAAGGACTTTTCAGGTTTCTTTGAGGAAAACAAGTAGGGCATCCGTGAAACAAGCAACCCTGAAATTCGCACACCGTGTGCGGGTTTTCTAAATCCCAACCATCCACGGAATAAGATCCAATCTTCTTTTCTCCCCCTCCGTTTCTGGCATGTTGTATCCATTTGTCTTCTTTTTGACACAAGTAATGGAGCCAACGCAAAGCTTTGGCCGAGTATTGACGACTGGTAAAGAGAGACGTGTTGGAGTCTATGATGGCTAGTTGGTTCTCGGGCATGAAGTTTTTGGTGTACACAAAGGCACAGGCTTTAGGTAGGGTGGACGCTTCTTTCAAAGGATCGATGTCTCCGTGATCTAGAAATAACTGTCGAAACTTTCCACAGCAACGGCGCAAAATGTCCACATCGGATCGACAGTACTTGAGCATTTCTTCTTGGAAGTCAAACGGTTCTGACTGGTGAGCGCGGTACCAAGCGTGAAAGGCTTCTCGGTGTACGGGGCGCATTCCGTCGGGGTCGTAATAGTGAAGGTCAGGCAAATGCGGTAGTACGGTGTGTTGATTGGCTTCCGTATTGAAGAAGTGAGGAAAATATCATTTGGCCATTTCTGTCATGCCAAATGTTTTAGGCATTCGACTCAAAGGCATGGCCAAATAACTCGTGGAATCTTTGAACTGCACTTGTCCAACTTTCATGTAGATGAGTTTGGCTCCGTTCATGGTGACCATGGGGCGTTCGGTACCTTGTTGCGAATAATATCTTAACAAAAATTGTCCATCGTATCCCGAGAAATTGTGAGCTATGACGGTCGCATAGCGATGACAGTCTTCGTAACGTTGAATGTCCTCTTCGCTCCAAGTGTCGTCGGTAGGGTCTAAAATCCATTCAGCAAACTCGGACAAAGTGTTAGGACTACGAAAGATTTTGTCACGTCCTCCTGGAATCCTACTACAATGAGGACAGTGAAAGTGGATAGATTCTTGGATGCACTTCTCACAAGCTCGATGAGCCACGCAGGAATTAGGAATGTGAATGTCTGTTTCTTGCATGCATTCAAAATCAAAAAAGATGAAATCCACTTGGGTCTTGTTCTGATCACTCTTTAATTCTTTCTTCAGTGTATTGTCGTACTTTTGCATGTAACATTGATGATCATAATCCACCATCTGTTTGCAAAAGCGACATCTTTTCTTTCCAGCACAAACGTGTGCTTTGGGTTGTTGGTTCGAATCAGTTGTCCACACGTGGAGCACAATTTCAATAAGTCGCAAGCACATTTTTGTTGGTGTCCTTGTGTCCTGCGATGTTGTTCGTAACAAGAGGGACTGACAAAGGTTCGTCTACACGTCGCACAATGCAAGTGTTGTTCAGGAAGGCATGACTTGGCCGCTAAAGACCCCCGACATCTCTCTCCGCAATGAATGTGTTGCTCCCGACTGTTAACTCCCTTGTCGCATTTCTCGCAGTAGTAGGAGTATCCTAGAAATCCTGTGATACTGATGATGGCAAAGAAATGTTCTTGGTGGTGATAGATGTGAATGTATTTTCCTTCGGGGAAATCGGGGCCTCGAAACAGCAGTTCTCCGCGCACTTCTTGAGGGTGTACTTTCAAAGTGTAGCCAGGAGCCAAGACGTCTTGAAGTTGTTGCATTTGAGAAATGCCACACGCGGTCTCTTTGGGGATGCCTGCTTGTCGTAACAGGAGTTCTGCTTCGTTTCGTTGTTTGGCTCTGTCCGATTGTCGAATGTTCTCCCAGGCTCTTTTCCATTCTGCGCTCTCGTTCTTGTTGGCATACGTTCGCCCCACCACGATGGCGCGGGCCAAGCACATCTGGTCTTGTGCATTCTCGATTTGGACGATACTGCGTTTGGTACTGCGAAGGTCGTCCACCAATAACACTTTCCTACTTCGTCCGCTCCCTCGAGGAGGGGAGACGTGAGTTATGTAAAGTGTAGCCTTTCCATCCGTGATGGTAAACTTTTCGTTGGATTGTTGAACGTGTTCTATTTTGGTCATGACTTTGGCTGGTGTTAATTCTGCCGGGGTGCTGAACTCGATCCAGACAGGTCTCTTCAAACTGTCGTGATGGATGGCCAGTCTCAATCGATCGTCCTCTTTGGCTCCACATTGTCGTTTCAAGTTCTGTAACACAGAACCCCACAAATCGGTAATGAACCCGGCAGCTTTCTCGGGAGGCACTTCAGACTTGAAGTCTTTAAAGTGAACCGTGTGAGTGTATGCCGTAGTTCTAAATTTTCTAGAGGTTATTTTTTGTGTCTCTCGAATCCGATAGTAATTTTCGGGAGCCACGGTAGGTCTTTCTTGGTCAGGGGTTCTGGTGGTTTTTTGGGGTGAGTTAGAAGGTACAGTTTCAGGCTCACTCATCTCTTCTTCGAAATCGCTAGCATGGACTTGAGCTAGCAGTTAAGCCAGCGGTGTTTCTGACGGTACGGAAAATCTTCGTCGCCGTGGCCTCTTCGTTTCTTCTTCTTCTGTTTTCTCATAGATTGGGCGTGATCTTTTCATTTTAAAGTCTGATTTGAATCTGTTTCAGTTTCACACAGGAGACTATATATAGAGAGACCTTCTTACCCTCAGAATCAGTCTTTGTGATTGAACTTTCAAACTGTAAAGATGGAAGAGTCAAGAAGACAGATTGCCTTTCTGGTGAGAGATTTGCAGACAGTCCTTAGAAAGTATACCAGTAAGAGTAAGGACTACTCCTCTTCTCGAGATAAAAGTCAAGATACTTGTTATATCTGCCAAGAGAAAGGACATTGGACTCCAGAATGTCCACAACGTCAAGAAAAAGAAAAGAGAGACAAAGGGAAAGATACCTGTTATCATTGTAAAGGAAAAGGACATTGGTCTTCGGAGTGTCCTCAGAAACAAGAAAACCTACCAGAGAGGGAGGAAGCTGAGGGATCTTCACTCCCAGAAGAAGAAGAACCTATCGTCAAGAAAAGCAAGAAAGCTAGACGACTGGAAGACAGTGAGGAAGAAGAACCCTTGATCCCTGTGAAGAAATTCAAGAAGAACAAGAGAGACAGACAGTGAACGATGAACTTTTTTTGAGTGTGGTGTTATGTTCATTGTAAAAAAAAGAGAATAGACCAGAATGGAAAAAAAGTAAGTGTCTTTGTGTTGTTTTTTTTAGAGTATGGATGCACGCACGCACGCACTCACTCTTACACAAAACCAAGGAATGGGATTTTTAAAATTTTACTTGATTTTTTTGGCAAAATTGAAATGATCATCTTTTCTAGAGATCTGGGTGGCCCTGAAAAGGACCGTTGGGATGTTTGTTTGTTTGTTAAACAAACTTATGGACTGGACATAATTAACTTCAATTGTCGCAATCCTTTTCCACGACCCAGTCCTATTCCTCCTCCTACTGCTGTTGCTTTGGTGGTAGTAGTAGTAGTTAGTGACTGGTGGTGGTGGTGGTGGTAGTAGCATCTCACTAGTAGTCGTGATGGGTTTAGCATATTTAGCCCGTGATGGTCTTTTTCTCTTAGGCTGAGTTAAAGAATACTCATACAGCTTTCTTAGATGCTTTAACTCTGATAAAATGTCTTGGAGTAGACTCACCGTTTTATCTTCATCGCTCTCTTCTTTCTGTGCTTCACTCTTCTCCTCTTCTAACTTTCTTAGTTCTTCTTCTTGTTTTCTTCTTTCCTCTTCTTGCTGAAGAAAAACTTCTTCGGCTTCTCTCTGCCGCTTTAAAAATTTTTCCAGTTCTTCTTGCTGTCTCTTTTTAAAATCGTCCATGACAGGCAGCAAAGAGGCTGGTGGTAGAGCAACAGCAGCAGCAGTTGTGGTAGTTTCAGGTACAAATTCTTCAGACAGAAAATCCCCAAAATCTAAATTAAACTCTTCCGGTTGGAACTTCAACACGGCATTGGTCGTTGCAGGCTCACCCCAATACATAGTAGTCTTTGCGGTCTCCATTCGGCTGCTCAAGGTAAAACCCTACGAACGCTGTGATGCCTTTATACCCAAAATGACGTCCCCCCCCCCCGCTCTCTTCCCATTGGAAGAAAAACGCGCGCTTGGATTGGTAGTTCATTTCAATCCATTTCGATCCACTCACAGGGTATATATACCACCGCTTGTCTCATAAAGCTTCACCGGTTTTCTCCAAGACCACTCCAGAAGAAACAAAAAGATGTGGGCTAGTGTCGAGTCATCTACGATCGTCTCGGGGATGTTGTTTGACCCAGCATTCCCAATGTATGTAAAAGCCTCATGGGCTGTTACGAAGATCACAGAGACCGCTATCTGGAAGAGACGAATTTATGTCGAAAGACAAGGATGTTTGAAGAGGGTGCTCCTCTACGGACCAGAAGTCCGTAGAAGTCTCAGAAAAAGAAGACCCTCCAGGAGATGTCTATGTTAACCAAAAACTACAACGGCCCTTTTCAGTGCCACCCATTTTTCAAGAAAAGATTAATTTTCATTATTATTGCCATATGTGTGTGTGTGTGTGTGTGTGTGTGTGTGTGTGTGTGTGTGTGTGTGTGTGTGTGTGTATGACCCCCAAGTGCCCCACGCCTGTTCCTCTTTCTCGTATGACCCCCAAGTGCCCTCTCCATGTTTAATTCTCGTATGACCCCAAGTGCCCTTTCCATGTTAAATTCCCCTAGACCCTATAAAATTTTACCTTTTTAACATAGGCGACCCCATTGACCCCCAACACCCCCATATAACTACTGATATATAATTCCGTAACATCCTCACCCTTATGGAAAAAGAAACGTTTTATGCAATAAAACTTTCTTTTAGTACATACTTATAACATTCATGTAACTGATTACATATAACAAAATTAATACATGATACAGTCATGTATACAAAACAGTGTAACGGTAGTATTATACACTTGCAAGTGCATCAGCAATTCAATTTTACTTAGAAATAGACGTAACTTTAGCTTCTATTGGTTTTATTTGTCCATGTCCCACAATGTACTCAGTGAAATATCGATCGAGAGTAGTGTACTGGGGGTACTGAGGTACAAAGGGGGCACTTGGGGTACAAACGGGAGTTTAACATGGAGTGGGGCACTTGAGGCCCATACGGGAGTTTAACATGGAGTGGGGCACTTGAGGCCTTTACGGGAGTTTAACATTACGGGGGTGGGGAAAGGGAGGGAGGGAAATAGAATTAATCTTTCTTGAAAAAGGGTGGTCCTAATACGTCATCTACTATCCAAACACCCCATACTACACTATCCAACACGCCGTGTGTAGTGACCTTCTGCCTAGTGGCTATATCTATATAGCTTAGAGTTATATATAAAGCATTACCTATACCTCAGATCATGTTGGAGGTGTCAGTAAATTTGCATATATTGTACCTATGTTATAAATAGCTTTGATCAAGGGAACTAACTTATAATAACACTAAAATGGACGTGACTAAATGTTGTATTAAACTTCGGGAACCGTCACGGACTTTAGCGTTGACTAGAAAAAATCCGGAACATTAGATTATAATGGCCTAGACTAAAAGTAACACTAAACTTCCGAAATTGTACCGGACGTTAGCGGAGACTGAAAATAATCCCGAAAAAAAAAAAATGGAAAAAATTGGCTGACTAAAAGTAACACTAAACTTCCGAAATTGTACCGGACGTTAGCGGAGACTGAAAATAATCCGGAAAAAAAAATAGAAATTTTTTTTTGATTTTTTAAATTTTGTTTATATCAAAACACACACCACACAAACTACAATTTTTTTTTTTTTTTTTTTTTTTTTGGGAAGGGGAAATTTTTAAAAAAAACAAATCAAAACACACAAACACACTATCTACATTTTTTTTGGGAAGGGGAAATTTTTTAAAAAACAAATCAAAACACACAAACACACTATCTACATTTTTTTTGGGAAGGGGAAATTTTTTAAAAAACAAATCAAAACACACAAACACACTATCTACATTTTTTTTTTTTTTTGGGAAGGGGAAATTTTTTAAAAAAACAAATCAAAACACACAAACACACTATCTACATTTTTTTTTTTTTTGGGAAGGGGAAATTTAAAAAAAAAAAACAATCAAAACACACAAACACACTATCTACATTTTTTTGGGAAGGGGAAATTTTTTAAAAAACAAATCAAAACACACAAACACACTATCTACATTTTTTTTGGGACGGGGAAATTTTTTAAAAAACAAATCAAAACACACAAACACACTATCTACATTTTTTTTTTTTTTGGGAAGGGGAAATTTTAAAAAAAAAACAAATCAAAACACACAAACACACTATCTACATGTTTTTGGGAAGGGGAAATTTTTTAAAAAACAAATCAAAACACACAAACACTATCTACATTTTTTTTTTTTTTTGGGAAGGGGAAATTTAAAAAAAAAAACAAATCAAAACACACAAACACACTATCTACATTTTTTTTGGGAAGGGGAAATTTTTTAAAAAACAAATCAAAACACACAAACACACTATCTACATTTTTTTTTTTTTTTGGGAAGGGGAAATTTAAAAAAAAAAAACAAATCAAAACACACAAACACACTATCTACATTTTTTTTGGGGGGGGAAGGGGAAATTTTTTAAAAAACAAATCAAAACACAACCATTTTTTTTTTACTTTTTAAATTTTTTTTATATCAAAACACACACCACAAATATACAATCCATTTTTAAAAAAAAAAAAAATTTTATTTGATGGACTGCAAAAGTTGTTGTTGTTGTTGTTGTTGTTGTTGTCTTTGCTGCTGCTGCTGCTGTTGGTGCTGTAGTCTATTTCTTTCCTCCCAATTTTAGATCGATAGAAAGAGAGGGAAAGTGTTTGTTTTTTTTGGTTTGGTGGGTAAAAAACAAACCACACAACACCATTCAGATATATACATCAATAATAATAATTATATTTTATTCAATGTATATACATTATGTTACTCGTGGTAATAAAACAATTTCATATAAGTCCAATACAGTTCAATACACTTCCATATATACCTTTTCATTCTCTTATTGTTCTGACACTTCAGGAAGATTCTTGTCTACAATTCTCTCATAACTTTCTTCTGGACTCTCATTGATAAACTCCAACTTAATAAAATGTCCATTATCATCTCGAATCCACTTCCTTTTTTACAAATCCTTTTTTTATTTTTTATTTAAAAAAAAAAAAAACACAAACACACTCTTTACAAACATACTCCACACACCCATTTCTTATTTAAATTTTTTTTTTTTATCCAATACATACACCACACCATCCATTGCGCTGACCTAAAAATAGGGTTCAGATCGACAGTGAGATAATAGATAGAGGGGGGTGACTTCAGATCGATAGAAAGAGAGAGATAGAACATAATCATTATTATTTCAAATTCAATAAAAAACCACACAACACCATATTTTTGTCAACAATCAACAAAATTGTTTATTCAACAATAACTATTCTAGCATAAAAATACTAACCATTCAACCAGAAATTTTCAAACAGGAACATATTTACAAGGTTGACAACGTTGCGAAGGTAAAGTAAATGTGAAACTGTCTACATCTACATCATTTTGATGTACACTACGATGGTGAGCTAAAGACAAGAGATAACCATAACGTTGACAAAACCATTGTTGTACTTTAGCATCATTTCGAACATAGTCACTATCAAAATAAGTCAGTAAATGTTCTAAGGAATATCCAAGACTGCGTTGATGAAGATAACGAACACAATATTGTCCACACACCATAGAATCTGATCCTTGTAGTCTCACTCGTGTTCTGGCCATCGAGAAATAAATCCAGTAAACTCGGTTTTAGGTTCTGAATGAATGACTTCGTCATCATCATCATTTGTGGTAGTTTGTGACTTCTCACAAAATTCCTCATCTATTTCCATAGGTTCTTCTTCTACGTGTTGCATCTTTTTTTTCTTCTTCTAATAGTCTAGAATCACTTCTCTCAAACTGTTGATTTCTAGAGTATTATCAAATTCTGCATACAAGACGACGTTGACTGTGTCGGGTAGAGGATCTGCAAACTGAAGTTCCACACGAAGTGGGCCTGATTTTATAGGGTGAAAATGTCCTTCATCGCTGCCTTGGTCCGGAGTGAAATCAAATCCCCACAAAGCATACCCTCCTGCATAATCCTCGTACGAAATGCCGTGGCTGGTGTCGCGCCCTAACTGGCCTGTGGCTTCAAACAGGCTCAGGTAAGATCGCAAGTAATTTTTATGGCCGTCGCTAAAGTTAGGTTCAAAAGGTCTGGTACACAAGGTCTTGCCATCTCGACTGACTTCTATCTTGGAGACGTTGTAGTGTTTAAACTCGAACGGATTCTGATCGTGGACTCCGTTGAGGGCTGCATTACTGACGATGCCAATCAGCAAACGTTTGGGGAGCTGTCCTTGGAAGATGTGATCTTCGACTTTGGATCGGAGTCCAGCGGCTATGGTAAAGGTTTTCACTTCCACTCGTCGCACAGGATACTTAGCAGTGGTTCTGCTCAAGGATTGACTGATGTCATTGGCTACTTTTGGTAAGACTTCTACACGTCGCACGTAAAGTTTGGCTTCTTGGATTTTGGTTTTCCACTCGTTAGCATGAGCCATCAAATGGAAGGCGGCACTACTGCGATTAAGTCTCAGGCGTACATCTACTCCGTTCAACAAATACTTGTCTTGCAACCACATGTCCAAATGCAAACGATCCATCAGTTCTAAACTTCGTCTGATTTTCTTTCGACGGTCGTTGAATCCCACATTGTGAGGGACTGCTGGAGTTATAGGATCACCATCATTAGCAGAAGTCTTCGCCGGTACTGACAGCTCTGTGTCGTTGAACTTTTCCGAGGTGTCAGGTTTCCAGACCACCGAAGCATCCAGATGAGTGTTCTTGGCTTCTTTTCCATACGTCAAGAGATTTTCCAAATAAGCACGGTAAGGGTAAGTATCCAAACTGCTGCTGACCAGTTTGTTATTCAAGTACAAATCTACTCCGCTGAACAAGGAATGCATGAAATTATTGACGGGTGCCACTCGGGCAGCTTCCCCAGGAAGGGTGTTGTCATTTTTTTGTACTTGAAGTTTCAGGTACAAGTAACTGTTATTCAGATCGATGTAATCTTCGGTTTGTCCTTTGATTTCAAATTCGATAGGAGCTGATTTCGTCAAAGACGATACAGGATGAAATTCCACCCATTGGGATTCTTGCATCGTCATCATGGTGGGAGGCATAGAAAACATATCCAGTTCTGACT
Organism: Margaritifera margaritifera; assembly: GCA_029931535.1. NCBI lineage: Eukaryota > Metazoa > Mollusca > Bivalvia > Unionida > Margaritiferidae > Margaritifera > Margaritifera margaritifera. The sequence goes on along the minus strand of JAQPZY010001297.1, from coordinate 1,308,577 downwards.
TGGTACATTCGCAAGAATCTCGGTGCATCATTTTCACAGTTATTAATAATCAAACACGTCTAATTCTCTACCAGTTCTTCTTCTTTTCTTATTCTTTTTGGAACTGCCGTGTGTTTTTTTATGAACTTTGAAAGGATTTAGACGTTGTTGTCGTCTCTTTCTACCTTGTCCTTGCTGCTGTGAAGTAATGCCAGGGTCTGAAGCGTGAAGCGTATTTATAGGATTTTCTTGGAGGCCTAAAAGATCTTTACCAGTCGTCATCAACACATTTTTGCCTGCTCTCATAAAAGCTTCTTTAGGATTTTGTTTGTCGATGAGGACATTTTGCAAAAATTCTTTTCCTTGTGTCAAAGCGGCATCTTTTAAGGCATGAAATCCTCGAGTCACCATCGGTTTCAAAATAGGAGCTACCGTCCGAAAAGCCGATTTTAACATATCTCCTAAACCATGTCCTCGTTGTCGAGCCACTCCTTGGTACACTGGATACATTTTTTTTTTGTTTGGGAGGTTAGTTACAATTCGTTAGAGAACTTGTTTTTTTCGAAAATGTAGTTTCACCGTGACTTTTCCTTTGTCAATGAATGGCACATCTTGTCCCAAATCTCCTTTTATACTAATGTTGACACTGTCAAAATACGATTTACTGACTGGAAGATAATGAGGATGTACAAATTCACGGTGAACGTGAAACGTGTTTCCACCTTCTTCGTACGCACCAGCAGCAGTATCCACTTTGAAAGGAATGACTCTCAGTAAGGGAGCAGCTGTGTGACCCACCACGTTGTACTCCACCACATCGGAGTACACAAACATTAAATTCAGTCCAACGTTCAATTCGATAGGGGTGCGAAAAGCCTCTCCGAAATCTGTGTTGGTGTGGATTGTTCGTTCACCATGATACTTTTTATTTCCACCCAAAATTTCAAACAACCCAGCAGAAAAACCGATGGTCATGAATTTTCTTTCGTGCGCGGGTAAGTGTTTGTCTTCTTTCTCGTCAAATGGCTTTCCCTCATGCCCTTTCAAAAATTGTATCCAGATACGGCGTGCCACAGGATGGTATTTGATCTCTACCCATTTTTGGTTTTTTTCCAAGGCTTCGCCAAATTGGGCTTCGAAGACGGCCGCAATCGTCTCCACCAAATGTTGAGCGCTAAAATAATACCCTTCAGGAATTCTCATGCGATAGGTCGAGTAGGGAGTATTGTCAGTTTTTGAACTCATTTTTTTCCCAATTTCAGGATCATGAGCGTCCAACTCTTTTTGCACTTTTTCGTTATAGATTGCTACGTCAAAAATGGTTTGATTTCCAGACACATTCTTGATTTGCGTAGGATGAATGATTTCTACCAAAGCCACTTCCCAATGAGCGTCGTGATCCAATTGGAAGGCCTGAGGTAATTTGGCCGTGAAACAACATAATTTGTTGTTGGGAAACACATCCATGGAACTGTCACTGGGTAAAGTTAAATAAAATTGGTCATTCATAGTTCTAAGGTGGTTCTGGTGTCCGAGGAGTCACTCAAGTGGACAGAAGAAGAATGATGTTCAAAAGGTTCCAAAAGAGAATTGGTATTGTGGTGGTGACTGGACGAAGAAGAAGGTGAACTGGCGTTGTTCGAACTAGCGTGGTTGTTGCTATGGCTGCTGTTGTCTGTCGTCGTAAATTTCAAAGAGGGACTGGGTAAAAGATAACCGATGCAACTGCTCAGTAAAATGGTCCACAATTGTTTGTCTCCTTGTTGTAAACTCAAATTAGCAATAGCTGCTCTGATGACACAATACACTACAAAGATTTGGCAGAAAAAGACGATTTGATTTTAGGCACACGTTCTCCGCACCACACCCAAAGGGGTTGTTTTTGTAATTCTTGAAGAGAACTCTGTGAAGGAGTCGTTGAAGTCGTCTGGGTGGAAACTGTGTTGAATGGCATGTTGTGAGTTTACTTCTTTTTCTTTTTATAGTCGACGACTTGAGAAGCCGCAATCCAAGAATCAAAACTAGGAGGATATCCTTTCCAACGTACTTTGACTTCTTCTACTCGACGTTTACCTACTTTGCGTGTTCTTTGTTCGAGAATGCTTTCGATGTCGTACAAGGCGTCTTCTTTTTTAGTCACTCGTTGTAACTCAGGCAAGTAAAATGTTCCTTTGAGAACTTCACCGTGCATGTCTTCCAATTTATAGACGGGAGGATCACGTCCACGGACGGGGGTAGTGACACGAAACAATTCGGTGGTCCAGTTAGGTAAATAACCTTTGTCAAAAGTACGTTTGGTTTTTCCGATGCGAACCCAATCTCCCGTCTTTAACTCCAACAAGGTTTTTCTTTTTCTTTTTTTTTTTCTTCTGGGGTGGTGAACCAAATAATTTATCAAACACGGTCACTTCGTTTTCAGGGCTGACCTCTTCGGGGGCACATCCGATGCTACGATGGTACGATTGATTGTACGCTTTGACCAAACGAGGTAACACGTCGATGTACTTGAGAGTATGTTGATGTGTAAAATATTTCCACATACGTTCTTTCAAAGTTCTTTGAAAACGTTCCACGATACTGGCTTTGGTTTCAGGATTTTCGGTAGTAAAAAAATGAATGTGTCTTTGTTTCAATTCTTTTTGAAAAGCTTTGTTTAGAAATTCGGTACCTTTGTCCGTTTGCCATCGTAAAGGTTGGCGTCCACTTTGTTTCAAGACCAATTTTAAGGCTCGTACCAATTCGGTACTGCTTTTAGAAGTCAAAGGTACGACCCAAGCAAATTTGGAAAACACGTCGATGACACAAAACAAATATTTGTGACCACCATTGTAAGTGGCTAAATGAGAGACGTCAGCTAAATCGGCTTGCCATTGATGATCGATCCCTTCCACTTGAGTGGTACTACTAGAAAATTTACGTCGAATGGGTTTGTGTAACGTGTACGTCGATTGTTCTTGTAACCATCGTCGTACTTCGGGCAAACGTACACTTTTCAATTGACTTTTAGCAGCTCGATATAATTTTTGAACTCCTCCGTAACCAGCAGCATGGCCAGGATTGTAATAAATGGTGGCTAACAGTTTCTCCATGATGATGATGATGATTTCCTCAAGAATAAGTTAACCAAGTTCCAATACTCTTTTCTTCGTGTGGTATCTTTTTGGATTGTTGTTGTTTACGTGTCCGACGTGCTACTGGGGTAAAGGTAGTTTGAACAGGGGTCATCGGTTCTGTTTTGACTTCTTTCTTCACTTCTTCCTTTTTCTTTTCTGAGGGTAAAGGGGTAGACCTTTTCTTTTTTATCCAATCCGGTGTGGCTAACTTTTTTAATTTTTTAAGAGGTGGAGTTAGTAAAAACTCTTCTTCTTCTTCTTCTTCTTCTTGGACGGTCATCCCTGTACCGGTGTCTGTTTTAGTGGTGACTTTAGGTTCGCTTTTCATCAGAGCCTTAAAATCTCTCAAAGTGGGTGAAGCTGTTTCGTCGACTGCTTTTTGACGAAAGAGTTGTAGACGTTGTAAAAGTTGACCGTACCGTTGGGATTTTTCTGTTTCGGACACATTGTTTCGTTCCATCAGGGATTGTATTTCTTGTTGTAACTGAGACATTTCGTTAAGATTAGGATTGGGTGGTAAATGAGGTATCCGTTGTTCGTTCCAACGATGAAATTCCATCCATCGTTTGTAAGGTACTAAAGTCAGTTTTCGTCCTTCCATTTCATCCAAAGGTACCAAAAAGTTGTGGTCTTTTCAGAGAAGGGTGGTCCTTTTTATCTTCTTTTTTTGGGGAGGGGTTATCGCATGACCCCTCCTAAAAGTGGTCCAGCAATCGTTCCTAACAAAGGAGCGGCTATTTTTAACAATGGTCCTATCAACATAGGTAGAAATCCACCTCGTTGTACCAACATTTTCTTCTTTTGTTGAAGAGGTATTTTCTTTTTCACCATTTGACGAAGAACGTTCCGATGTTTCCCTAATTTTTGTTTCTGTATCTTAGACAAAGGTACCGTTCCTTTTAACACGTTCAAACAACATTCACACACGGTATCGATGATTTCTTTAGGAGCTGATTGAATGAGTTGTTTTCGCATGGGAGGTTTGGATTTGTTCAGGACAGACAAGACATCCCAATGTTTGGCTAGACGAGGGGGAAGAAGTCGTCCTTTTTTACTGGTTTTCTTCTTTTTTTGGTGGTGGTGGTGGTGGTTGTGTGCACGTTTGGGAGCCATCTTTTTTAGTCAGTAGAAAACAAGTCTGAAGTCTTTTAGCAGGGTACCCTTCTATTTTATACTGGAACACGTCTCCACTGATTGTCTGCACGACGTACCAACTTCACGACAGGTCTCACTTGACGTTGAGGTGTTTTCAAGGGACTAAATCGACTCAATTCTTGTTTGGATAAATCTACTAAACTTTGTAAGATACCAGTTCTTTCTTGGACTTTGGTTTTAGGGGATGGTACTTTGTTGGCGGCCGCTGCCATAGCCAGATCAGCCGCTGTCGTCGAGGGTCCCGAAGGGGTGACTTTCGAAATAGGTTTCCATTTTTGCATCAAATTAGGAAACACTTGTCTTAAGTCCGGTTTGGCAGGCATCATCGTGAAGGGTGGTGAAGAAGACAAAGATGATGGGGACGAAGGAGAAGGAGACCTCGTCACGGTTGTTTGTCGTGGTGTCTTGCGGGTGTACGTTTGCGTCCTGGCCGCAGTACCTCTCTTGCGGCCGGTGCTAGTGGTAGGTGTTTTCTTCTTCTTGGTAGAACTTTTCTTTTTCTGGTGGGTGGTTTTCTTTTTCTTTGGACTTTTCTTCTTTTTGGGTGCTTTGGGTTTTTTGGCTTTGGCATCATTAGGATCCCATTTCAAAAGGGAACGAATCATGACCCCTCCTAAAGAACCACTTCCACCAGGAGTTAAAATGATTTGTTTTTTAGTCCGTGAATCGATTCTAGGATCAACCAGTTGTGACAATGCTCCTTTATGTCTTTGAAAAAAACGTTGAGTTTGATGAGGGATGTGAATGATGCCTTGCAGTAATTGACGTGCTGTCAAAGTAAACCATCGTAACACTTCTTTCAGACTCGCTTCTAACAAATGAGCACGGACTTGTGCATTTTTTTCACGACTGATGCCATACAAGGCACGAATCAATTTAGCCGAAGGATGAGATTGAAAGGAAGTCATCTTCTTCTCTCAAAAAGAGTGTGAGACAAAAATGACGCTGTAGGTTGTTTTTATAGTTTTTTTCAAAAATGGGTCGAAGGGGACGTGTAAATGACAGGACCACCTTCTTCACCCCAAGGGTGAAACAATTGGGCACGAAATCTCAAATAGTCAGGAGTGGTCGGTTTTAAGTCGATGAGTAAATACTCGTGAGGGGTTTGAGTGGCATCGTCGTACGCATAATTGAGCCAAGGAGCCCCTAACTGTTTGGCTAACACTTGTACTTGAGATTTGTCTCTGGGGCTTTTAAACAAGACCACGTAATGAGCATTCAAACTAATGGTTCGATGGGCTTTACTTTGCTGAAATAAATTTTGAGTAATGTAGACAATACTAGCATTACGATGGTGTCCTTTTCGTGTAAACCAAAGTTTAATTTCTTCTTCGTCTTCTCCTAACATGTCATCAAAAATAACTAAATGAGTTTGACTCACGTCAGACACGATTCCATCGTCTTCGTGAGGAATACCATCCACAAATGAAATGGTTTCTCCTTGACTTTCTTTCAATAACGTGTAAGACGGTTGCCACTCTTTGTAACACCACACGATACGTTGAGGTGGACGATCAAACAAATCAGCTTTGTGTTCGATCAATCGTTTGACAAATTCGGTTTTCCCTGAACCACTCGGTCCAGCAATCAACATGTTAAATGGATGGCGCAGATACAAAGCATTCCAACTTTGACGATCTAACTTTTCGTCAATCACTTTGGCGACAGAAGCAGAAGAGGTAGACGAGGTAGAATAAGAAGATAATGTAGCCATGTCTGAGGTAAGAAGATTTTTGAGAAGAAGACAAAGACCCAAGACATTTTATACATTTTCATACACGTTTATTTTTTTATTTTTTTTAAAAAAAAACAACCAACCAACCAACAAAAACATATTTTTTACAACTTTACACGAACACGAAGAAGTGAATTAGTGAGAAAATATGCAATTAAAATGAACACGTACACAATGAAGACTACCACTAAAACCATCAAACTGTCATATAAACACGTCAATGTACAACAATAGTTTCGTGTCCTAGTCATGAAAGACACCCTTGAAAGAGGGTATAGTGTAAAAATCGAGAAATGACTTTGAGTTTACGTTTCACTTGGATTTTGACAAACTCTTGGTAAATCCGTTTTCGTAACTTCAAAGGCATGCCAGCAATGTACTTGGGTAAAGTTTCCGATTTGGAAAGAAGTAACTCTCTTTTGTATTCTTCACGATACTGGTGATAGTTTTTCTTCAAAATCAGATTTCTGATACGGTGAAAGTCACGTTAGTGTGCAAATCGAGGAATGACTTTGAGTTTGGGTTTCACTTGGATCTGGACCAACTCTTTGTAAATGCGTACTCGCAACTTCGAAGGCAAGTCACAAATGCGATCTTCTAAAACTAGGGACAAAATACTGGTAAATGCGTTCTCGCAGCTCCAAAGGTAAACCACAAATGTATTCTTGTAAAGTATCCTCCGACATGTTTTTTTACTTCTTCTTGGCATCTGGCTCATCGTACCCGTACTCTTCTGAGGCTACTAAAGGTAAGAACTGACAGTGCGGAGACCATCTGGCATGTTCAATGTAAGCTGAGTCGGTAGGCTCCCATTGGTGAAGTCTCACACCGCAACTGAAACATTGAACTTTATCTCCTTCTCCAAAGTAGATAAATCCAGATCTGGCTAAAGCTTTGTCAGTAGTGGATTGTAGTAGAAATTTAGGCCACTTGTCTTTGAACGTCTCGAGTCGATTATCATACTTGGAATAACCAGGCAGAGACACAGGTATCGTCAATTCTTTATGACATTCACAGGTACGTTTAGCATTCTTCCTAATAAAGAAGAAAGGTCGTCCTGCATCTCTAGAGGGACGGTGAGGTACACGTGCTGCATCGACGATGTCCAAGCGTACGGCATCCGTCTGATCGTATGAATCGATGCTGTCAACGCTTACGGAATCCGTCTCGTCGCATGGCACTGCATCACACTCCAAGTCGTAATGGTACTTGGAGTTCACACCACTAGATTTCTCCCTCGGTGGGTGGGTGGCATGAGTATTCTTATTCATCTTTGGTGGGAGGATGACAAAATTAATCTTTTTTTCTTCTTCTTGCTCGGTCAACGTTGAAAGTCACAATGAATGGTTAGGTTTGGAAGGGGTGCCCTTTTTTATACTGCAGATCGGCGTGTCAGTAATGTAAAGTGGTGTGGTCTGGAAGTCTCACTCGCTTCTGGTACACGATTTGGTACACTTTTTGTAAAGGACGAGTGACAATTTGATGATTAGGTAACCGTACGATCTTGTGAGGTTCTAACGTGTGCACTCGAAAGTCTTCCACTTGTCCAGACAGCAAAGCATTTTTTCAAAACCTCAAAGTTAACCACTTGGCTGGTTAGGGATGCCTGCTTGTTGCAACAGGAGTTCTGCTTTGTTTCGTTGTTTGGTTCTGTCCGACTGTCGAATGTTATTCCAGGCTCTTTTCCATTCTTTGCTCTCGTTCTTGTTGGCATATGTTCGCCCCACCACAATAGCCCGAGCAAAGCACATATGGTCTTGAGTATTGTCGATTTGGACGACACTGCGTTTGGTACTTTGAATATCGTCCACCAGTAACGGTTTCCTACTTCGTCCACTTCCTCAAGGAGGGGAAACGTGAGTCAAGTAAAGTGTGGCCTTTCCATCGGTGATGGTAAACTTGTCGTTCGATTGTTGCACATGTTCTATTTTGGACATGACTTTGTCTGGCGTTAATTCTGCCGGGGTGCTGAACTCGATCCAAACAGGACTCTTCAAATTGTCATGATGAATGGCCAGTCTCAATCGATCGTCTTCTTTGGCTCCACATTGTCGTTTCAAGTTCATTAAGACAGAATCCCACAAATCGCTAATGAACCCCGCCGCTTTCTCGGGAGGTACTTTGGACTTGAAGTCTTTAAAGTGAACCGTGTGAGTGTAAGCTGTAGTTTTAAATTTTCGAGAAGTTATTTTTTGAGTCTCTAGAATCCAATAATAATTTTCAGGAGGAGCCAAAGTACTAGGTTGTATTTCTTGGCCTGGGGTTCTGGTAGTGGATTTTGTTTTGGGTGGGTTAGAAGTTTGGGTTTCAGGTTCACTCATCTCCTCTTCGAAGTCACTAGCATGGACTTGAGCTAGTAGTTCATCTAGCGGTGTTTCAGGCGGTACGGAATGTCTTCGTCGTCGTGGCCTCTTTGTTTCTTCTTCTTCTTCTTCTTCTGGTTTCTCATGGCTTCGGCGTGATCTTTTCATCTTGAAGTTTAGTTTGAAGCTGATTGAGTTTCACCCAGGGAACCTATATATATATAGACCTTCTTACCCTCAGAATCACTAGTCGTGATTGAACTTTCAAACTGTGAAGATGGAAAAGTACTGCGCTCGAGATAAAAGTCAAGATACTGGAATTGAACTGAATAAGTATGTTCATAAGGTGTATGATAATTATGCTGCTGACATACTTGGTAATGTCTATCATATGAAGTATGGAAGGAAAGTCAAAGGAAATTTGAATTCATTTGGATTGATAAAGATTAAGGTTACTGGTAAGGAAGGAAAGAGGAAAAAACATACAAATCGAGGGAGATTTGTCTTTGAAGCGGTGAATGGAGTGGATCTACCAAGACAGAGTGAAGTGGTACATCTCAATGATGTACTTGATGATGATAGAATAGAAAATCTTCAAGTGATGACTGCTAGTGAACGAACATGTTTGCATAAACATGTGAAGAATGATAAAGAAAAAAGGAGAGTTAATTTTGGAAGTAATAGAAGTGTGTTGTGCCAGTTTGTTGGTGAGACAGAGGAAAGAAGATTTGAAAGTATGGAAAAGGCTGCTGAATATTTTGATTGTGTTACAGGAAGTATCCGCTTTTGCTGTACTGGAATTTGTAAGTCGGTCTTTTCGAAGAAGTTCCAGAAAAGATTTCAAGCTAGATGGGAAGAGCCAGAGAAGAAGAGTCAAGTCATTGGAGGATTTGTGAGACCTGTGAAATTAACTGACTTGAATTCAGGATTATATAGTCGGATGGATTCCATTCATGATGTGGCAAGGTGTTTTGGATTAGATCATAGTAAAGTTTACAAGATTTGTAAAAAAGAGCGGTGGATTCGAGATGATAATGGACATTTTATTAAGTTGGAGTTTATCAATGATAGTCCAGAAGAAAGTTATGAGAGAATTGTAGACAAGAATCTTCCTGAAGTGTCAGAACAATAAGAGAATGAAAAGGTATATATGGAAGTGTATTGAACTGTATTGGACTTATATGAAATTGTTTTATTACCACGAGTAACATAATGTATATACATTGAATAAAATATAATTATTATTATTGATGTATATATCTGAATGGTGTTGTGTGGTTTGTTTTTTACCCACCAAACAAAAAAAAAAACACTTTCCCTCTCTTTCTATCGATCTAAAATTGGGAGGAAAGAAATAGACTACAGCACCAACAGCAGCAGCAGCAAAGACAACAACAACAACAACAACAACAACAACAACAACAACAACTTTTGCAGTCCATCAAATAAAATTTATTTTTTTTAAAAAAATGGATTGTATATTTGTGGTGTGTGTTTTGATATAAAAAAATTTAAAAAGTAAAAAAAAAATGGTTGTGTTTTGATTTGTTTTTTAAAAAATTTCCCCTTCCCAAAAAAAAAAAAATGTAGATAGTGTGTTTGTGTGTTTTGATTTGTTTTTTTTTTTAAATTTCCCCTTCCCAAAAAAAAAAAAAAATGTAGATAGTGTGTTTGTGTGTTTTGATTTGTTTTTTAAAAAATTTCCCCTTCCCAAAAAAAATGTAGATAGTGTGTTTGTGTGTTTTGATTTGTTTTTTTTTTAAAATTTCCCCTTCCCAAAAAAAAAAAAAAATGTAGATAGTGTGTTTGTGTGTTTTGATTTGTTTTTTAAAAAATTTCCCCTTCCCAAAAAAAATGTAGATAGTGTGTTTGTGTGTTTTGATTTGTTTTTTTTTAAAAATTTCCCCTTCCCAAAAAAAAAAAAAATGTAGATAGTGTGTTTGTGTGTTTTGATTTGTTTTTTAAAAAATTTCCCCGTCCCAAAAAAAATGTAGATAGTGTGTTTGTGTGTTTTGATTTGTTTTTTAAAAAATTTCCCCTTCCCAAAAAAATGTAGATAGTGTGTTTGTGTGTTTTGATTTGTTTTTTTTTTTAAATTTCCCCTTCCCAAAAAAAAAAAATGTAGATAGTGTGTTTGTGTGTTTTGATTTGTTTTTTAAAAAATTTCCCCTTCCCAAAAAAAATGTAGATAGTGTGTTTGTGTGTTTTGATTTGTTTTTTAAAAAATTTCCCCTTCCCAAAAAAAATGTAGATAGTGTGTTTGTGTGTTTTGATTTGTTTTTTAAAAAATTTCCCCTTCCCAAAAAAAATGTAGATAGTGTGTTTGTGTGTTTTGATTTGTTTTTTTTTAAAATTTCCCCTTCCCAAAAAAAAAAAAAAAAAAAAAAAAATGTAGATAGTGTGGTGTGTGTTTTGATATAAACAAAATTTAAAAAATCAAAAAAAAATTTCTATTTTTTTTCCGGATTATTTTCAGTCTCCGCTAACGTCCGGTACAATTTCGGAAGTTTAGTGTTACTTTTAGTCAGCCAATTTTTTCCATTTTTTTTTTTTCGGGATTATTTTCAGTCTCCGCTAACGTCCGGTACAATTTCGGAAGTTTAGTGTTACTTTTAGTCTAGGCCATTATAATCTAATGTTCCGGATTTTTTCTAGTCAACGCTAAAGTCCGTGACGGTTCCCGAAGTTTAATACAACATTTAGTCACGTCCATTTTAGTGTTATTATAAGTTAGTTCCCTTGATCAAAGCTATTTATAACATAGGTACAATATATGCAAATTTACTGACACCTCCAACATGATCTGAGGTATAGGTAATGCTTTATATATAACTCTAAGCTATATAGATATAGCCACTAGGCAGAAGGTCACTACACACGGCGTGTTGGATAGTGTAGTATGGGGTGTTTGGATAGTAGATGACGTATTAGGACCACCCTTTTTCAAGAAAGATTAATTCTATTTCCCTCCCTCCCTTTCCCCACCCCCGTAATGTTAAACTCCCGTAAAGGCCTCAAGTGCCCCACTCCATGTTAAACTCCCGTATGGGCCTCAAGTGCCCCACTCCATGTTAAACTCCCGTTTGTACCCCAAGTGCCCCCTTTGTACCTCAGTACCCCCAGTACACTACTATCGAGCCTACCGTATGTATACTCATAACACGACAGCTGTTAGAATAAGAACAGAGATCATCAACTAATAAACTATACAATTATTAAAAGAAAAAGATATATAATTCCGTAACAAAAGGTTGTCTTCAAAGTGGTTTTCAAATGATTAGAATGTATTATATCCATTGTCCTGCACATACGTGCGTCAACTGCGGTACAAGAACTGAGTGTTTGTTTACACTATTCATGCAGTTTTAATCAGCAAAATGGGTAAAATTAGTGAATCTTTTGAATGAATAGTTTCATTTTCTCGCATACCACATCAATGAAGAAACGCTCACTATATATATATATATATATATATATATATATATATATATATATATATATATATATATATATAGAGAGAGAGAGAGAGAGAGAGAGAGAGAGAGAGAGAGAGAGAGAAGGGAAAGAAACAAACATGGCAAAGTACGGTGCAGCCATTCTGAGAAACTGGCCCTGAGCTTTCAAAATCTACGGATTCTTTTTTCAAGGCGAACGACACAAACAAATAACAATTCAAAACACGAAAAAGTAAACAAGCTATCTATATACATACTGTTACGTTATTGAAACTAAAGTCGAATATGATATTTAGATAAAAGGCGTTTATTGACAGTTACTGGCACGTCCGACTACTTTCAATATGCGCGTTTGCGCACTTTCTAACTTAAGTATTGTGAAGACCTTTTATAGATACCCAGCAAGCCGCAGTCCCTGGGCGCCAATACTGTCTACTGCACGCTGTCCGTCCGTCTCCTCCTCCCCTGCCATCTTTCACCGTGTTAAATTTGGTCAAAGCTATGCCCAGTTGCTTATTTCTTGTGGGCGGTCCATAGGATGGTGCCTGACATGTGGCACATAAGGTTATCTGTAGGCGCAGTACGTCATTTTCGATCGACCAATGAGAGGGCAGTATTCCATTCAGCGTGTTGCAGTTCCATATTAAGCGGGAGTAATCATAGCCATGTCCAGAGGTAACGTTGGAAAACGGGCTGGCTCTTCTTAAGGGTAGAATAGTGAGTCGACTTCGATATAGGTCTTAAAAGTCGAATCTCTGAGCTAAACATCGGTGCTAAAGTTATTACGCTACGCAAAGTGTAGCTTGAGATATCAGTGTCGATTCTTAAAAAAAAAGTCGCAGGAGAAATGGAAGAAGTGTCCTCCCTTGTATTAATATATACATAATACATACTTGTAAGCAACGATACGAGTGCCAGTGGGTTAACCATACTTTACCGACTTTTTTAATGGTTGAAGGCCAGCGACTGTAGGACGTTGCGTGTCACTCAGAATAACTGCTTTGTTTACTTGGTATTTTCTGATCACATTTAGTGCTGATAGGAGTGCAATAAACTTGACTGCGTAGATGACGCGTATGTCTGCCAGACTCCTTCCAAACACTATGTCTAATTGTGGCATTACCACTCCTGTTGCCATTTTGTTCGGGTCTTTAGTTTTCGATCTGTTTGTGTGTATGTGCTGTACTTATCTGCAATGTTTACGAATATTTTCGCTCTGAGCCCAATTGGACCGTCTTTATCATTTCCTAATTGTGCTATGTTAAAATTTACTTGTGGTGTGGAGCAGATCCACTGTGGATCTTCAAGATATTTTACTTTATCATGTTGTATTTCTGCGATTCCTAGTTCCTTTATAACGTTAGCAATGATCTTTCCGCTAGGTATTTTATTTTTCATGTTTTTCTCGGAATGGTTTGTCGTAACTTTGTATGGTCTGTACTGTTAATTGGTCGCTCCGTGTATTGAAATACAGGTGTAATACATGAGCATCATTTCTTTGCGCCGTAGTCGTAGTGGGGTTTCTCCTATTAATATGAGGGCTTCCTCCGTCGATGTCCTAATGAGTACACCGGTGCATGCGCCAAGCGCTTTACATTGAAATATGTTGAGTATTTGGAGCACCGTGACGCTAACTGATCCGTATACTTGACATCCATAGTCAAGTTTAGATTGAAGTAGTGCTGGGTATGGTGTTATGAGCGTGGCTTGATCGGTCCCCGAGTCGGTTCCTTTAATATTACGGATAAGGTTAATATCTTGATTACATCGTGTTATTAGCTCGTTGATATGGGCTTTTCAGGTTAGCCCTTCATCGAGTATCATGCCTAGGAACGTCCCTTGCTTTTCAAATCTCATTTGTTTTCCATTTAGATATAGTTAAGGTTAGGGTTGGTATTCTGGGTCGCCTGTGTGAAAAACTACACCTACTGCGTTCTTTCATCTTTTTGGTTTTTTCCTATTCCCAAATTTTGTTAATTAGGTCTAGTATTTTTATTACTAATTTATCTAGGATGTTTTTGTATATCTCATATCCTATTGTGTCTTCTCCGGTGGATGTTTTTTTTCCCCCCGTTTAACGCTTTCGTCCACTCAGCTTTAACGAAACGCACATTTAACGGGACGTTATTGTCCCCCTTCCAGTTAATAATATAGTTTTTTAATTCTTTTCAAACTCTTCTTTTGGTTTTATGAAATTTTGACTTAAGTCGGCGTCGCTACTCGTGTTGGAAAAAAATTCTGCACATTTTTCTGCTTTATTTTTATTTGGTATTTCCAGGAATATTTTAAGTAAACGACTTGTTTGCGCCCTTAAGTTTCTTTATCTCCTACCATACGTGTCTAGAGTTAGTTTTTCGGTCTTTTCCTAAGTTAATTTATCTGCTGTCATACCTGTCTATATTTAGATTTAGGTCTAATTTTGAGCAGTAGTCTCTCCGGGATTTTTGCTTAGCTGAGAATATTACGTTTTTGACCGCATTTTCTTTTTCTCTTTAGCTTAGAAAGTCCGCTGAATTTTTTGTGCTGTGAAACCTATTACCCCCTCTCCCCCCCCCCCCCTACACACACACTTTATTTTTCTTTCTTAACGGCTATATTAAAGTCTTCATTCCACCACGGGATGGCTGGTTTAGTTATTGTACCCTTTGTCTTTGCTATTGAGGCTTCCGCTATGTAATTGACGTTAGTAATGATGTTGTAGTTAAAAATATCGGCGTCTTCGTCATAAATGCCCTCGGAGCTGACTTTTGTGCATAGGTACTCAAGCGTTTCCCAGTCTCCTTTTTCGTATTTCCGTCTGGGCAGGGGTGATGTATCCAAGTGTATATGTGTGTGTGTTGGGGAGAACCTAAGTTGTATAGATGTAATTAAAGAAAAATGGTCGCTTCAAACTCTTCTTTAGTTTTTCTGAAATGTTGGTACATGTACTACCTATTTTCCATTTGGTCACCTCTGCTAATTTTGGGGTAAAACGCGTAAGATCTATAGCAGCAGATTTTTTTTTCCTTTTGTCTATACGTGTATTGGAGCCATTGCTTATGAATGTTAGGTTACATTTTTGGCCCATTTTTCTATCGTTATCCGTCTACTATTGGTTCAATCCCTGTCCCATAACTCGTTTTGGGTGTTAAAATCCCATCATATCACCACCCATTCACCCAGGTTATTTTTATTATTTAAGCAACCTCTTCTAGTGAAAAGTTTTTTTATTGTACCGGGTTCATATAGGTTGACAATGATTATGAGGTGGTTCTGTCCTTGGACTTCAACTGCATGTATCTCTAGTTCGCTACATTGTTGTATTTCGGACAGTTCATAGTTTTCTGCTAATCGATTACTTTTTGTAAAGATCGCAGGTCCCTTCCTTTGGCATTAGTGGAACGATGTTTCATGTAATTATTTTTGTATCCTATCATTTTGGGGATATGTGTTGTGTCATTTAAGTGTGTTTCTTGTATGCAAATTATACCTGGTTGTCTGGAAGTTTGTTTCAACTTAACGTTTAAGTGGTCGGCATTTGTTCGAAGAACGAGTGCGTTCCAATGCCAGATAACTATATTTTCCTTATATTTTCTTCAGTTGCCATTTGTTATTATTTTTAATTTTTTATCATTTATTTTATTTTATTTTATTTTATTTTATTTATTTATTGCCATGTTCTTAGAGACATATAATACCTTTTTTCATGGGAACCCACTGAAAGTTTCTCTCCAAATACTCAGCAAATATTGATACAAATCTTCTACTGTGATATCTTTGGTTATTTTCCGTGCTGCTTTTTCTTTGAAGGCTACAGCGTCGGGTTTTGCAATGATATTAGCTGATTTTATTGTTTGCTCCTCTTCTTCTTCTTCCTCAATTATTGCCTCTTTTGCTTTTTTTTCTTCCACTTCTCCTATTCCTATTTCGGGTCCGTTATTATGATTGTTGGATTTTTCATCCCTTCCGAGTTGTTTATTCTCATAGTTAGCCCTTTATTGGTGGCTACAACCTTGTGATCGTGTGTTGGGTTAGTGTTATTTTGGGTATTCCTCGTCTAGGTAATCCCTTGCTTGTTTGTAATAATAGCTCTTTAGTGACCATATACTGAATTGTTAGGGTCTAGCTCTAGGGCATGTACGGTTATTGTGCTTGTGATTCCCTTTGCAATTAGCGCATCGCTGATCTTTTATTCCCGCTGTTGTTCAATGTTTACGTGGCGCAGACCACAGTGATCACACCTGAATCTGTTTCTGCATTTGTTTGTGAACTGTCCCAACCTTTTGCAATTTTTGTACAGATATACCTTGTTGGGTTCTACCCTTTGGTCCGTTTTCACTTGGGTTGGTATTGCCCCCTTGCAAAATAGTACAACAGCGATACTTTCGTGGCCCTATCTGTTTTTTTAGTAGGACCGACCTTTCAATTTTTTTACCGTTTTGTCCAATTAGGGCTTTAATTTAGTCTACTGAGTTATTTCTGTGGACATAGATTACCCCTTTGTTGCGGGGCTTTGTTAATTGTTTCGGGTTATATTCCGTGCACATTTTCTGCTTTACAATCTCGATTTTCAGGGGCCCGAGTTTTTACAATTAAAAAAAGGCGACTTGTCGCTCTATTGAACATTTGACGATTACAACTCCACTCCAATTTATTTTACAGTAAATTCCCCTGGTGTGTTTTTAATAGTACCTCCACCGGGGTAACGACTTTTTCCACACCGTAAAAAAACAATGCCAGCTCAATGGGGAAGGTAATCTTTTATTGCATTTGATTTTTTGGTTTTTGCGGTGGAGTTTACCGTTTTTGCGGTTGGGTTTGCTGTTTTTACGATGGAGTTTCCGGTTGGGTTTGCTGTTTTCCGGTTGAGTTTGTAGTTTTGGCGGTTGGGATTGATTTTGTAGTTTTATTTGTTGGGGAATGGGTATAGCTGAGATAGCTACTAGTATAGTCGTGTCACTAATATTCAGAGGATTTAGCACAGCAGTCACTGGAATTATTTCAAAGGCTTTTTAAGAAAACTTAATTCGCAGAAAGGTTTACAACACGATGAAATAATACCATCAGCCATTGAACAGTATCGATCAGTAATAATGAGATTAAAGATGAGGAGTTCATTTTCCTATTTTCATAGTTAAGCAGTTCAACGAGTACTTAAACCTATAAAACTCAATCATGAAAAAAATATTAAGGGAAGAAATTGAAAAGAAACACCAGTCGATAAATGGACCGCTCAAATGAAGAGGGCTATTTATCGTTCACTCACTCCCTGACAAAGAGATATGTTATACCAATCCAATCGATAACAGAAATGGGAAATATATCTATTTCATTGAAGAGAACTGATTTTGTAGTTGGGTACTACAATGTCTGTAAAGAAACAGTAAACCACACATTCGCTTACACAAATAACAAAAAAAGATACAATACTAAGTCAAACGATTAACAGTGACTTAGACCGTTACGTCAATTTTGCGTGACCCTGACCAATTAACTGATACAGCAAATACAAGATTTGCATTGCAGAGAGTACCAACAGCTTAGCACCTTTTAAGAGAACAATTTGAAATACATCAGGATGTGGAGGTAACAAGTTGAAACTAATTTACCAATTATAAAAATGGAGTGGCAATGACAGAGCTAGCAAAAGCTCTGAGCTACAAAATACAGAAATAAGATTTTAGAAGCTCATAACTTGTTTAAACACAGATTTAAGAGAAGTCCCGCAGTAAGTTAGTGAAAGAGCAAATGATTTACCCAACCAGCTGAGTATAGAATAAATAGTGAGATAGCAAATCTGAGCACAATCTGATCCGAAATGTGACGTTTACAATGTGTTTACAAACTCAGCCAATCAGATGCAAATTTGACCTATTTAATATGTTTGAATGTCGGTCATAATCAAAGTTATGCGAGGTCTTGATAATGTTTGCTTAAATACAAAATCTGATTACAATCAGATGAGAGATATGGCCTCTTGAGTGTACACAAGCTCAGTCAATTGGATGCATGATCACCTCATTAATATGTGTGGATATCGCTCATAATCGAACTCATCTGAAGTCTTGATGTTGTAAGCTTGCAAACAATGTCTAACTGAAATCGGATCATACATGAAGTCCCTAGAGTGTTTACAAACACGTGCTAACAGATGGATGGACTACCCACGACAGACACAGAGCCATACCATAAGCTCACTTTGATTTTGGTCATGTGCATTAAAAACAAAACAAACACATTAATAACAAAAGCTGAGAGAAAACATTAGCTATTTACATCTCTGAATGATAAGGGAAATCGATAGAAAAAAAGTTAAATAATAAGGAAAAATAATTAGATGACAAAAACAGAATCAACACACACACACACACACACATACACATACACACACACAAATCGGAACATTAAAAACTCAAAGTGCTGACGGACCTAATATTTGGTACAAGTTTTTGGAAGTTTTAAGTCTCTGCTTAAGGATCAAAATGGTAAATAAAGCATACACATTTACTTTTTGTGGATCCGTTGACAAATTTAAGGTGAATACATTATACATTCATTTCACATGCAAATCCAAAGGACGTGCCTATATAATTTGGTGAAACGAATCAATAATCACTTATAATTGATCCAGAATCAACACATTTTTATTTAGATATAATTTTATGATGTAGTGAAACCACATTGCTACATCCAGTAACGTCTCAGATATTGTACACACTCAGGAGGATAACTCTGAAAAAATTAAGATAACCAGGTTTAAAAAAACGGATCCACAAAGTAAATGCGTATGCTTTATTTACCTTCTTGATCCTTTTTGCTTATATCACAGTTAGCACACATTTGCTTTGAAATTTGCCTTTTCATAGTGCAAGAACTTTACCAGTGAACCCATGAGAGCTCCTATTTTAACCAATTATTTTCCCTAGAGAACCCCTTGGAATTTTATTTTTAGTACTTCTTACTACCTTGTCATTTTACTGATTGGTCTGTAGGGATTTCAAATCCTCTAAACTGTACAGAATACTGTCAGTTCATCATTGGCATAGCAAGAAATTATTCCCCTCTCCCTTCCTGAAAAACTTAAATGCTGGGGCCCTCCCAATAAACAAAATTGTTTTATGGGAATTTTTAGCCCCCACTGGGACTGTCAAGCCCCACCCCACCCCCAGCAGTTGCTGTGGTTGTTTGGGAGGTTACTCTGCCACTGCTGTGTATCTGTGATAAAAAAAAAAACATGTTGTTTTGCATTTCTAATGATAGCGGTATTTATTTTTTTTTTTTTTGCAGTGGGATCCAATGATAATAACTCTGCCAGGACTGTACATGCTATCAGTTGGAGTTCTGGCCCCTTTTGGTCCCTTATTTTCTTTGGATCTAGCACAGACGTGTCTCCTCTTATCCTTAGATTAATGAATGTCAATGGAATAGTTAATCTCTGTTACACAGACATCACAGTCAACACTCTGCATCTAAGCCCGTAGGTTAGACAACTATGTAGAAACTCCTGTATAGCAGTCCATGTATAGATGGCCACATGTAGGTATTGTTACTCGGGGCACAGGTTCGATTCCTCTTTATCACGAATTATAGCTCTCTAACCTTTTTTCATTATCTTGGTATCATTCTATATCAATTTCTTTTATCAAATAATGTATTAATACATATCGCGTGGGATCTAGGCATAAGCGCTATCTTCTCTGTTTAGTACATAAATGTGAGTTGGTATTTATAATTTCATGTATATGATTTGCATTTCTAAATAGAAATTCGGATGATCTGTGTATTTAGCCGAGTGTTAATTTCTGCATGCCTAGTTATCTGGTTCCCGTGCACCTCAATCCATTTCCATTGACTTTGTTCCATGATGTTTGGAGGGATGATCGCATAGCCGAGTTGATAAGCGCGCTGGCGCATGCTTGATAAGTGATGGGTGTCGATACTCGCGGCAAAGGTTCGATTCCTATATAGGACTAATTATTATACTCTAAACTGTTTGATTATATATGTGACATTTTGTGTAAATTTCTTTTATATTATAATGCATCCATACATATAATATGGGATCCGAGACAGGCACTTTCCTCTGAATCTGGTATAATTGGTGTCAATTTGTAATTATGATTTCGTGTATATACCTTGCATTTCTTAAGAGAAATCCAGCGGGTGTGTGCATTTAGCTGAGTGTTAATTTCCGCTTCCATAGCAGTTGGTTCCCGTGCACCTCGAGCCCTTTCCTTTGACTTTGTTCCATTCTTGGGGTGATGAGCCCATGGTCGAGTAGATAAGAGCGCTGGTGCATGACAGCTAGATCAAGGGATCGATCACCGCATGGAAGTAATTATAATTCTCTACCCAGTTTGATTATACTGGTGTTACACACACATATATTGTTTTTCGTAACCTGAGATCATACTATATAATGACAGAAAAATTGGTAACGGCTCAGTCACAACACATTTTCCAAACGTTTCGAATTAATCGAGCCTTCATCACTAATAAAAACAACTTACAAAAAACAACAACAACAACAACAACAAACACGCAACACAAAAGCCGAAAGAAAACATTTACATAACTAAAATGACTAAATGACAGGGAAAATCTAGTAATAGAGAATTAGTTAATTTTAAAAAATCAGATCCAAATCAGTATGAAAATATGCAAACCACGTATCTATTTTGTGTTATCAAAACTAATGAAAGTTGGGATGATCTGTGTAAATGTGTGTTATACACACGGAGAAGCAAATTGCGTTGTTCCATTTCCAGGTTAAAAGACAAATGAGGCAAACTGTGCATAGCAAACACAGCGCTATCTAAGATAAGAAATTACAATATGTATTAAACTTATATCCCGAAAAATGTATGTGAAGGGACGATAGTAAAGTAAATGTAACATACAAATGTTGAAGCGGGTTACAGAGAGAGAGAGAGAGAGAGAGAGAGAGAGAGAGAGAGAGAGAGAGAGAGAGAGAGAGAGAGAGAGAGAGAGATGTTTTTAATTTTATGATCCTCTCCCATTGTCTCTGTGCTAAAAGAAAACAAGCTTTTTATAGGTATGGAAATTTACTGAATTAAAACAATTTTCAAACCAAAGGATAGCTAGAGTAAAGTATTTAAGACCGACTTCATTCAAATAGTCAGAAAATGCGTTAGAAATACACTGACGCGCAAATGCTATGGGGTGAGAAAAATAAACGCAGTCACACCGTTTAAAAAAAAATCTATCAATTCTGAGTTGAAAACATAAACATTACCATGAAACCAAATACTTTTTAAAATTAATTCGAATAATTTACCTACGTGTAGAAAATCTATTCTTATATGGAAGTCGCGTGATTGCTCTTTTCTACCCATGAGACCATTGGAACGGTATACTATATTCAATGAGTAGATCAAGTCTCTTTTCCACCCATGAGACCATTGGAACGGTATGGTACATTCAATGAGTAGATCAAGTCTCTTTTCCACCCATGAGACCATTGGAACGGTATGGTACATTCAATGAGTAGATCAAGTCTCTTTTCCACCCATGAGACCATTGGAAAGGTATGGTACATTCAATGAGTAGATCAAATCTCTTTTCCACCGATGACACTACGGGAACGGTATGCTACATTCAATGGGTAGATCAAATCTCTTTTCCACCGATGAGACCACGGGAACGGTATGCGACATTCAATGGGTAGATCATATCTCTTTTCCATCCATGAGACAACGGGAACGGTATGCTACATTCAATGGGCAGATCAAGTCTCTTTTCCAACCATGAGACCACTGGAACGGTATGCTACATTCAGTGGGAAAATCAGGTCTCTTTTCCACCCATGAGACCATTGGAACGGAATGCTACATTTAATGGGTAGATAAAGTCTCTTTTCCACCCATGAGACCACTGGAACGGCGTGCTACATTCAATGAGCAGACCAAGTCTCTTTTCCACGCATGAGACCACTGGAACGGTGTGTTACATTCAGTGAGAAGATCAAGTCTCTTTTCCACCCATGAGACAATTGGAACGGTGAACTACATTCAATGAGTAGATCAAGTCTCTATTCAAAGCATGAGACCATTGGAACGGTGTACTAGATTCAATGAGTATATCAAGTCTCTTTTCCACCCATGAGACCATTGGAACGGTATACTGCATTCAATGAGTAGATCAAGTCTCTTTTCCACACATGAGACCATTGGAACGGTGTACTACATTCAATGAGTAGATCAAGTCTCTTTTCAAACCATGAGACCATTGGAACGGTGTAATACATTCAATGAGTAAATCAAGTCTCTTTTCTACCCATGAGACCATTGGAACGGTATGCTACATTCAATTAGACCACGGGAACGGTATGCTAAATTCAATGAGTAGATCAAATCTTTTTTCCACCCATGAGACCACTGGAACGGTATGCAACATTCAATAAGTAGATCAAGTCTCTTTTCCACCCTTTAGACCACGGGAACGGTATATTAGATACAATGGGTAGATCAAGTCTCTTTTCCACCCATGATACCACTGGAACGGTATGCTACATTCAATGAGTAGATCAAGTCTCTTTTCCACCCATGAGACCACTGGAACGGTATGCTACATTCAATGAGTAGATCAAGTCTCTTCTCCACCCATGAGACCATGGGACAGTATGTTACATTCAATAGGGAGATCAAGTCTCTTTTCCACCAATTAGACCATTGGAACGGTATGCCATATTCAATGGGTAGATCAAGTCTCTTTTCAACCCATGAGACTACTGGAACGGTATGCTACATTCAATGGGTAGATCAAGTCTCTTTTCCACCCATGATACCACTGGAACGGTATGCGACATTCAATGGGTAGATCAAGTCTCTTTTCCGCCCTTGTGACCACTAGAACTGTATGCTACGTTCAATGGGTAGATCAAATATCTTTTCCGCCCATGAGACCATTGGAACGGTATGCTAAATTCAATGAGAAGATCAAGTCTCTTTTTCACCCATGAGACCATTGGAACGGTGTACTACATTCAATGAGTAGATCAAGTCTCTTTTCCACCCATGAGACCCCTGGAACGGTGTACTACATTCAATGAGTAGATCAAGTCTCTTTTCCACCCATGAGACCACTGGAATGGTGTGCTACATTAAATGAGTAGATCAAGTCTCTTTTCCATCCATGAGACCACTGGAACGGTGTGGTACATTAAAAGAGTAGATCAAGCTCTTTTCCACCCATTAGACAACTGGAACGGTGAGCTACATTCAATGAGTATATCAAGTCTCTTTTTCACCCATTAGATCATTGGAACGGTGTACTACATTCAATGAGTAGATCAAGTCTCTTTTCTACCCATGAGACCATTGTAATGGTGTACTACATTCAATGAATAGATCAAGTCTCTTTTCTACCCATGAGACCATTGGAACGGTATGATACATTCAATTACAGATCGGGAACGATATGCAACATTCAATGAGTAGACCAATTCTCTTTTCCACCCATGAGACCACAAGAAAGGTATGCCACATTCAATGAGTAGATAAAGTCTCTTTTCGACCCATGGGACCACGGGAACGGTCTGCTAGATTCAATGAGTAGATCAAGTCTCTTTTCCAAACATGAGACCACAAGTCTCTTTTCCACCCAAGTGACAATTGGAACGGTGAACTACATTCAATGAGTAGATCAAGTCTCCTTTCCACCCTGGAGACCATTGGAACGGTGTACTACATTCAGTGAGTAGATCAAGTCTCTTTTCCACCGATGGGACCATTGGAACAGTGTACTACATTCAATGAGTAGACCAAGTCTCTTTTCAACACATGAGACCATTGGAAAAGTGTACTACATTCAATGAGTAGATCAAGTCTCTTTTCCACTCAGGAGACCATTGGAACGGCAGTCTACATTCAATGGGTACATCAAGTCTCTTTTCCACCCATGAGATCATTGGAACGGCATGATACATTCATTTAGACAACGGGAACGGTATGTTACATTCAATGAGCAGACCAAATCTCTTTTCCACCGATGAGACCACTGGAACGGTATGCTACATTCAATGAGTAGATAAAGTCTCTTTTCCACCCATGAGACCACGGGAACAGTATGCTAGATTCATTGAGTAGATCAAGTCTCTTTTCCAACAATTAGACCACTGGAACGGTATGCTACATTCAATGATTAGATCAAGTCTCCTTTCCACCCAAGTGACCATTGGAACGGTGTACTACATTCAAAGAGTAGATCAAGTCTCCTTTCCACCCATGAGACCATTGTAATGGTGTACTACATTCAATGAGTAGAACAAATCTCTTTTCCACCCATGAGACCACTGGTACGGTGTGCTACATTCAATGAGTAGATCAAGTGTCCAATCCACCCTTGAGACGACTGGTACGGTGTGCTACATTCAATGAGTAGATCAAGTCTCTTTTCCACACATGAGACCACTGGAACGGTGTGCAACATTCAATGGGTAGATCAAGTCGATTTTCCACCCACGAGACCATTGGAACGGTATGCTACATTCAATGGGTAGATCAAGTCTCTTTCCACCCATGAGACCACTGGAACGGTATGCAACATTCAATGAGAAGATCAAGACTCTCTTCCACCCATGAGACAACTGAAAAGGTATGCTACATTCAATGAGTAGATCAAGTCTCTTTTCCACCCATGAGACCACGGGAACGGTCTGCTAGATTGAATGAGTAGATCAAGTGTCTTTTCCACACATGAGACCATTGGAACGGTGTGCTACATTCAATGAATAGATCAAGTCTCTGTTCCACCCATGAAACCATTGGAACGGTGTACTACATTCAATGAATGATCAGTCTCTTTTCCACCCATGAGACCACTGGAACGTTGTGCTACATTAAATGAGTTGATCAAGCTCCTTTCCACCCATTAGACCACTGGAACGGTGAGCTACATTCAATGAGTGTATCAAGTCTCTTTTTCACCCATTAGATCATTGGAACGGTGTACTACATTCAATGAGTAGATCAAGTCTCTTTTCCACCCATGAGACCATTGTAACGGTGTTCTACATTCAATGAGTAGATCAAGTCTCTTTTCTACCCATGATTCCATTGGAACGGTATGATACATTCAATCAGACAACGGGAACGGTATGCAACATTCAATGTGTTGACCAATTCTCTTTTCCACCCATGAGACCACAAGAAAGGTATGCCACATTCAATGAGTAGATAAAATCTCTTTTCCACCCATGGGACCACGGGAACGGTCTGCTAGATTCAATGAGTAGATCAAGTCTCTTTTCCAAACATGAGACCACTGGAACGGTATGTTACATTCAATGAGTAGATCAAGTCTCTTTTCCACCCAAGTGACAATTGGAACGGTGTACTACATTCAATGAGTAGATCAAGTCTCCTTTCCACCCAAGAGACCATTGGAACGGTGTTCTACATTCAGTGAGTAGATCAAGTCTCTTTTCCACCGATGAGACCATTGGAAGAGTGTACTACATTCAATGAGTAGATCAAATCTGTTTTCAACACATGAGACCATTGGAAAAATGTACTACATTCAATGAGTAGATCAACTCTCTTTTCCACTCAGGAGACGGTGGTCTACATTCAATGGGTAGATCAAGTCTCTTTTCCACCCATGAGATCCTTGGAACGGTATGATATATTCATTTAGACAACGGGAACGGTATGTTACATTCAATGAGCAGACCAAATCTCTTTTCCACCCATGAGACCACTGGAACGGTATGCTACATTCAATGAGTAGATAAAGTCTCTTTTCCACCCATGAGACCACGGGAACGGTATGCTAGATTCATTGAGTAGATCAAGTCTCTCTTCCAACAATTAGACCACTGGAATGGTATGCTACATTCAATGATTAGATCAAGTCTCTTTTCCACCCAAGTGACCATTGGAACGGTGTACTACATTCAATGAGTAGATCAAGTCTCCTTTCCACCAATGAGACCATTGTAATGGTGTACTACATTCAATGAATAGTACAAGTCTCTTTTCCACCCATGAGACCACTGGTATGGTGTGCTACATTCAATGAGTAGATCAAGTCTCCTATCCACCCATGAGACGACTGGTACGGTGTGCTACATTCAATGCGTAGATCAAGTCTCTTTTCAACCCATGAGACCACTGGAACGGTGAGCTACATTCAATGAGTAAATCAAGTTTCTTTTTTAACAATGTGACATTGGAACGGTGTACTACATTTAATGAGTGGATCAAGTCTCTTTTCCACCCATGAGACCATTGTAACGGTGTACTACATTCAATGAGTAGATCAAGTCTCTTTTCTACCCATGAGACCATTGGAACGGTATGATACGTTCAATTAGACAACGGGAACGGTATGCAACATTCAATGAGTAGACCACATATCTTTTCCACCCATGAGACCACTGGAACGGTGTGCTACATTCAATGAGTAGATAAAGTCTCTTTTCCACCCATGAGACCACGGGAACGGTCTGCTAGATTAAATGAGTAGATCAAGTCTCTTTTCCACCCACGAGACCACTTGAACGGTATGCTACATTCAATGAGTAGATCAAGTCTCTTTTCCACACATGAGACCATTGGAACGGTGTGCTACATTCAATGAATAGATCAAGTCTCTTTTCTACCCATGAAACCATTGGAACGGTGTACTACATTCAATGAATAGATAAGTCTCTTTTCCACCCATGAGACCACTGGAACGGCGTGCTACATTCAATGAGTCGATCAAGTCTCTTTTCCATCCATGAGACCAATGAAACGGTGTGCTACATTCAATGAGCAGATCAAGTCTCTTTCCCACCCATGAGACCACTGGAACGGTGTACTACATTCAATGAGTAGATGAGGTCTCTTTTCCACCCATGAGACCACTGGAATGATGTACTACATTCAATGAGTATATCAAATCTCTTTTCCACCGATGTGACCACTTGAACGGTGTACTACATTCAATGAGTAGATCAAGTCTCTTGTCCACCCATGAGACCACAGGAATGATGTACTACATTCAATGAGTATATCAAGTCTCTTTTCCACCCGTGAGACCACTGGAACGGTGAACCACATTCAATGTGTATATCAAGTCTCGTTTCCACCCACGAGACCACTGGAACGGTGTACTACATTCAATGAGTAGATCAAGTCTCTTCTCCACCCATGAGGCCATTGTAACGGTGTACTACATTCAATGAGTAGATCAAGTCTCTTTTCTACCCATGAGACCATTGGAACGGTATGATACATTCAATTAGACAACGGGAACGGTATGTTACATTCAATGAGTAGACCAAATCTTTTTTCCACCCATGAGACCACTGGAACGGTATGCTACATTCAATGAGTAGATAAAGTCTCTTTTCCACCCATGAGACCACGGGAACGGTCTTCTAGATTCAATGAGTAGATCAAGTCTCTTTTCCACCCACGAGACCACTGGAACGCTATGCTACATTCAATGAGTAGATCAAGGCTCTTTTCCACCCAAGTGACCATTGGAACGGTGTACTACATTCAATGAGCAGATCAAGTCTCTTTTCCACCCATGAGACCCCTGGAACAGTGTATTACATTCAATGAGTAGATCAAGTCTCTTTTCCACCCATGAGACCACTGGAATGGTGTGCTTCATTAAATGAGTAGATCAAGTCTCTTTTCCATCCATGAGACCACTGGAACGGTGTGGTACATTAAATGAGTTGATCAAGATCTTTTCCACCCATTAGACAACTGGAACGGTGAGCTGCAATCAATGAGTATATCAGGTCTCTTTTTCACCCATTAGATCATTGGAACGGTGTACTACATTCAATGAGTAGATCAAGTCTCTTTTCCACCCATGAGACCATTGTAACGGTGTACTACATTCAATGAGTAGATCAAGTCTCTTTTCTACCCATGATTCCATTGGAACGGTATGATACATTCAATTAGAGAACGGGAACGGTATGCAACATTCAATGTGTTGACCAATTCTCTTTTCAACCCATGAGACCACAAGAAAGGTATGCTACATTCAATGAGTAGATAAAGACTCTTTTCCCCCCATGGGACCACGGGAACGGTCTGCTAGATTCAATGAGTAGATCAAGTCTCTTTTCCAAACATGAGACCACTGGAACGGTATGTTACATTCAATGAGTACATCAAGTCTCCTTTCCACCCAAGTGACAATTGGAACGGTGTACTACATTCAATGAGTAGATCAAGTCTTCTTTCCACTCAAGAGACCATTGGAACGGTGTACTACATTCAGTGAGTAGATCAAGTCTCTTTTGCACCGATGAGACCATTGGAAGAGTGTACTACATTCAATGAGTAGATCAAGTCTCTTTTCAACACATGAGACCATTGGAAAGGTGTACTATATTCAATGAGTAGATCAACTCTCTTTTCCACTCAGGAGACCATTGGAACGGTAGTCTACATTCAATGCGTAGATCAAGTCTCTTTTCCACCCATGAGATCATTGGAACGGTATGATACATTCATTTAGACAACGGGAACGGTATGCTACATTTAATGAGCAGACCAAATCTCTTTTCCACCCATGAGACCACTGGAACGGTATGCTACATTCAATGAGTAGATAAATTCTCTTTTCCACCCATGAGACCACGGGAACGGTATGCTAGATTCATTGAGTAGATCAAGTCTCTTTTCCAACAATTAGACCACTGGAACGGTATGCTACATTCAATGATTAGATCAAGTCTCTTTTCCACCCAAGTGACCATTGGAACGGTGTACTACATTCAATGAGTAGATCAAGTCTCCTTTCCACCCATGAGACCATTGTAATGGTGTACTACATTCAATGAGTAGAACAAGTCTCTTTTCCACCCATGAGACCACTGGTACGGTGTGCTACATTCAATGAGTAGATCAAGTCTCCAATCCACCCATGAGACGACTGGTACGGTGTGCTACATTCAATGAGTAGATCAAGTCTCTTTTGCAACCATGAGACCACTGGAGCGGTGTGCAACATTCAATGGATAGATCAAGTCTCTTTTCCACGAATGAGACCACTGGAACGGTGTGCTACATTCAATGAGTTGATCAAGTCTCTTTTCCACACATGAGACCACTGGAACGGTGTGCTACATTCAATGGGTAGATCAAGTCTATTTTCCACCCACGAGACCATTGGAACGGTATGCTACATTCAATTGGTAGATCAAGTCTCTTTCCACCCATGAGACCACTGGAACGGTATGCTACATTCAATGAGAAGATCAAGTCTCTTTTCCACCCATGAGACCCCTGGACAGGTATGCTACATTCAATGAGTAGATCAAGTCTCTTTACCATCCATGAGACCATTGGAACGGTATGCTACATTCAATGAGTAGATCAAGTCTCTTTTCCACCCATGAGACCATTTTAACGGTATGCTACATTCAATGAGTAGATCAAGGCTCTTTTCCACCCTTGAGACCATTGGAATGGTGTACTACATTCAATGATTAGATCAAGTCTTTTTTCCACCCATGTGACCCCTGGAACGGTGTACTACATTCAATGAGTAGATCAAGTCTCTTTTCCACCCATGAGACCACTGGATTAGTGTGCTATATTAAATGAGTAGATCAAGTCTCTTTTCCATCCATGTGACTACTGAAACGGTGTGGTACATTCAATGAGTAGATCAAGTCTCTTTCCCAGCCATGAGACCATTGTAACGGTGTACTACATTCAATGAGTAGATCAAGTCTCCTTTCTACCCATGAGACCATTGGAACGGTACGATACATTCAATTAGACAACGGGAACGGTATGCAACATTCAATGAGTAGACCAAATCTTTTTTCCACCCATGAGACCACTGGAACGGTATGCTACATTCAATGAGTAGATCAAGTCTCTTTTCCACCCACGAGACCACTGGAACGGTATGCTACATTCAATGAGTAGATCAAGTCTCTTTTCCACACATTAGACCATTGGAACGGTGTGCCACATTCAATGAATAGATCAAGTCTCTTTTCCACCCATGAGACCACTGGAACGGCGTGCTACATTCAATGAGTCGATCAAGTCTCTTTTCCATCCATGAGACCAATGAAACGGTGTGCTACATTCAATGAGTAGATCAAGTCTCTTTTCCACCCATGAGACCACTTTAACGGTGTACTACATTTAATGAGTAGATCAAGTCTCTTTTCCACCCATGAGACCACTGGAATGATGTACTACATCCAATGAGTATATCAAGTCTCTTTTCCACCGATGTGACCACTTGAACGGATTACTACATTCAATGAGTAGATCAAGTCTCTTTTCCACCCATGAGACCACTGGAACGGTGTACTACATTCAATGAGTAGATCAAGTCTCTTTTCCACTCACGAGACCAATGGAACAGAGTGCTACATTCAATGAGTAGATCAAGTCTCTTTTCCACCCTTGAGACCGTGGGAACGGTGTACTACTTTCAATGAGTAGATCAAGTCTCCTTTCCACCCATGTGATCGGTGGAACGGTATACTACATTCAATGAGTAGATCAAGTCTCTTTTACATCCATGAGACCAAGGAAACGTTGTGCTACATTCAATGAGTAGATCAAGTCTCTTTTCCACCCACGAGACCACTGGAACGGTATACTACATTCAATGATTTGATCAAGTCTCTTTTCCACCCACGAGACCACTGAAACGGTATACTACATTCAATGAGTCGATCAAATCTCTTTTCCACCCTCGAGATCATTGGAACGGTATTCTACATTCAATGAGTACTTCAAATCTCTGACGTATAATCAATTATACTCTTTGTAATTTCATGTGCTTTGTCGAGTGACGTCTATTGTCAATTACAATTGAAAATATCATCGTCATTATATTGCTTTATTAATGTTGGTATTATAATTTGAAGTAAGATGAAGTAACATTGAAATACTTTGTGACTGTGTTTATATTTCATACAATGTGAATGTATGTATATTTCTAAAATTTTGTCTGTGTGTATATATATTTCGAGCTTTTCTTTTGTATATGACATTATTTCTTCTTTGTTGATATAAATAAAAATAACTATGAAGAGTAGGTTATCGGCAAGAAGTAATCGCTAGACAATTTGAGCTATTTAAAAAATGTAATTTTGAAGAAAGAAAAAAAAGAAAGAAAATAAAAGAAAAAAAAAAAAAACCCACGTCGCAAATTTGCACAAAAACATAGACCCAATCATAGACTTTTGCTCAAATAGTAAACAGACAAAACGACATCTTGTTTATTTAACAAAAAAAAATACTTAAATCATATAATATGCGAAAGATGTTCATTTTTTGTATGAATTATTAAGTGACGGTGATTGTTTGATATGCCATGCTTGTGGTTTAAAAAAAGCATGTAAGAAGTTTGATAGAAGACAACATGAGACAGAAATAATGTATGAAAAACTAAGAGATATAGAGGGATATATAAGAGGTGTTACGGAATTATGTATATGGAATCTATATTGTGCTTAAACCTTTGGCCATTGACTCTACTTTAAAGTTGTGTCAAATAGTGAGTAATATTTAAGTTGGGTGTAGTTGTACTATTAATCAAATAACAACATGTTTACTGACCTTTTGTTCAAGGTCAGAGCTGTTGATCCTTCTTCAGTAAAATTCCATGAAATAGACGCATTTAGTATTGGATTCTGGGTCGTAATATGACACGTTTCCTGTTGTGAAATGCGCCATTTGCAAGTTGTATAAAAGACATGGAAATACGAATTATTTCCATTCCATTTTAGATCTTGAGTTGAAAAGAACTGTTTGTTTTTATGATCAGCTTTTTGGAATCATCAGATTGTTTGAAATAATAGCCATGCTGGAATCCTGGAATGATGTAATGCCATGCTGTATAAATAATTCAAAAGGAATTATTTATTGGACCATTCAACAGAGCTACCTGGATCATATTATCGTTGGAACATCATGACAGTCCAGACTCATTCATTCGGAACCATCATATACTCGGAACATTCGTTAATTACGTAGACTCATTATTTCGGAACATTCGTTCATTACGAAGACTCATTCTTTCTGAACATTCGTTCATTACGAAGATTCATTTGGAACATTCATTAACTTTGAACATTCATTCATTTGGAACATTTTATAAAGCTAGGCGAAGAAGCAAGCAATGCAATGTTTATAATACCTCTCTCCACCTTTTTATTCTGTTCATTTAGCATTGCCCGTTGAAACCAACCATTTGCTGAACATCGTGAAACTCAGTGACATTTTTGAATTCCCAGACGTGTTTTCTTCCTGATTTTATTTGTGCTTCATCTTCGAACGTCAGCAACCCAAAGACAGAGAATTTTGTCCGAGGTGATTATGAGAAACACGTTCTGCGTATACAGGACTCGTATATTTGAGTCGTTACTTCAGACACGTGCTGCAGATAGCTTTCTCTACATCCATCAAGTTACAACATGTCAAATAGTCATTGACATATAAAGGAATTTAGCTGGCACTTAAATCATCAGACACAATCTCATTTAATCCAAGATGAATATTCGATAAACAAATTATCTGGTTGAATATCTGCTTTCCTTTCTCCTCGCTTTTATGCGGCAATCTACACATTTGATTCCGACATGATCAGTGAAGATACAAAATGATCAGCAAAAACATTCATTTTACTGTTATTACTCTTATTTCAATATATATATTCAATAAACATTTTTAAATACAACTATTGCGAAACCGCTTTAATAATTCGTTTCAACACACTGTGCATTGAATGGAATGTCAATCTAAAAATGTGAACGTATCCGTTGCCGAAAGCCGACAATCTAATGGCTCATCGTTAGGGATTAATTCGACATAAAAATCAAACAATGCAATTGGTCACACGTTA
Source organism: Margaritifera margaritifera (assembly GCA_029931535.1). NCBI lineage: Eukaryota > Metazoa > Mollusca > Bivalvia > Unionida > Margaritiferidae > Margaritifera > Margaritifera margaritifera. The sequence continues at coordinate 1,276,005 of JAQPZY010001297.1, read as the reverse complement.
GATTGGAAAATAAATACACAGTTTATGTACATTCCTCTTCTCCAATAGCTGTGATTTTTCATTCAGATAAATTGTTAAGCAAACACATGGAATCAACATTGCCATATATAATCGAAATGGACTGAATAAACATTGTAGCTATGTCGAAATAGTTTATCTGAAAGATTGGCGCATCGAACTGAAAAATCTGGTCTGTATATAGAGGTAGCCGTTTTGTCTAAGCGTACAAAATAACTGATATCATGACAGATTAAATATTCAAATCAAATTAATTTATGCAAGAATATTTCAGTATCTGTCTGCTTGTAGAGAACATAATATAATTTCAATACTAGAAAAATGTTTTCATTATTTTAACTATAAAATAAAAATGTAGCGGCGGCTAGAAGGGCTGTGGCTACCCCCTTTCATTTTATTTCTCTTAAGGTCATTATTTAGGTTGCCTTGGTACCTTAATTTGGAACTGGTATATCCATCACAATTCTCTATAGATAAAGTCCTGTTTTGGTGATCATTTGTGAAGTTCTTGAAGGATTTTGCAATTATGTTACAATACTTTATTAGGGGCATTTAATTCAATTATTTCACATATGGGTGTGTGCTAAGATAAGAGAAAATAAGATAAGATTTATCTATAATCGGCATGATTAAAACAACAATTCAGCATCAGCTCTAATGAGCTTTTTACCGGTATTATATCAAAACAAGAAAGACACAATTAGGTATTTAAACAAAGTACAGGTTAAGACATGAAGGATACTACGATGAAAAATTAGCCCTAAAAAGATATAAACAATTACAAGTTTAGGTATCTTAAGTTACAAGTCAGAATTAGAAGCCTAAATGCAAATTAAGCTTTGCTTAAAGGGAAAAGGAAAGAAAAGGGAGGTAATAGTAGAACTCTTGACCATGCATAAGACAAAACAATAAAACAAATGGGTGACACAGATATCAACTGTCGACAACATGGCAGGAAAGTTTAGGCTTTGTATTTTTTGCAGATATTGCATTTGCAGTATTTACCATTCAAGAACAAAATTAAGGATCTACATGAATCGAAATTTAATTTCTCTCACAAGAGACTGGATAGTTTATTCCACAGAATGTCAGCTGCATATGTGAAAAACTTTTTACCATATATAGACGTTTTCATTCTTGTGATATCTAACATATTTGAATATCTAAAATTGTATTTATGGTGTTTATAAATACCAGATCATTCAAACATTGGGGAGTGAAAATATTAGGAACCTACTAAGTCTACGACTGCTGAAATATTTATATATTTATATGCCTAATATGTAATAAAACACACACACACACACACACACATCCATATATATATATATATATATTTATATATATATATATATATATATATATATATATATATATATATATATACGTTTTACAAGTTGTCTTGCAAGTTCAACGATTACGTGGATCTTTCTTCTTGTTTGAAATTACCTTACTTTCCTTTGTTCAATTTTCTCAATAGTTTTGGCTTTCACCGCCTTTCATATAATTTACAACAGAGAAGTAAGTAAAATAAATAGTATTTAAAGGTTAGCTGACAATTAGAAAAGACTATTTGTAGATTATATAGTAAGAATTTTAATTAACTTTAACTGGAGGTGGAAGAGGTGGTGGAACAAGTTCTGGAAGTAGACGTAATATAGATAAATTCCTTGAAGCATTTATAAAAGGTCTGATGAAAATTGCAAACTGTTTGTTTGAGTTAGCTATAATAAAAAAGCAGCATCATCATTACCTGATATCGTTGGCAGTGTAATAAACTGACTTCTTATGAAAGTTGGACAAATTATATCTGGAATATCTGAATCTGCTATTTGTTTTGTGGATGCAATGATTGGCTTGTTGTTTGTATTTATTATCAAAGATATAGAATCAACAGCAAAAAGAATTAAACAATATAATAGATAGCAAAGGTCGTATGCTGCTACTTTAAAATGTAAATTATACCAGCTCCTACAGTCATCAACATAATTATAAAAGCTTGCTTATTTGTTTTATGAGAAAAGGTGGCAATTTTGTTCTTTATTTCTTGATACAAATAAGATTCACCAAACGAAGGAATAACTTATACTTCCTTATTATCAGCATAATTCTTGTTTACTTTAACATCTACTATTCCGTAATCGATCTTTTGTTTAATTGTTACTAACTGATTATCAGCTGCTGGTAGTAATATCTTTACAACGTCATCATTGTATCAGTATTCATTCCCAGAAAAAATGTATCAGATGATTTTTGTAAATTTGAATTATTGCCTACTGTGCTTCATAATTCCATCACCTTATCACAATTTAAAACAATTCCATCACCACCAACATCATTGTTTAGTCTAACCTTTGAATCTGAAATATATTGTTGAAATCGTACTGTAATATTTTCGTCTGAATCATATCATTGCTGGCCTAAAATTAAATTTTCAATTAACTTTATTACTGCAACAGTTGCTACAGACTCTAATAGATATTCTATATTGTACTTGTCCCCATAAGACTCTGATAGATATTCTATATTGTACTTGTCCCCATAAGACTCTAATAGATATTCTATATTGTATTTGTCCCCATAAGACTCTAATAGACATTCTATATTGTACTTGTCCCCATAAGACTCTAATAGATATTCTATATTGTACTTGTCCCCATAAGACTCTAATAGATATTCTATATTGTACTTGTCCCCATAAGACTCTAATAGATATTCTATATTGTACTTGTCCCCATAAGACTCTAATAGACATTCTATATTGTACTTGTCCCCATAAGACTCTAATAGACATTCTATATTGTACTTGTCCCCATAAGACTCTAATAGATATTCTATATTGTACTTGTCCCCATAAGCCTCTAATAGACATTCTATATTATACTTGTACCCATAAGACTCTAATAGACATTCTATATTGTACTTGTCCCCATAAGACTCTAATAGAATTCTATATTGTACTTGTCCCCATAAGACTCTAATAGACATTCTATATTGTACTTGTCCCCATAAGACTCTAATAGATATTCTATATTGTACTTGTCCCCATAAGACTCTAATAGATATTCTATATTGTACTTGTCCCCATAAGACTCTAATAGATATTCTATATTGTACTTGTACCCATAAGACTCTAATAGATATTCTATATTGTACTTGTCCCCATAAGACTCTAATAGATATTCTATATTGTACTTGTCCCCATAAGACTCTAATAGATATTCTATATTGTACTTGTCCCCATAAGACTCTAATAGATATTCTATATTGTACTTGTACCCATAAGACTCTGATAGATATTCTATATTGTACTTGTACCCATAAGACTCTAATAGATATTCTATATTGTACTTGTCCCCATAAGTATCACGTTTGACTTATACTTTGATTTTGACTAGATATTCCTTCATCTGATAGTCCATTGCAGTCTTGTAGAAAAAAATAAGTCCATCCTATTTTTTTTTTCATTACCTGAGAATAATTAATTTATTTCTCCAGCAGACATTTTTCTCCAATATTCAACGTTTCCAGCTCCATACTCATAATGTCATTTTATGCGCTTAACACATCAGCTGGTGTCAGTTCTCCAGAGCCCTGAGGTACAGTTGTATGTTATTCAGGTCTATTATCAATCAAATATGTATTTCTTTATTCGCGATGACAAGCAATATTAAAGTTCTTACAAATTATATTAAATTGTTTTAGATCTATATTAATGTTTGTTGGATTATAAGATCGATCATCAGGTAATGGTATTTTGCAATCGGACAGTATGGCTCGTATTTTAAAGTAACTGTGAAACCTATAAATTAATTTTACTAATTCTGGTATGCTTAGATCAGATAAATGTCAGTAAACTATTCCAAATCCCGATGTTGCCATCCATACCGCCCAGTTTAACTGATTTGGTCACAATTTTACACCACACTGTGTTCTATATCTGGTCATTGAATCATCATTATCAAATTTAAGAGTGGAAGTATCAAAATAGCTAAATGTTTGTATGTAAAATAGTTATTTTCTGTGTAGTATACCTTTATCTGTAAAATTTATTTGCTATTCCTTTTATCAATGGGTGCATAAAAATGTGTAAGGTACATTGCTTCTTATTTTGTAAAATCTGAATTACATTTATTTCATACATTAATTAAGTTAATTGTTATTTGATTAATTCTAATTTGTAGTTTTTTTGTTGTTTTTTTTTTTTTTTTTTTTTTTTTTTTTTTTTTTTTGTTGCAAAATTCCCATCTTAGTCATTAAAGTCTTTGTTCCTGTGATTAGTACATAAAAAAAAACATACACACACATACAACCCACATGGTGAGATGGTAAGGCCACATTTCCTTTGCTGATCTTTATCCTACTCTCCGTTATCCAAATCTGTGCTCAATGTTTTGCAGACACTAGGTCCTATGTCATGCTTTATCATGCTTCAGCAGTGTGATTTTATTTCGTTTTTACTAGCCATTTGATTTTTTATGTCATACACGAGATTCTCTGCCATGCTTTATCATACATCAGCCGGTGTTATTTCACGCACTTGATTGTAACCGCATCTAATATCCTAGGCGTAAGGAAAGGCTAGAATTTCTGGAAGGTAGCCAAGTTATTGGAGCTATTTTTGTTTCAAATGCGGGGGTATTTCTCTGCTTTTTATGCGGCTAGCTATTTCAGTCACTTACTATTACTATAATTTCTAGTGTATCTGAAGATTGATTGTTATGTCTTGGTTGTGCACTATGTATAAATCAGTGAATGATTGTTATGTCTTGTCTGTGCACTATGTATAAATCAGTGATTGATTGTTATGTCTTGGTTGTGCACTATGTATAAATCAGTGATTGATTGCTATGTCTTGGCTGTGCACTATATATAAATCAATGCTGATTTAATTTCTCAACTATAAGTGTATACTGCCTGTCTGTTATCTTTATACATCTGAATTAATTTATCAGCTATCAATATTTGTGTTGTTACGAATGCTAGCATTGCCATTTACCTCAAAACTGGTTAAAAGTGGCTGAGTTACGTAGTTTTGTTTTTTTGTTTTGCTTTGAGGGGGTGCTTTTTGTTGGTTTTGTTGTTGTTGTTGTTGTTGTTGTTTAGGAAGTTTTTTTTTAAAAATGCGCAATGATAGAGGTTCACATGTTGGTGACCTAGATTGTTCTTGTTTCTTTTAAATGTAAAAAGTAATAATCATACCCCTAGATGAAATATTGTTAATGCATTTTTGAAAATGGCCCGTGTGGGTTTGGTGTGGGGTGGAGGAGTCACATGTTGCTGAGATATGCTTTTTTAACTTTTTAAAACCAGGTTGAAAGTGGTTGAGTAAGCTAGTAACGGCGATATCTATCTACTACTATCTAATTCCCCTAATCGAGGAATATTTTAAACCTAAAACAAAATTTCAGAATTTTGTTATGGATTCGTTCAGTATCATCATATTTCAGTGCCGTAACTAAGAACTGATGAAACCAAACTATCCAACAAACACATTTTGTTCTAAACATGCAGAATCAAATCATAAAGTATATTCACCAATCTGAAAATATATTTTGCTCCTGTTCACAAATTCTCGTTTGAATTTGATTCAGTGTTCCTTAGGAAAATAATTAACACAACTCCTGGATGAACAAAAGATTCTACGATTTAGATTTGTTTATTATATAATCTAAAATCAACATTTCTTGCCTTTTCTAAATATATTGGTTTTATCCACATCATTTGAATTTTCCACTCATCACACGAATTAGAAGACATATTAAGTAAAATTTGATACGTTTGTGGAGATTTTTCAAATAAAACAATATCATCTGCATATAACAATATAAAAATGCATATTTCATCTATCGTAAAATATCTAGTAATAATGTAATTTGGTAACTACTCTGTAATAATTATTTATAAATAGAACAAATCAAATTGGTGACAATGGCTTATCTTGTTTCACGACTTTATAGGAGTTTTACGCATTCAGATAGAGTGCCCATATTTTTCACACATACTTGTTCATTGCTAAAAATGGAACATAACATTCTTCAAATGTTATCACTAACATGATATTGATTAATTTATGTCACAAAAGATTTATATCAGACAAAATAATAGCTTTTTGAACACCTATAAAAGAACAGCAAGAAATGTACAATTGTTCATAAAAGATCTACTACTTATGGAATTTGATATAGATATGCACTTAATGCTAGATTTTCCTGACCAAAGACCCAATTGAAAATCTGTAATTCTTTCTTCATTTTCTGCAAAACTTTCATGGTTCATTCAGTATGAGAGAAAATAGTTTACCCATGGTATTCATCAGAGTATTACCTCTATATACATTATTTAGCACTTTATTTACATTATTTAGCACTTTATTTACATTATTTAGCACTTTATTTAGTGGGAGTAATAACCTCTTTTGTTCATTCCACTTGAATGTTTGGCAATGTGATATAGCAAAACAAGAACATATTACACATTAAAACGTCTGGTTTAGAATGAAATCAGGCATCTAAACAGGAAATAACATGAAATTCTTTAGAATCTTTAAACTCATTTTTCAATAAATATTCGAGAATATTATACATTATTGTTATTATATGGGCTGAACATTTAGACCTTTAAAATAAGAGAGTGAATTTCTATGGTCGTGACGAGGAAGCAACCGGCTGTTAACCGCGTGGACACAATTTAGTGTTTGGTTTTTTATTTATTAATTTTTTTATTGCAAGCGACCTGAACTTTCTGTCTGCTAAGGAGAGTTCATTGAAGATGCTCCACTCAAGAATAAAGTATTAAAAAAAGGTTAAATGAAGGCAACACAAGAAGGAAGATGGTTCACACATTGACATATGACACCAGCAAAGAAACTCTCCATGCTTGTACTCTTGTATGGTAATAAATAGAGATTTAATTTTCGATGACTTGTCACAAGATCATTCTAATAAAATATTTAATAACAAAATAGTTTTTTGGTGTTTACAAATGTAAAATAATGGTTGAGAATCATGCATTTACCCTAACAGACAAAAGTTGAAGATTTGCTTTTTATTCGCTTTAACCCGGGTTACCAAAATAGTAGGAGATAACTTCAAGAAAATTCGGAAGATGAATTTACTGACTCAGGATTTTTGCTCATATATAGAAGCTACACAATTACTAAAATGTCTGCATCCGCACAGCTAAAAATAATGACGTTCAAATTATTCAAATATTACTTCTGTTACTACCTTTTCACAGCCCATACTGATATAAATCTCTTGCAACATTACACTGAAAATGTAGTTATAAATGTCCAAACAATTATAAGTATTATTACTGCATTGGCAGTCTAATTATGTTTATTACTGCATTGGCAGTCTAATTATGTTTAATATTACATTGGCAGTCTAATTATGTTTAATATTACATTGGCAGTCTAATTATGTTTATTATTGCATTGACAGTCTAATTATGTTTATTATTGCATTGGCAGTCTAATTATGTTTATTAATATTAGTCTCTAAAGGAACAATTCCTCTTTATTTATATATGATATTTGCTTGCTCTGAGTGAATAACGGATATATTTCATCGAGGGGGTGAAAAACTCCGTATTTTCACGAGTGGCGAGGTGGTGAAATATCACAATTATTTCACTCTGAAAATCCAGTAATTCACGGCCTAGAATAAGATAAACTGGAATGTTCTTGGAAATTTAGCCTGTCTCTCTAGCTGATTCGATGAAATACCAGGCTAAGAGAACGGACAATGTCGCAGTTTGTTCCCAGATAGCTCTACAGCATCTTCATCATTGTGATTACGGTATTCAGACAACCATCCGACAATGTTTTTCCACTTCACATCCAGTATTCTGCCTTGATCTATAATGTCAGTCAATGGTCTGTCAGGCTCACGCAACGCCCTCTTGCGGAGTCCCGTTGATCTGACAGTGCTGGATTATGTGCGATAGAATTTCAGCATAAACATGTGTGTGTGTGTGTGTGTGTGTGTGTGTGTGTGTGTGTGTGTGAAAATGCAGTTCTTGGCTAGCTGTCTCAATTCCGTTACAAATTCATCCAATGTTTGTCCTTCTTATTGTTAACATGGTCTAAAGGTGCAGATCTCCATTTGCAAATTTTCTTGGGCTCTAAATATTTCAATACGTCCTTTGTTCTCCTCTACGCTTCACTACTTTCTCCCTTCCTGCTTTGGTATGTGCCTTTGCTTCGTAGGTGTCATAAACCCGTTCACCTACACAAGGTAGTAACTGTACATTTCTGTTCTCATAGGTAATGTTTATACACGTAAACAAACTTTCGAGTCTATTTACTCTTTTCCTCCAATGTGTTACTGCGTTTTGTTCTATTCGCATCGCGGTCTAAGGAAGTGCACGGCGGTAAGGTCTCTGTGACTTTAGAGTGCTTATAGCGACGTTTCATCAAGGTAGCACGAGGCGAGAGCTTTGATTCATATACATATCTGTAAAACAACCATTACATGATTGAAAAGATCCAAACTGTTTGACATAGTGTTGGGTAGGTCCTCTAAGTCATTGTCGCCATTGTCGAGACTGAGACATTTATACCAGCCTTATCTGGCGAGTATTATCAGTCACCTCTCTCTGTCTCTCTCTCTCTCTCTGTCTCTCTCTCTCTCTCTCTCTCTCTCTCTCTCTCTCTATATATATATATATATATATATATATATATATATATATATATATATATAGATAGCTAGATATCAGTCACTTCTATATATGTAAAAATTGGTCGCAGATCAAAAACAAAAATGCCGTCCATAAGAGCTTGACACGATCCATAAAAGTTCAAAACAAGCAACCTGAACTCCATATGTAATATATGTATCACGATGGTCTTATGAACCAACAACAGAACGAAGAAAAATATAGTTTGAGTTAAATAAGGTAATATAGGCATGCAATTAGCCAAACAGTACTGAAGGCAAAATGTCCAACTTTGACAAGCAAAGAGTGATATAGTTATCAAACTCATTAATAGACCTTGCTTACAGACATAATAAATATGACATTATTCAACTTTTAGTTCAGTATAATTCGATTCTGTAGACCACAGGAAGTTTGAAAATATGGTTACGAAGGAGCGCGTTATCAAACATAGAGAGAAGCTGCTTAAGCGGTAAACGTCTGTTATCAGATAGCAACTAACTCTCCACATCCACGTGATCTCTTGCTACCCGAGGTCTAAATAGCGAAACATTTAACACGAATATATTGAAACAAATCATATATCTAAGTACATATAAATAGATGCAGCAAATATTCCCTCCATCCCACCCCATTATGGTGCTCTACTAATTAACCTTGAGACTATGACATTGTTATTATTATTATTATTATTATTATTATTATTATTATTAGTCTTCTTATATTGTTTTCTCACGTGAACAGGGTAGTAACAAGATGACGAGGGCCACAATTGTTATACCAGAGACAGCTACTTCCTGCTAAAAATGCAAGTAGTCTTTTAAAAGAGATTTTCGGGGTCATCATATTAAGGTGCAATTTGAAGAGAATCCTTTTATTGGGTTTCGGGCATTAATAATTTTACTTTGATTCACTTATGTATCTATGAAATAGTTTTTTTTGCATATCTAATCACACAACCTAAACTGGCGTAGCACAAGCCTCTCTTCAAACGTTTTTAAATCACAGGTAAATCTCATAAGAAGCTAATATTTTATCTGCATGACTGAAAATACGGAAAGCCTGCTTTACGTCATTCAAATACAAAAATGAATTAAAAAACCCACATGCTATGTCACAGATGGATGAGCAAAACTATGACTCACAAGGATATCATTTTTAAGTGTGGAAATATAGAATAATAGATTGTTACACTGAGAACGAAAAGGTTGTATAACTTCCTGGCTCGACGATTAAATATATGAATTGTACAGTAATTTACCTCACTGGTAAAGTAGAAAAGAAAATATACCCATAAAGAACCGACCATTTAATTCTCGGAGGGTGGGGCAGCGGAAGCTGGGAATTTAAAAAAAAAAACACATTTCCGGTCCCAAAAATAATTACTCTTGATGAGATATGTAAAAAAAACAAACTAAAACTATCCATCATATTAGTTGCACTCAAGACTATCTTGAGAAAAACTAAAACATTATCCTGGTTGGAAAGAAAATCCCAAATCCCCCCGAAAATAAAATGGTCGGTCCCTAATTCTAAGTAAGAAAACTATACTAGTTGAGGACAGTGCGTATATTTATGATTCATTCAGAAAGGTAGTCACAGAAAAGAGACGGAGAAAATATTCTTCATGCTGACCAGTGTTGACTTTCAGCAAATTGAAAGGTAAAGCGCATCTTTTCGAATTTGTCAATTCTAAAAATAGATAGAGAGATTCATGCTATTTGGCCATTTTTACACTATGAATGCTTGGGGGTGGGGTGGGGGTGGGGGCTTTTGTTTACCAGCGGTTTAACTAATTGTATGGAGTTAACACTCACCTGTGTTGACTGTCAGCAGACTGAAAGGTAAGAGCTTCTTTTAAAACTTGCCTTGTGTCATAAATTAAACCAGTTGCTCACCAGAAGATACTTTGATGTATGATATACAGAATAAACAAATATTTAAAATGCAACACCATGTAAATAAACTGTTGTAGTCAAATGTTCAGCAGAAGTGAACAGAGTTTCAAAATTTGTTACAACCTCTATCGTCATGGTTTGACATTCATCAACATTAGCCGTTCAATAGAATCATTATTTCACACTTCAATATTTGGGTTTGGAATGAAATTTATATAAACAATGGCTAATATCTGAATAAATATTTAATGTAGGAATAAACTGATAGTTGATTTCATTAATACAATTGGCTTTCGCAATAGCAATCCGTTAGGCTTCCACATTGATTAGATTTGAAAAATGTAGAATTCTTCTAAAATTACTCCGTTGAATTTTTATTTCTGTATGGCTTAAATCGTATGACCCTACATCAATCATCCTATGCCTGGGATACTGTGATTAAAAACAGTGAGGGCGCAAAACAGTGTCCAAAATTAACATCTTCAAACATGGTTCATATTCTATACTAAGCGCACACCTCTCCTGAACGGTTTGGTTGCTATAGTAGCGGTGATCTTGTGTAATCTGTATTGTTTAAATACAGTTTCAGCTCATAGATAAAAAGCCACTGGCAATATAAATATATGTGTCTTTCACAAATATATTTTGCCTCCAGAACCACTCGATAATAATACTTTGTGTGCCATTAAAATTTTCGCTGATAATTGTTGTTGTATTCATATACATCAGGGGACAACAACTAGTTGTGTTCATGACATTCATATAGTTAAGCTTCTGCTTTAAGTAAAGGCTCTTGGTATTTAATTTCATCATAAGCCGACAACTGAGGAAAGAACTTTCACTGATAGATTCCTAATGGTATTCCCGAGGAGTTAGCGTTTTTTATTTCACAATCTGTGATTAAACAGCTTGCTACTTACACCTTATAAATTTAAAAATTTAGCTATATTAAAAAATATGATAATACCTATGTGTACCTGTAAGTGGCGAGGTTTCAATGCTATACTAATACCTATGTGTACCTGTAAGTGGCGAGGTTTCAATGCTATTCTAATACCTATGTGGACCTGTAAGTGGCGAGGTTTCAATGCTATACTAATACCTATGTGGACCTGTAAGTGGCGAGGTTTCAATGCTATGCAAATACCTATGTGTACCTGTAAGTGGCGAGGTTTCAATGCTATACTAATACCTATTATTTCTGTTTTATAATGAACATTATTTATTAAACATTAATTAAATATATTTTATTGAAATGTTCAATATATATGAAGTAAAAATGATAGTATTTTGTTGGAAATATAATTTGTGGCTGTGAAGCTAATTTAGGCAAACTCGCTGGAACATAAATTTTACAATTACTTAGTTGACATAAAGATGACACAGAACTAATAAAAGGAATTTAATGATCGAACAAAACAAAAATGTCAAGTATCATACAAAAGATTTAAGTAAAAAGGTACAATAGGTTACTTTCTCATCGCCTGCAGATAGGCGAGCTTACAAAGTTTTCTGTTCATTTGTTTTCCACGTCAAGTACAAAAACCTCTGTAATATCAGGTAAAAACAACAAATACTGTACTTGAAAAAATAGGAAACACGAATTAATGAACAGGTAGAATTTAGACTATATTCCTGTATACAAAACCAGTTTACTTTAGAAAAAAGATCAAAACTGACTTCAGCTACTTTAAATGGAACAAATAATCTTCTCTGACGCAAGACTGAAACATTACTTTATCTTTGGCACGGAAACTCGCTTGAGATAAATTAAGCGAAAAAAGTGTTGGTATATATTGTTTATGATTTGGCAACACCTACCCGCTCGCGGTCGCTAAACTCATAAAGTTGACGTGATGCTATTTCGATATTTGTTGATCATCATCTTCCGCAATCCGACAGTAATTTTTTTCTTTAATCCATCCGAGGCATTGTGATTTACAATTTAGATCTTTGAATATGCCCATGACGGTTCCCCTGATTTCCTGTTTTTTTTTTCTTTTCTTTATCATGACAGCCAATGGATACGATTTATGTTGCTTTCTGAATTTTCTTATACTGCTTGCAATATGTGCGTCTGATTTTTGGTGGATGCAGCCATATTGGCCTTCGTATAGGTCTACAGCGATGAACCATTGCATGCGCATGTATTAACACATTAAGAGATTCATTGGACAATGCCACTATTTGTCAGTCTCTCTCGAGATCTTTTGATTTGATTTGTGAAATAATTTATGCATACAATTTTTAACACGCGAATACAGAAAGTTACGTGTGAAATCTTAGATTCCTAAAATAGTTCAACCGTTGAATTGCGATCACATATTTAACTTCTTATCATCAACAATATGAGTTGTTTTCTTGCTCTTTACAGGATCATGGCTATGTATACGGGTCTGCTATTCATTTTCTTGGGATTTATCCATAGAAATGATGCCATAGTCTGTGAAACAGAACAATTTCATATCAGATCTGTGAGAAGAACATGTACAGGTCAAATAGAATCTCATAAAGAGAACTGCCCTTTGGAATTACAAAGCAACTACAACTGCAGAGATAGAAACTTAAGGAAGGTATCTGACATAGAGGGAAACACTTCATATTGTAGTCTAGACATTTCGAAAAATGCGATTATTATACTGCACAATGGAACTTTTCGTGAGTGGTCAAACCTGGTTGTTCTTGATCTTTCAGATAATCAAAATATGATAGCCATTGAGCCGGATGCTTTTAAAGGATTACAAAATCTGCGCTTCCTAAATCTAAAACATACGGGTATTGAACAAATCTCTAACAGTTATGGATTTTCCGAAGCATTTCATCATTTACCGGAACTAATTATCCTGGATTTAACAGAAAACTATTTTAAAAGCTATGAATTTATCGGAAAAGCGGTCAATCACACCAGAAAATTGAACTATCTTGCGCTGGAAGGATGCTCATCGTGTGCTTTTGGACCAGAGTTTGGCACACTGAAACAATTAATAACCTTGGATCAGACTGGGGAAGAAGAGTGGAGTTGCTGTTTCATTGAAACACTTCAGGATAATTACTTCGAAAACCTGCCATTCTTAAAATTTGTCTATCTATCAGACTGTGTAATCCAGGAAATTGCGCCCAATGCATTCGCTCCCCTTTCTCAGATAGAGGTACTCGACCTTTCATATAACTACAACCTAACTTTTGATAGAGCAGCTATAGGATTGCAAGGGTTAAGTAATGCTACATCTCTTCGGAAACTGAGCCTTAACTACATACATCAACTTTTTCAAGGTCATTCTACAATGCTTACGAAAAATCACCTCAAATTCTTATCAAATTTACATGTACAAGAACTCCATTTGGAAGGCAACAAATTAGATGTATTCGAATATGGGGTATTATCAGCCCTTCCAGACACAATAAAAGCAGTGAATCTAAGAGATAACAGGCTTGCAATTGACTACTACCTGGACGAATTTTTTGAAAATAACCGAACACTTAAAAATTTGAAAGTATTAGATATATCTTATCAACATTCAGTTTTTATGTAGCATTATCCATATGGACATTTTCTAGAAGAAAATAAGTTTAAAAAACGGGCGACTGCGCCTACAATATGGGAAGGTCTTTTCATGCAATTGGTGCCCGAAGTAGCTTTTCCTCTTAACCTTGAAACAATTATATGCGAACATATGGGGTGGTATTTCCCAATTCCTGAAATACATGTGTCACCCAGTAACAGCCTTAAACATGTCGACCTCTCTTATAATGGCATGCACAGCTGGATTGGTCCAGTGACTGGTCTGAATCAGCTGGAGAATCTGTCATTGGCACATAATTATTGTGACAATGTTACTGACGTCTTCTTCTCACATTTTGATGGACTGAAAAGGTTATACGTCCAGGGAAACTTTCTCGGATTTGTGCTTGGTCAGGACTCTGATGGTATTATCTTCAGCTCATTAAAATCGTTGAGACATCTGGACATTTCTTATAATAAAATCTCCAAGCTACCACCAATGATATTTCAACACATGGTATCGTTAGAAGAACTTATAATTTCTTACAACATGCTCAGCAAATGGGAGATAGACGTACGGAAAATGACAAATTTAACAAAAATAGACATGTCCTACAACAAAATTGACACTTTGCCAAATAATTTTACTCACCACATAGATGGAATCGTAAAGAACCAGCATGTGGCGATCGATTTAAAGGGAAATCCAATTTCTTGTGCTTGTGAAAATATCGAATTCCTGAGGTGGATGATGGAAACTAAAGTTCAGCTTACGTACGATAATGTATGTGGTAAAGAAAAATCTTTTGACATCGAACAGAAACTGAATTCATTGGAAAAGGAATGCACTTCAAAAATTGGACTGATAGCTGGATGCATAGCATTCATTGTCCTTGTCTTTGCCGTCATATTTAGCGGAATGATTTACCGTTACAAGTGGCATTTACGGTATCTGTATTACAGCGCAAGGAACTCTTTTGGCATTCGACATCAGGGTGAGGATTACAGCGAACTTTACCAGTTTGACAGTTTTATATCGTATGCCGACGAAGATAAACAGTTCGTATACAGTGAAATTATGCCTGAAATAGAGGAGAAGTTCGGTTTGAGGTTGTGTCTTGCTGATCGCGATTTCACACCAGGTGTTTCAATCCCAGAAAACATTATCAGGGCTATCTCATCAAGTAGACGGACAGTTTTTGTATTGTCTAAAAACTTCTTGGAGAGTTATTGGTGCAAATATGAGCTAAATATGGCGAGAATAGAATCGGAGAAGAAAAATAGGAAACTTGTCGTTGTGGTAATGTACGAGAAAGTACCGAATGATGTACTTCCGCTTCATGTTATGGAAGTTATCCGAAGCCAAACTTACATTGATTACCCCGATGATGAAAGCGCGCGAGAAATATTTTGGAAGCGACTAAAGGAAACCATTGACTAAATTCCGTGATAAGCATTTTATTCCCTGCGATTTGAGCTAAAGAGATGATAGCTGTATATAATAAAACTTACATTTTTAGAATGTAGTTTTGTTTGCATTACATAGAACATTCTGTTGCAAAAGTAAGCCTGCATCATATCAAACAAAACAAAGTCAGGTGTAAATTGTGTACAGATTACCCCATGTATCACGTGTATATATACTTGCAAAAAACATTTCTTTTTTAAATCATGATTACAAACAATATATATATATATATATATATATATATATATATATATATATATATATATATATATATATATATATAATGTTCAAATATTTAACTTTTGTCATACATATTTATCTTTGTCCTTGATTGTAGGATGAAAACAAGTTGTTTACTTAGAATTCGAGGTCAGGGTTGCGTTTGTATACAATTACATTGTTTTTTTCCACTAGAATTACTGATTTTTGTCATGTAGGCATATGATTTTCTAGAAATTTCTGTTAGGTAACTTGTGTTTATATATATAGGGAATGTTGGTAAACAATCTTTCACTCTTGTCCTAATGGTCAGTCTATTGTTACGACTAGGGGTAATGTAACAAAAGAAAAGACTCAAACAAGCTTTCAAGATTTAAAGTACAAATCTTTAATTTCCTAAAATATTAAAATATTTCAAAAAACAATCAAAGTGAAAGAATTAAGAATAACTTACAGTATAGAATATCCTTAAAAGTCCTAAATTGTTCTAAAGTTCACTGATCCGGAAGTTAATCCAAATGCTCCGAATGAAGTAGGTTCCGAATGAAACCTTCACTGTACTGATGTACTAACAAGAATCAGTTATATCCAAGTGTTATTAATTCCAAGTAATCCTTGTGAATATGGAATATCACACAAGTTCTAGAAATGTTTCCGATAATTCCACGGAGCTGAATAATTCTTAATATTTAAGAAGCAGTACTAAATCCTAAATACACTGTATAATGATAATAATATCACTGAAGCAGAATATCCTCACGCAAAATGAACCAATCTCGTTTATAACCTCTCAGGCTGAACGAATTATGAAAGAGTGCCAAACACAGCAATACATCTTATTATATAGCTTCTGACTGCGCAGAACAGAATAAGGAAAACCAATTTAAACTTTATTGCGACTTTAAAACAATTTAATCCTTCTAGAAAACAACCTTCTCCGAACCAATCAGAAACTAGGTTATGCGTGACACCGCTAAAGTACCTTTGCACTGACGTTATTACTAGTCAACAAAGTATTGACTCTTATAGAACATAGAATCCAGATCAAAAGTTCAACAAATTCTCACGCTCTAGAACACGTGATATGATTCATGTTTAACCAAAAATATTTCCCAAGACCAATGTACTAAGTCACATTGAAATACCGTATATGTACTTTCTGCAAGACGACAGCTGTTAGACTATTATGCAGAGATCATAAAACTATACCATTATTTAAAAACAAAATGATACATAATTCCGTAACGATATCAATAATCATTGTAATAATCAGATGTTTATAGTTGCGTTGTGAAAATCAGAACAAATTCAGAGAGAGAGGGGAATTATTTATTTAAAATATTGATTGGAATTACTAAAGTGCTCATTCTCATTTTGGATTGATTCATGACTTTGGGATTTTTGTGAATTCATAAAAATATATTCTGGATTACATCATTCAGGCATATCAGTACATTCAAGACTGCTTGCACATTATGACATTCAGGACTACTGACACATCAGGACATTCAATGCTTACTGGAATTCATACAGAACTTTCTGTATTTTTGGACTTGTGATTAAGACACTTAGGATTATTTGGATTTTAATTTACTTTATTGTAAGTGTTTTTTAATTTTCACTTTAATTGTCTAGAAATAAATTGATTCTTGATTTTACTTGATTTTGTTGGTTTCACTTTCTTTCTATTACATATTTCTAGGCCATAGAGTCGTAACTATATATATATATATATATATATATATATATATATATATATATATATATATATATATATATATGTATGTATGTATGTATGTATGTATGTATGTATGTATGTATGTATAATTAAAACAAACCAAAAAACCATGGTTGAAAACCTGTTCTAGTCATCTACAAATGCGGATGAAAAAGACTGGTGAATTTCATGAGCTTGAAAGAAAGAAATCTTTCAGCGAACATCGAGCAAGGGAATTGTGTTCCGAGGGACCCTTACAGGGTAAGTACATTTTGCATTTCGTTTAGATTTGTTGTATATACTATCTAGGAGACGTGTTTAATATAATCTCCACACCAGAACGGATTTTTTGACGAAATAAATCGCAGTATTTATCACTAGTATTGTCAGTCATTAGATACTGTTCATGACGTCACAAGGTCCCTTTCTTTTACCATGGTTGCACGCACTACGCATTAAAACTTGTGATTACAATCCTGCCATGCCGAACACAATAGACTATTTACTTTCTAGTCTAAGATCTCTGATGCTGAAGCTAAAATAGAAACCGATGCTTTTCATTTTCGGTCGCGATAAAACGTCATGTATCTGTTTTCATGTGCTAATGCTTGTGGTCATTGCATCGTCCTTTTACTTGTAATCTGCTCGTAAATCATCACAAACTTGAGTCCTCGATAGGAAAAAGACGGAAAAAAGTTGAGGTTTAGTGTAGTTAAAATTTTTGTTTATGAAAATATTTCGCTCGAACAAGATTCTCATATGAAGCGTATACAGCATTACAATGAACACAAACCAACCTTGCAACTCAACGAACCAATCTGAGATCATCTGATGCATTCACCTCATTCATACATTTTACCTTTGCAATATGACGGTGCCGAACTCGCGGTGTATATGCTAGATTTTCAACAGCTTGAACTATAATATTTCCATAAGCATGCGTTTTTCAGAAGTTCATTTACATTTTCCGTATTTGAGACGATAGTATCTCAAATAATAAAGTGAGAAGATTTTCATGGACTTTCGAATTTGTTTTAAATTGCCCTTACACTCATGTTTAGTGGGTGAAGGCAAACGCAGTGGCTAGTGGCCTATTGTAAAGACTACATCAAGCCTAATGGTGAAGGTTAAAATACAAATCGAATAGGAATCAAAAGCCAACCACACTTTGCTTAACAAATTTGACAAATCACAAAAATCTAACAACTTGTCTGGATGATGCCTGTCTCCCCCATGATTTGCCGAGATATATGTAGATATTACCTATATATCTTTTGTTATGTGTGTTTGTTTAATAGAAGAGAAAGAATAAAAAAAAACTATTGCCGAATCGTTTCCTTTTCAAGAAGATGATTGACTTAAATTGAGAAATAGTACAGTTTATTATTAATCCGATCGCGTGATTTATTTTACATATAGGTAATGATGATCATGGAAACTCTACAATGATCAAGGAAGAAAAAATTCAGCATTGTTTAGAAAACTGCTGCTATATATGATGAAAGGTATTCTAAGGAGATTCTAATCGTGTTTCAATTGCTGGTAAAAATCTCTCTTTCTTTCTCTTTTGTTCTTCATCTGTCCCCCCCCCCCCTCTATCTCTCTCTCTCTCTCTCTCTCTCTCTCTCTCTCTCTCTCTCTCTCTCTCTCTCACACCGTCAGTACGTGAGTTTGTTCGTCCGGCCGGCCTTTACATTTTCCACTAAGTAACTTTCATTCGAGATGAGTTGAACTGATGAAACTATTCACACTTATATATGATTATTAAATGGTGTGTTGCGTACCACATTTGGGGTTCAATCTTTAAGGTTAAGGCCAAAGTTAAAGGTAAAATTCAGTGTATATCAAACCTGTATTATATGAGGTCCTTTGACAGTCGATATATTTAATATTTCATGATAAGGTCTAATTCATCGATCAACATAGCCAGCAGAACGTGTTTTTTTACACAGTACGTCACCTGCGGCTGAATTGGGAGAGTAGTTATAGGGGTCAGTATGGGAATCTATACAAAATTTAACACTACGGAAGGGTCGATGTGGGACCTTAACGAAATTCACCTTACGGATGTCACTATGGGGGTATATATAAATTTAAAAATGCCGGTTGTTATGAGGCCGTATGGAAATTTAACATTATGGGATGGTATGGGCTCTATGGAGATCTAACATGAATGGGATGGTATGGGGTCTTATGGGAATCGAACATGGATAGGATACAATGGCTCTCCATGAGAACTGAACATGATGGGACAGTAAAGTATGGGAATGGAATTCATGGATACCAGATGACAGACTTTTAGAGACCAACATAAGGGTATGGTATGATTATATTGTTAGAGTGCACTTTAAAACTGGAAATTCTGAAATCCCTGGAAATTAAGAGTGTATTTTTAGAATCTATTTGTACAAAGATAGGTAGGTAGGTAGGTTGATGAACTTTAAAGAATTGCACTTGATGACTCCGCTTTTTAAATTTGTATTTATAATTTGCTACAGAATGATAAGCAGGTACATTCCTGACTTTATTGCAATACTCTCGATGATTTCCACTGAATAATGCCGTATTTACATTTTTTAAATTTTTATATAGAATTATTGAAGGGCTTGTTGAGAGATTTCAACCCATAGTAGTAATGTGGGGGTAAATAGGGCAGTGTGGGGCACTAAGGGGCAGTAACGGGAATTTAACATGGATGGGGCACTACGTGGCAGTAACGGGAATTTAACATGGATGGGGCACTTGGGGGCAGTATGGAGCACTTGGGGGCAGTTGGGAGCACTTGGGGGCACTCTGGGGCAGTGGGGACAGAAAAATATTTTTAGGGATAGAATAGATACATACATCTAACACAAATATTTTAATATATGGGGGTAAATAGGGACAATGGGGTCACAGTGGGAAATTAACATGGAGGGAGCACTTGGGGGACAAACGGGAAATGAACATTGGGGCAGTTGGGGGACAAACGGGAAATGAACATGGAGGGTGGCACTTGGGACAGAAGTGTTTATAGGGTCAGAAGTGTTTATGAGGACAGACACATACACATAGACAAACAAACACTATACTATCCAACATGCCGTGTGTAGTGACGAATACAATGTCATCTACTATCCAAACACCCCACACTACACCATCAACACGCCGTGTGTAGTGACGAATACAACGTCATCTACTATCCAAACACACACTACACTATCCAACACGCCGTGTGTAGTGACATTGCTCCGTCATCTACAATCAAACACCCCACACTATACCATCAACACGCCGTGTGTAGCGACCAATACCCCGTAATCTATGCTATCCAAAATCCCACATATACTCTCCAACACGCCATGTGTAGTGACAATCTGCCTAGTGGCTATATTTATATAGCCTAGAGTTATATATAAAGCATTACCAATACCTCAGATCATGTTGGAGGTGTCAGTATATTTGCATATATTGTACCTATGTTATAAATAGCTTTAATCAAGGGAGCCAACTCATAATAACACTAAAATGAACGTGACTTAAAGTTGTGCTAAACTTCGGGAACCGTCACGGACTTTAGCGTTGACTAGAAAAAATTCGCAACATTAGATTATAATGGCCTAGACTAAAAGTAATACTAAAATTCCGAAATTGTACCGGACGTTAGCGGAGACTGAAAATAATCCGGATTTTTTTTAAAAAAAATTGGCTGAGACTAAAAGTAGCACTAAAATTCCAAAATTGTACCGGACGTTAGCGGAGACTGAAAATAATCCGTTTTTTTTTTTTTACAAAATTGGCTGAGACTAAAAGTAGCACTAAAATTCCAAAATTGTACCGGACGTTAGCGGAGACTGAAAATAATCCGGAAAATTTTTAAAAAATTGGCTGAGACTAAAAATAGTACTCAAATTTTGAAACTCATAGACAGAATGAAGGGAGTAGTGAAAACAAAACGGTGAGTCTACTACAAAACATTTTGGTGGAGTTAACGTATCTGAAACAAATATATCAAACTTCTTTAACACAACCCAAGAGAAAGAGACCATCACGGGCAAAGCTTTCTAAACCCATTTCATCATCCACTTTCACTACCCCTGAGATGCCACCACCTTTCACTACAAATATCATAGCAGCATAATCATCAACAACAACAAGAACAGGATTTGGACGTAGAAAGGGATTGAGACAGTTAAATACAAACGGGAAATGAACATGGAGGGTGGCACTTCGGGACAGAAGTGTTTATAGGGTCAGAAGAGTTTATGGAGACAGACACATACACAATCCAAACACCACATACTATACCATCAACACGCCTTGTGTAGTGACCATTACCCCGTCATCTATACTATCCAACGCGCCGTGTGTAGTGACCAATACCTCGTCATCTACTATGCAACACCCACTTTTTGAATACTATCCAAAACCCCATACACACTCTCCCAAACGCCTTGTCTGCTGTCTGAAAACCCCAAACCTACTATTAAACGAAAAAGGTATGACGAAGGGAAGAAATCACAGAAAATACTATCCAACACCCACTTTTTGAATACTATCTAATACCCCATACACACTATCCCAAACGCCTTTGTGTGCTGTCTAAAGACCCAAACCAACTATCAGATGAAAAGGGTATGACGAAGGGAAGAAATTACAAAAAACATACTATCCAACACCCACTTTTTGAATACAATCCAGCACCCACTTTTTAATTACTATCCAACACCCATTTTTTCATTACTATCCAACACCCACTTTTTGAATACTATCTAACACCCACT
This sequence comes from Margaritifera margaritifera, assembly GCA_029931535.1. Lineage (NCBI taxonomy): Eukaryota > Metazoa > Mollusca > Bivalvia > Unionida > Margaritiferidae > Margaritifera > Margaritifera margaritifera. The sequence continues at coordinate 1,253,756 of JAQPZY010001297.1, read as the reverse complement.
TTTTGAATACTATCTAACACCCACTTTTTGATTACTATCGTACACCCATGTTTTCATTACTATCCAACACCCACTTTTTGATTTCTATCCAACACCCACCTTTTTGATTAATATCCATCACGCTATGGGAGTGATTAAGGTACCCTACACTTCGTAACCAACCAAAAAGGGTATGTGTGCTTTACACACATTATACTTACACACACAAACCTACTATCGCATAACAGTGGTAGGATGTAAAAGAAGGGGATGAAATAGACACACACTTTCATATACAAGCAAGGGTGAATGGCAGATTTGGGTAAAACATCCTCACACGTACATAAAAAACATAACCCACACGACCGCGTCTGACGTCATCCTTATGACGTCATTTTGAGCTTCGCTGATCTTACACCCTGAAAAAAACACACACTAAGTACGCGGACCTAAAAGAAAACACTCTTTAATTTTTATTTTTTATAAAACACAAACCCACACCACACTTACATTTTTTTAAAAAATATTATTTTTTATTTTTTTTAAAAACAAAAACAAACGCACACCACACTTACATTTTTAAGAAGGGAAAGTTATTTTTTTGGAGTGGGGAAGACAAAGACACACATACAAACACTAAACATACAGAAAAAATATTTTTTGGGTTGGCAATCTAAGAGTTTTCTTTTCTAGAGATCTGGGTGGCACTGAAAAGGGCCGTTGGGGTAAGACGTTTTTTGTTTTAACTTCTAGTAGCAGCAGGGCGAACACGTTTCGCCACAGGTCTCATGGCCGCAGGACAAGGTCTCTTTCTGGTGAAAGAGAAGGCAAACTCCTCACAATCCATTCTGCAACTGACTTCTTCGTCTGGTGGTTTCAGCTGCTGTAAGAGTTGTTGTTGTTGTTGTTGTTGTTGTTGTCTTTGTTGTTGCTGCTGCTGAACTCTTTGTCTCTCCTCCCATTCCGCTCTGTCCCTGATGATTTCTTCTCTCAGGACTTCTTCCACCAGATCTTGAGAAATTTGCAAAAAGATAATCGTCTAATTCTCTGGGTTCTTCTGAAGTAGGTTATGTCTCACCAGCTGCATATTAACCATTGCGTCATTCAACTTGCTAATCTTGGCTGCCTGCCATTTCTTGAAGTGTTGACGAGTCAACGAGAGTGACTGGAATGTTGTTGTTCTTGGATTAAAATCGTATGCGCCCTTCGGGCATGCACGACTATGTACCCCCGTCAGGGGGATTAAATATGTGATTAAACACATTTCTAGTTGCTCAGGTGTGTTAACAGTTCGTAACACACCTGACACTTACAGATGTACACCCCTCCAGCGCAGCATGATTCCCCACGAGGAGGTTAAATTGAATGCGCGCTATTGGAGAGGTGGTACACTTAACACACCCTACAGTCAATGCATGGTTGCCCCACGAGGGGGATCATTGAGCGCACGAAATCGTAAGGTGTGTTGATATACCTGTACATAGGACTAGAACCACAATGTTTACAGGTATATGTGTGCGCGTTGTAGCGCACGTTGTTGCTAGAATTGTTTGAAGTACGCAGTCAGGAGTAAAAAGGCGGCACGGACTAAGCAAGCGAAGGCGCGAAGAGAGACGGAAGCTGAAACGCCAGTAAAGTAAATACATGATCAAATTCTGCCCAGTTGAACTAAGTCGGGCTGTCCCTAATACCAATAAAGTGTAAGCCACTTATTCAATTATGACAATACTACGAGTTACAAAGAATTTTCCGTTTAACGCGTATGTTTCCAGTTGTGAAAATTTTGTGTACAAAGTGTACATTTTTTTTACACAAAAAGACAATACCAATCTTTGAGTAGGAATTACTCATATCTTTTTCGTATCACGCACACTACAATTGTGGGTTGTAATTTTTTAGACGGTGGTTCGAAATTGATCAAATTTGTGTTTGAATAGAGTATAATCAAAAGGGGTTTTCGAAAAAAAGCCAAATTGAAAACCCCATTGATTCAGGCAATGAAATAGCCCTTAGAAGGACTGTTTAGCCCTTAGAAGGACTATTATTCAGCAGGTGGTCCCCGGTAGAGAAGCTCTGTCTGTCTGCCATGCTGGCTCTCTCCTTAACGCAGCGCCCCCTTGGTAGCTCGCTATGTTGCTGCTCCATGTGGTTGGCTGTTGGCGGGGGATAGGTCGACATAAACTCCATTGGTCAGCACAGCAGCTTGGCCCCATACTTCCATCTGACTGGAATGACAAACGCACCGCTTTATATGCTGGAAGCGCGGACGCGATGGAAAACATGTCTCAGATCGATAGTGAGAAATGGGAAAGAGTCGGTGACCTCAGATCGATAGAAAGAGATAGAGCATATTCATTTCATTTTTTTTTTCAAATCCAATAAACAACACAACACCATTTTTTTCAAAAATCAGCATTTTTTAATACATAATAAGAAGCTTCTCTAATATAAAACTGCAAACAACCAACAAACATTTTTTAAACATGAGCGTATTTACAGGGTTGACAACGTTGGGAAGGCAAACTCGACTTCCACTGTTCTACATCATTCTGTCCTCGTTTTTGCTGTATGCGTTTTCGTCCTTCATGACTTGTAAATATGCTTTTTTGTTGTTTGCTTAAAACATTAAACGTGTATGAAATGTATAAAATGTCTTGTGTCTTTCGTGTTCTTCTCAAAATTCTTCCTACCTCAGTCATGGCTGCATCTTCCTCCTCTGCCTCCTCTGCCTCTTCTTCTGTTGTCAAAGTGATTGACGAAAAGTTAAATCGTCAAAGTTGGGAAGCTTTGTATCTGCGCCATCCTGTTAACATGTTGATTGCTGGACCCAGTGGTTCAGGCAAAACCGAATTTGTCAAACGTTTGATCGAACACAAATCTCATTTGTTTGATCGTATCGTGTGGTGTTACAAAGAGTGGCAATCGTCTTACACGTTACTTCGAGAAAGTCAAGGAGAAGCCATTTCGTTTGTCGAAGGCATACCTCGCGAAGACGATGGGATCGTGTCTGACTTGAGTCAAACACATCTTGTCATCTTCGATGAGATGTTAGGAGAAAACGAAGAAGAAATTAAACTTTGGTTTACACGAAAAGGACATCATCGTAATGCCAGCATCATTTACATTACTCAAAATTTATTTCAACAAAGTAAAGCCCATCGTACCATCAGTCTCAATGCTCATTACGTGATGTCGTTTAAAAGCCACAGAGACAAATCTCAGGTGCAAATATTAGCCAAACAATTAGGCACTCCTTGGCTGAATTATGCGTACGACGATGCCACTCAAACACCTCACGCGTATTTACTCATCGATTTAAAACCCACCACTCCCGATTATTTGAGATTTCGTACCCAATTGTTTCACCATTGGTGTCAAGAAGGAGGTCCCGTCATTTACACGTCCCCTTGGGCCACTCTCTGAAAGAAAAAAAACTATAAAAACATCCACCACGTCATTTCTTTCTCACAGTCTTCGTGATGATTTCCTTTCAAGCTCATCATCCTGCCAAATTGATTAGCGCCTTGTATGGCATCAGTCACGAATAAAATGCACAAGTCCGTGCCCATTTGTTAGAAGCTAGTCTCAAAGAAGTGTTACGATGGTTTACTTTGACAGCACGTCAATTACTTCAAGGCATCATTCACATCCCTCATCAAACCCAACGTTTTTTTTCAAAAACATAAAGTGGCGTTGTCACAACTGGCCGATCCTAGAATCGATCCACGCACTAAAAAACAAATCACTTTGACCCCTGGTAGTAGTGGTTCTTTATGAGTTGTCATGATTCGTGCACTTTTGAAATGGGATCCTAATGCCCAAACCAAAACCAAAACCAAAAAGAAAAGTCCCAAGAAGAAAAGTCCTAAGAAGAAAACCCCTAAGAAGAAGAAAAAGAAAAGCCCCTCCAAGAAAACACCAACCACATCTGCTACCCGAACGAGAGGTACTGCTGCTAGGACGCAAACGTACACCCGAAAACCACGAGAGGCAGTGACGATGTCTCCTTCTCCTCCGTCCACTTCGTCGTCTTCGCCCTTCGTCGTGATGCCTGCCAAACCGGACTTAAGACAAGTGTTTCCTAATTTGATGCAAAAATAGAAACCCATTTCGACAGTCACCACTTCGGAGGCATCGACTTCGGCTAATCTGGCCGCTGCAGCTGCCGCTAAAAAAGTTCCCTCTCCTAAAACCAAAGTCCAAGAGAGAACAGGCGTGTTACAAAGTTTAGTGAATTTATCCAAAGAAGAACTGAGACGATTTAGTCCGTTGAAAACACCTCAACGTCGAGTAATGCCTGTCATGAAGATGGTACGCCGTGCGGACAATGAGCGGAGACGTGTTCCAGTATAAAATAGAAGTGTGACCTCCCAGAGACCTCAGTTCTATTTTTTGCTTTTGACGCCCAAGATGACCCCCACCCGTGCATACCACCACCAAAAGAAGAAAGGCAAAACCAAAAAAGGACTTCCACCTCGTCTGGCTAAACATTAGGACGTCTTGTATGTCCTGACCAAATCCAATTCTCCCATGCGAAAACAACTCATTCAAAAAGCCCCTAAAGAAATCATCGATACCGTGTGTGAATGTTGTTTGAACGTGTTGAAAGGAACGGTACCTTTGTCCAAGATACAGAAACAGAAATTAGGTAAACGTTCTTCGCCAAATGGTCAAAAAGAAAATACCTCTCAGTCAAAAGAAAAAAATGTTGGTGCAACGAGGAGGATTTCTACCCATGCTGATAGGACCGTTGTTAAAAATAGCGGCCCCTTTGTTAGGAACGATTGCTGGACCCCTTTTAGGAGGAGTCATGCGATAAAGACGGTAAGAAAAAGAGAAGATAAAAAGAACACCCTTCTCTGGAAAGACGACACACTTGTACCTCTGGATCTTATGGAAGGACGAAAACTGACTTTAGATCCTTACAAACGATGGATGGAATTCCATCGTTGGAACGAACAATGGATACCTCATTTACCTCCCAATCTCAATCTTCATGAGATGTCACAGTTACAACAAGAATTACAATCTCTGATGGATCGAAGCGATTTGTCAGAAACAGAAAAATCTCAACGGTACGGTCAACTCTTGCAACGTCTTAAACTCTTTCACCAGAAAGCTTTAGACGAAACAGCTCAACCCACTCTGAGAGATTTCAAGGCCCTGATGAAAAGCGAACCTAAAGTCACCACCACCACTAAAACAGACACCGCCACGGGGACAACAGAAGAAGACGAGCCCCGAGAAGTGTTTCAAACTCCGTCTGCTCCCATCTCTAGTAAGATTGCAGCTGGCTTGTTGACACCCTCTCCTACACCTCATCGAGAAGAAATGAAAGCTTGGGTTAAAAAGATGATGTCCACTCCTTCTTCAGCAGAAGTAAAAAGAAAGAAAGCAAGACTGAAGTGAAAAAAGACACACCCAAGAAGAAACCTACCATCACCCTTTCTTCATTACCCACTCATGTGGCTCGTCGAACGCGTCAAACAGCTTATTCCAAATCGCACGACACCAAAAGTAGTAGTATCGAACAGTGGGTGACTTATTGAGGAGTCCAATCATGGAGAAACTTTTAGCTAGCCTTTACTACAATCCTGCCCATGCTGTTGGTTACGCAGGAGTCCAAAAATGGTATCGGGCTGCAAAAATAAATTGTAAAGTGTACGTTAGGCAGAAGTACGAAAATGGTTACAAGAACAATCGACGTACACGTTACACAAACCCATTCGACGAAAATTTTCTTGAAGTCAAACCAAAGTGGATGGCATCGATCATCAATGGCAAGCCGATTTAGCCGACGTCTCTCATTTGGCAGCCTACAATCGTGGTCACAAATATTTGTTTTGTGTCATCGACGTGTTTTCCAAAACTGGTGTTGAAACAAAGTGGTCGTCACCCTTTACGATGGCAAACCGACAAAGGCACCGAATTTTTAAACCAAGCTTTTCAAAAAGAATTGAACCAAAGGTACATTCATTTTTTTACCACCGAAAATCCTGAAACCAAAGCTAGTGTCGTGGAACGTTTTCAAAGAACTTTGAAAGAACGCATGTGGAAACATTGTACATCGACGTGTTACCACGTTTTGTCAAAGCGTACAATCAATCGTACCATCGAAGCATCGGATGTGCCCCCGAAGAGGTTACCCCTGAACACGAAGTGACGGTGTTTGATCAATTGTTTGGTACACCCAAGACGGGAGATTGGGTTCGCATCGGAAAAACCAAAAGCACTTTTGACAAAGGTTATTTACCCAACTGGACCACGGAATTGTTTCGTGTCACTGGACCAGTGCGTGGACGCGATCCTCCCGTCTATAAATTGGAAGACATGCACAGAGAAGTGTTAAAAGGAACTTTCTACTTGCCTGAATTACAACGAGTGACCTAAAAGAAGACGACGTGCACGACATCGAAAGCATTCTCGAACAAAGAACACGCAAAGTGGACAAACGTCGAGTGAAAGAAGTCAAAGTACGTTGGAAAGGATCTCCTCCTAGTTTTGATTCTTGGATTGCCGCTTCCCAAGTCGTCGACTATAAAAAGAAGAAGTAACCAACATGCCGTTCAACACAGCAACTACGCTACTCCTTCGCAGAGTTCCACTCTTCAAGAATTACAAAAACAACCTTTGTCGGTGTGGTGCGGAGAACGTGTGCCTAAAAATCAAATCGTCTTTTTCTGCCAAATCTTTGTGGTGTATTGTGTCATCGGAACAGCCATTGCCAATTTGAGTTTGCAACAAGGGGACAAACAATTGTGGACCATTTTACTCAGCAGTTGCATCGGTTATCTTGATGATGGTATTTGGAGTAAAGTCGCTTATCGGCAGCTACTGCCATGTGCGACTGCATTAATATTTTTAATCTGAGTATTGTGGACACATTTTATAGCCACCCAAGCAAGCCGCGATTCTAGGGTGCTAAGACTGCCTACTGCACGCTGGCCGTACTTACGCTCCAACTCTGCCATCTGTCGCCGTGTTGGATTTCGACAAAGTTATATCCTGCTGGTTATTTCTTGTGGGAAGTCCCTAAAATAGTGCCAAGGATGTGATAGTTATTTATCCAAATAGAATGTTTGTGGGTTCGAATTTTCCTATTTTGGTGTGTACTGAGCGTACTTGTTTGTTTTCAGAAAACGTATTGCAAAGAGTGTGGCTTGTAGTAGCCGATTGATTTTGGTGATCGTAATCTGGAATTCGCGGTGGCCGTATCAGAGTTCAATCATTCAGCAGTCGACCAATCAGGTTTAATTTTCGGGGTCACACAATTTTAGCCTAAAGAGGGCTTTCGGGAATACAATTGAAAGCCCATTGTGTGTGTGTGTGTGTGTGTGTGTGCTTTTTTTTAATTGAAACAATTTCCTTTCTTCCTCATATTACGAGCATATATTTAACACATACTCAAGAGTTTCTATCGTCGGGGAGTGTGAGCGGTTTATGTTTGTCACAGTAATGTATTTCCTGATTTTATCGTATTGAGTATAGTCGTGTGGTATGTGGAGTTTCCTACTTTGTTCAACATGTCCCATGATATTTGCCACCTATGGTCAATTTTCTGTTGTTGATATTACTGTGTAGTTTCTAGACGTTATATGCCACGTTTTTATACGTGGGTTCGTTCAGGTTGCCTTTCGCTTCTGCGTCAGCTTTCTCATTACCCGGTATGCTGATGTGGGACGGTATCCATGCAATTTCGACTACTTTGTTTTGTTGTTCTATTTTTTAATAGATATATTGCATGGTTAACCATGCATTGACTGCTTTTGCAATGGTCAGAGGCCAATGATTGTATTACGCATCGTGCGTCGCTCAGAATAACTGTTTTTTGTTTACTGGGTATTTTCTGATCATGTTTAGTGCTGATAGGAGTGAAATAAACTCGACTGTGTAGATGTCGCAATCGTCTGGTAGTCTTCTTCCAGACACTGTGTCTAATTGTGGTATTACCACTCCTCCTGCTGCGCTGTTCGGATCTTTAGTTTTCGACCCGTCTGTGTACATGTGGGTGTATGTGTTCTTATTTTCAATGAATGCGAGTACAATTGGATCGTCCTTTTGATATTTTATTTGTTCAGATTTTATTACTGGGATTACTAATTCCGTTTAAGGTTAGTAATGATCTTTCCGCTAGTTATTTTATTTTTCATATTTTGTTTTTTCGGAATGGTTCGCACTTTTTGGTGGTCTGTACTGTTGAGCGGTTCGCTCCATGTATTGCAATATGAGCTTAATACTTGAGCATCATTTGTTTTCGCCGTGGTTGTAGTAGGACATTTCCTGTTAATATGAGGGCTTCCTCCGTAGATGTGCTTTTGAGTTCTCCGGTGCATGCGCGAAGCGTTTTACATAGAAGTATGTCTAGTTTTTGGACCACCGTGGCGCTCGCTGATCAGTACACTTGAGAGCCCTAGTCATGTTTAGATCGAATTAGTGCTCGGTATAGTGTTAGAGTGTGGCTTGATCGGTACCCAAGTCGATATCATCGATGACATCGTTTATTAACTCGTTAATATGGGCTTTCCAGGTCAGCCATTAGTAGTATGCTAAAAGGGAATACAGAGACCTTTAATGTTTTTCTGATTCATCAAGTACACGACAACTTCGGTCGATCCTCGCTTTGCTAGGATCGACAGATGTTGACCTTTACTTGTTAATTCAATAACATATAAAAAGTCTCATCCTACCCCGTTTTAGAAAACTACTATGCAATATGTTAACCAATTTGCTAGCTTAGCTGTTACCGCTGCTTGCTTCTGTTCGTTAACTTATCTGTTATCGCGCATTATTGGTGGACTACCGCCCTCGGATACCCTCGGATTTTTCCTAGCCATTTCTTTTCCTTTTCTTCGGCTAAACCGGAAGCAAAACCCATTGCTGCTGAAAGTCCAAGTTTTCCGAGTGCTGGCAGGATCGTTGGTAAATCCGCGTTAGCAGGGCCTAATAGTGGAGCAAAGGAGAACCCTCCTTCTTTTATTATTCCTGCAATCTGTGTTGCTGATAAATTTAGCACAAAAGTCTGTCCTTTTGTTATTTTTGTTATTTGCGTTTCTGTTAACATCAGTTTGGTTTTCGGTGTGCTAAGGCTTCTAGGGTTTATTTTTAGCGAGACAGATTCTCCTTTTGAAACTGCGCTTGATACTTTTTTTTATTTGTTCTGGAGAAAGAAATAATTTTTGTGAAATATAATTAGACTAAATTTGTATCGTCATTTTTCCGTTGATGACGTCAAGGATCAGGTACCGATCTGATGTAATAAAAGCGTACACGTAATGAGCTGTGTTGTTGTATCGCTAGCTGCATAATAGTCTGCACCAAGTAACCTCTATATCAGCTGATGATCCTGCAAGCCGCTATGGATGCTTGGAAACGTCAAAATGAAATATTGGGTAAAGTGTTCTAAACTCTTCGATCGAAATTTGTGATCCGTTGTCAGCAGCTCGAGATGTGTTTCTTGTTGCTGTCTTAAAATCACGTTCGAGAGCTCTGTCAGCATATTGCCTTTAGTTTATTCTCACACTAATTCTTTTGACGTCCATGTTATCAAACACCTTGTTATTTTGCAGCTGAGAATTAAATATATCCCGCCTCTGAAACATAATAAAGACGTGTCGTGGAAGCTGCTCTCTTGATGTGCTTTTTATTCTCCATGAAGAATTAGTTGTTCCAGCTATTACACTTTGTTGTTAATTTTATGCTGCTCAAAATAAATTTTTCTTGTGTAAGCCTGAAGGGCGCTGTCAAGCTCAAGTTGCTTGCTTCATGCTTCATGATGGCACGATCTTTGGCGTTCAGAGAAAAAGCTGAGAAATAACAAATTGCCCACCATTAACACCAGCGGCCATAATCATGTAATTGTCACGCTCGGCTCGGTTAAGAATAATCATGTGCTTAATGCTTCTAAACACTTTACTTACATCCCGACAAAAAACAAATATTGAGCTAAGTTTAAAAAACATTGAGATAATGTTTAATGCGTCTTTGTAGGCTAGTCTCTTGGCATAGCCTTCGTTGTAATAAAGATTTTATTTGGTCACCAGTACAACTTCTTAAGTTTTTGAAAGTGCTTCGGATGTTGCTGCTTCAGCAGCAGGTGGTGTTATTTTTATAGCATTACAAATTTGAATAAAAACAGCAAATGTGTAAACTGAATTTGCCGCATCAGCAGGTGGAGCGATAGCAATGGCATTTGCGATTGTGGTGATGGCGGTTCATATATTAACCAACATTGCTGCGTCATCTGCTCCTGCTATAGAGTATGTTGATGCTGTTACAAATTCGCTTGAAACAGATTTACAAGCACCAGTGTCCTTAAACCAAAACATGTTGGTTGCCATGCTCCTTGAATAATCATCGCTAAACGAGATAATGTTAAAAATGGTACTTGCAATTAGCAGATGCTGAGAAATGTCCTCGATTGTCTGATTGGCAAGTTGATACCTTGCGCTTTGAGACAAGCTCTATCCATTGTTTTCCCAGGGTTATTTATGTGCCAGCAGGAGAATTATTACCGTTATCTGCTCTTACAACTTTTCCTCTTACCTCAAGAAAAGCTTTGTGAGACAGCAAGTAAACATCTTCATCTCGTGTGCTAATTGTTCTTTGTCCAGGCATATTTTGGTCGTTAGAATTATGATCAAGGTACTCAACGTATTCAAATTATGTTGTTGAGTCATCAAATTCTGTGTAATCGTTAAGATCAAGATATTCTTTTGCCGACATTATTATTCTTACTTTTATACAAAATTTATTATTAAAAAAACTGCAATATCATGTCGCAGTACAATTTTTTGATATAATTTTTGAATTATTTCTTCACTTTGCCGCGATAATAATTTCTTTGTGGTTGCAATCATTGCCTTGGTTGTTTCAGGCGTTGGCGCTATTTCCGAAATTACTTGTTTAATTTCTTCATTTGTAGGCTGTGCAGATGAAATAGGTAAAACAGGTGGTGCTGGTGGCAAGCCCGCTGGGGATGCTTGCATCCCAGGGACGCCCTTTTATTTTATTAAATATTTTTTGGCCAATAGCTGAACGAATAGAAGATGAGGCACTAGTTGCAAGGGATTTTCCTGCCTCAATAGCAACTGGAAGTAATTTTTTAGCAACTGGAAATATTGTCCGTCCTATTCCAACAACAACATCAACACCTTTTGAAAAATATTATCCCAAAACCCACCTCCACTTCTTTGTTTCATTATATAATTTCTTACACAATTTTTCTCAGGTGTAAATAGTGTGTCACTTGTTTGTTGTTTACATCAATCTGCCTACCAGATTGATCTGTTAGTGACATTCTGATACTTGATATTTTGTTCTCCATGTTGATCGGATAATAAATCATTTGTCGTGATTGAATCTGCCTCAGATTTCCAGGTGGAACATTAGGGCTAAACGAATAAATTGTTTGTCCTCTGCTGCCTTTTGTTGTGCAATATCCATTGGCAATCGAGCAGTTGATTAAAATTTGATTTTCACCTTCAAATTCCAGTGACAATGTTGGGTCTGCAACTGCAGATCCGTAAATTTGTTTATTAAAACAAAGCAGCTTGCTAATTGTTTTGTCGCCTGTAAAATTTACCTTAAAAATATTTTTGTGTTATTTTAGCCCGCAGCGTGTTTTAGTTTGGTTCTAGTGTAAAATCAGTTGCGCTAACCTGTGAAGCTGTAAGCTTGCTTTTTATCGCAGAGTTAAAATCGGTTATATTGTATGCGCCAGGTGGTATTTTAAAATACGACCAAGCAGCACTAGCAGAAGCGTACCTAAACTCGTCGTTTACATCATATTTCACGTTAAAAATTGACATCCAGACCGTAGATGATATTAAACCAATTTCATATTGGGATTTTGAATCAAGTTCGATTGGTAGTGTGTAATCAACATAAAAATTTGCGCTGTTGTTACTTGCTGAGCTTTTTGAATTAAGAAGTAAAGTTGCTGTTTGCATTATTAAAATTAATTAGATTAAATGTATATGCAGCACGGCATATTCTTCAGTTGTAAAAATACCATTTGTTCGCAAATAATCAATTATCTCAACTATTTCGTTGTCAATTTCAGCTCCAGTGTTTCCTGCTTCTTTTGATGAAATAAAAAGCAACAGTCTATCAACAAGCTCAGACTGATTTCTGTACAATGTAATTCCACTGCCAACTTGTTGGTAGCCTCTGCTAACTCTTTAATCAAATTATCTCCATCGGTCCTAACATTTGTTTGTAAGTATTTTTCTGTACATTTTTGCAACGTAATTTCCAGCAACATAATAAGTATTATCAATAAAACCTTCTCTAATTTGATTTAAATTATTATCATTTGGCTCTTCTTCAGCTTTTTGACCCTCAGCAATTATGTCTTTTAAAATATTCTGTTTGGACATCTTCTTCCCATGTCTTTATGTTATTTAAGTCAGCAAAAATTAACAAGTATTTATTTCTCAGATTGGTGATATTCATTCTCACTAATGTTTCCTTTGGTAAGTTTAATTATACACCCAGCTCGTTCTTTTTCTCTCATTGGTCAAATCTGCTCTACCGCTTGAATAATATCAGCCTGTTGTTGTTCTTGTGCTCACTTTTGTTCAGCAAGTGTCTCAAGCACTTTTTCTTGTTCGCCCTCTAAAATGCCTCTTAAACCTTTCTTCTTTAAATCCTCAAGCTCAGCTGGGGTTAATTTTGTTTAATATGGAAGCTTGCCAACAACAGCCTCTGTTATTGGTCTAAATAATTTAACTGTTTCTTCTTCGGTTTCTTGCCGCCCAACACGAGCTTAAAAAGCCACTTTTAATATTTTTCGTTGTGCAATAAGCTTTTTGATTATTTTTTGCCTGTTCATTATTAATTTTCATTACACAAAAATGTGTTTACTCCACAGCGAAACATATGCTTCTTTTCTTTTGCAGATTTCTCGAAAAGAAAAAAAATCGTGATCTCCACGTGTTGCATTATGATAAAACTTTATTAATTGATCTCTGGTAACATCAGCACAATGTTCCCTTGGAATATTACCAATATCAGTGTTATTAAACCCGGAAAATATAATAAAGCAACCAATATTTCGTCTAATAAACTTGTCGATGTTGTAAAAACCATGGGCGAGATAAACTGAGTTGCATCGTTTATTTCGCGACAGCGAAAAATATGATTGAATTTTTTTTTCATTTCAGAGTGATCAAGTTACCGATTCCGAGTCTGATATAATAAAAGTATTATCTTTTACATCTAGTTCTTTTTGTATTTTGTCATTGTATTCGTGAAGCAGCTGTCCAGCTGCGGATTTATTGTGTAGTTTTAAATCTTGTTATAGTTTTAAAAAATCATTAAGCAGCATGTTCAACAGCAAATTGGTTTTTCCAGAGCCTGTTCGGCCAACAATAAGATAGTATCAAAGTTGATAATGCTCATTATACTTAATTTTTATACAAAATATTTAATAATAATGAGCGATTATACAAAATTTGGAAGGCTTATTGGAGAAGCAGAATCGCAGTTGTTACTACTGACCAAGATAATACTAAAGTTAGTAAATCAGGCGACACAGTGACAGGAAATCTCAATAATTAATTTGGAACAACATATCCAATGTCAGGTGGTAATCCAACGCAAGCTGCTAGTTTAAGTCAGCTTGATGCTAAAGTTAGTAAATCAGGTGACACAATGACAGGTTATTAAATATGACTGGTAAAAAAAAAATAATCAACTTGGAAACAACATGTCCGTTGATTGCTGATAATCCATCGCAAGCAGCTAGCTTAGACAAGTTGAACACGCTAAATAATACTAAAGTAAGTAAATCTGGTGATATTATTCAAGGTAATTTATCTTTTATAAATTGTGGTAAAATTACCGGTCTTTCAACTACTTATCCACTACCACTGGAAGGTGATAGCAACGGGCTATGCTCAAGAAAAATCAGAGGTTGCAAAATGCGTTTCACTTGGTGGCGCAATAATGACAGGTTCATTAAGAATGAGCGGCAATGTAACTACCGGACTAAGCCAGGACTCGCCAGGTGATTTAACATATGTGATTAGTTACACATTTCTTAGAGACTATGCATTTGATCGATCTAATGACATAATGCAAGGAAATATAAACACGAACAACAAGAAAAAAATGAATGTTCCAGTGCCAATGGACCCTGGTGATGCTATTCCATATTCCAGCTTAAATAATGTTACACTGGCTGTTGTTAAAAAAGCTGGAGACACAATGACAGGTGACCTTAATCTTGGTACAAACAAAGTAAAATCACAAGCAGTGCAAACAGCAGGTGATGATTTAACAAATAAATTGATTCAGTTGCTGTTGGAACAAAGCGCGTGATAAATAATGTAGGTTTTATTCCTCTGCTACATTCTGAAACAGGAAAAAGAAACGGTTTTATTGCCAGCGCATCATCAACGTTTCCAGGATTGTTACCATTATATGCTTACGCGTGGCATAATACTGGCGACCCAGGCGGCTTAGGTTGGGCAACAAGCTGCATATCAGCAAACTTTTGGATGATGATAAAATGTCCCAGCGCTGTTTCCATCTGGAAATTTCAACTGCGGTTAAGAACCTCAGGTACAGACAGAATTTACAATTGGCGATTTGAGGGATCAACAGACAATATTTCTTTTACAACACCTTATACAGCAGTAAATATTTAACGTAGCACAAGAATTTATTCTAGCAACACCTGTAGCAGCAACAAAATATAAATATTTTAGACTTTAGCAGGTGAAACAGGCAATCCAGGGTTAAGTTGCTTTGAAATGTTTACACTTCATGATTTAGTGTAATACTGATAAATAATGGTTGACTTTATTGAAGTTTGTAAAAATTTTAACAATGCGGCTTTTTGTAAATATAAATCACAAAAATGACCCATCTGCTGCGGCAAAACAACAGCAAATAGATGCATGCAGCAGGCTGTTTTTGCTTTAAAACTCAGGCGCCGGTAATGTTTATGATGTTTCCGACCCAAATAATTTAAATTCATTTGAAAATAATTATGTCTCAGTCAAAGCTATGCGGGAAAATGAAATGCTTAATAAAATAATTGAGCATGATACTATGACACAAATTTGCAGCAGCAAGGCAGTTGATAAACTTGAAGAAGAACTAGAAAAACCCATGCATCTTATTATATCAGAATTAAATCATAATACTGTTCAGTCAATTATACAGTGTAAATTAATTAGAAAAAGGAAAACTTGAAAAAAATCGCGAATGTTTGGATAAGCACGCAGAACAAAGAAAATGTGTGTTAAGTAAAAATCGAAATTTAAGATCAAAATATGCTAAGCGAAGGTTGCATCGTGATATTGGTTTAAATTTTGAGGATATTGACACAATAAAAGCTGTCCGTAAAGAAACAAGAGATGCAGATGTGCTGGCTTCATCTTATTTAATAATGACAGCTTACCTAGCTGTTAAAAAAGTTATTCTGTAATGGAGGTTTCTGCAGCTTGGGACGCAGTAAAAAAATTGAGGATTGTGCAATAAAAGAAGAACTTTGTTTTAATTGGTGGCATAGTACAAAAAGCTCGCATATTAATGAAAATGTAACGTGGCCAATAGAAGCCGACTTAAGCATACAGCGTGAAAATACAATTAAATCATAAAGATTTTATTTTAATGTTCAAAATATTGTTTCAAAAGAATATGAAAAACTACAAAATTTGATAATAAAAATTGTAAACGTTGAAAGTAAAATATTTCAAAATGATGACACTAAAAACTCTGTGGAGGTAACAGGTAAGTTTGCTGCAGCATATGTTATTTTTCACAAATATTTTACAACTGGGGCCTCAATACATCTTGTAAAAAAACGCTTTGGCCTTTACTAACACACATGATCATCTTCCTGATATCAGTTACATTAGTGAAGTTGACAGCATGCCAAGCCAGCTTGGGCCCGTTGCACAGTACATGTTTACTGCCGATGAAGAAGCGCAAATTGCAAATAAAGATTCAGCTTTCTTTACCAAGTATAAAGATTTTCTTGCTAAACCAGAAAACGCTGATTTGTCAAAGAAGCTGCTAAGACGTTTAATGTTTGCCATTAATATTGTATAATAAAATTAATAATGAAGAAACAAGTTCTGGATTTTAATCATATTTCACAAAATAGTCCTGTTGACGACAGAAAAGAACTGATTGCGTGGTAGAATACTAATGTTGATTGGTTATGGCCCAATTGTGTTAACAAGTGGTGGTGTAGCATCTGGTGGAATAAACGCTTAACCCTTTTCTTTTAAATATTTCTGGTGATGGCATAGCACTTGGTGTGGCAGCAAAACAAATAAAACCTAGATTAGAAACAAAAAATTAGCTTGCAAACTTGGGTTTACCACATACAACAAGCTGATGATTTAAATCGGAGCCTACTTGCGAGGAACAAGCGACGATATGGACGATTTAAAGTTCAAAACAATTGACAACATGATGTCAGATATTTTACCTCTTGGTCCTTCGCGACATGAAAAAGTACGAAATAGAATACGAAGAATTTAGTTACATGCCAAACTTATATTTATTTTGAGCATAAACTTTAAAATTGTACGTGAACCTAAATATAATGATTTATATTGACACACTACTTTGTGAAATAAACAACGCCAAATCTGTGATAACAATCGAAAAGCAGAAAAATAAAATAGTAGCTTTATTCCACTGATGTATAAAAATAAGTCTGTCAGTAAAGATAGAAGATGAGATTAGCGGCAGATTGTTTAAATCAGACACTAGAAAAATAACATTAACGCTGGTAAACACAAATAGCGACAACAAATATTTTCATCTGCTTGATGTGCTAACAGAAATAATTACTGAGATCGTTCATAATTTTTATTTGCCAATCAGCAATGAAAAATACAAAAAAATAACAATAAACATAGATACAATTTGAGCATAGGACAAGGATAAAAAAGTGATTACAAAAATATGATTGAATCTTAGCTCTGCGTAGACGGAATCAACACTAGAGCATATGATTTTAAAAACACAAAGATTGTTTTGGACGTGCTTTCTGAGTTGGGTTTGTAAAACATATTTGAAACAATAAAATAGGGGGAGGGTATCCGAGGGCGGAAGCCCACCAATAATCCGCGATAACAGATAAGTTAACGAACAGAAAGCGGCGGTAACAACTAAGCTAGCAAATTGGTTAACATATTGCATAGTAGTTTTCTAAAAGGGGGTAGGATGAGACTTTTTATATGTTAATGATTTAACAAGTAAAGGTCAACATCTGTCGATCCGAGCAACGCGAGGATCGATCGAAGTTGTCCTGTACTTGATGAATCAGAAAAGCATAAAAGTCTCCTAATCTCTCTTTTAGCCCACTACTGCCATTCGTCGAGTATTATGCCAAGGAACGTCCTTTTTTATGAGTGCAGCCATTAACTAATCAGCTGGTGCGTCATAACGATAGTGAAATGAAAATTAGATAACGCACGCGTTGCAATCAAAACAATATCAATATTTTGTTTACATTTTATCTTTGCTCGTTTTCTCTTAAAAATTGACATGGATAACAATGGAATGGAAAATATAAAAAGGGTGGAGGCAGTTCATGTTCCGTCAATGGATGTTCAAATAATTGTCGCAAACTGAATTTATGGAGAAAGTCAATGTGTGAAATATACGGACAGTGCATGAATACTATGCGTGTTGGTTTCATTTTAATTTCATTCTATACCGTGAAATGGGCCAACGAAGCTTGAGTGGTTTAAAGCCATACATCGATAAACATTACCGAAAAAGGTTTTTGTTTGTTCTTAACACATTTTAGACGGAATGCCGACGGAGAGAAACCCATTTCCAAAGTTTAAAGTGGGCTATGAAAGCAAAGCAACACTGGGTCGGCGCAAATATCGGAGACAAGAACCTAGTAATGATCAGTATGATGAGAACTTTTGTTCGGAAAATGAATTAAACATTTCGGTAAATGGTGAGGCTACATATAGTTTAAACGTTGTTGAAACCCAAACTACATGTACTGCTGCTACATAGTATGACGAATCACACTTTACAATTCACAATAACGATTCTTATGCGCAAGAATGGACATATTTTCAGACACTGTCTTCTCAGACAAATAATACTTTGACAGAGGAAAAGGGGATTCAAAGCAATATAGATGGAGGGAACAATGTGTGCGGCTCAAAATTTTGTTACTGACAGTGATGCTTTAATATATATAGATGTGATAATACAAGCCATCTTTACTTTGGTCGACTCTATGTCTCAATTTAACACGTTTAATTTTCATTTGGAGATAGCAGATCTAATAATAATGCCTTTTCTAACGAGATTAAAGTTAACCCTTAGTCGAAGTGTAGGAATTTCAAGAAGCTTAGCATGCAAGATTTTCAATTCTTGGATTCCAATCTTAGCACATAAGTTGAAATCACTAATAATATGACTTCCAAGGGCAATAATTGGAGACTTTTGTCCGGAATCTTTCAGAGAAAACTACACCCGCACTACTTGTATTATTGATTGTGCAGAAACATTTATTAAGAGGCCAACTAATCTTAAAAGTAGAGGTGAGATCTACAGTATTATAAATATCAGAACACTGCCAAATATATGGTAGGAATATATCCACATGGGCAAACTATGTTTATTTCAAAGCCGTTTGGTGGACGGGAAAGTGACAGATTCATTGAAGAAAAAAAAACCGGATTTTAAATTACGTTCTCCCTTGATGTGATATGGCAGACCTTGGTTTTACAATATATGATTTGCTTTTTCCAAATCAGTAAAACTTAACATTCCTGCGTTCTATAATGCAAGCCATAGTGCAGAAGATGTTACATCAACAACACATAAATTGTACTAGTTCGCACCCATATAGAAAGAGCTACCAGGATACTGAAAGTTTTCACAATATAAAGCTGCACAGTGCCAGTGGCTTCCCTTAAACTCTTTGATGACATGTTTGTTGTGTGTGCAGCATTTGTGAGTTTAAGAGCTGACTTGATACGAGATTCTGATGAAAGTGACTGATACTCTATATGTTTAATAAAATATTATGCTTAGACCTTCTTGATCTCTTTTTGGTGGAATACAATACACAGCTCAATGTAGTTGTCAGCAATATTTCAACTTTGTACTGGTGACAGATTTTAATGGCTTTTGTTAATTGGATGTGTTTATACCACCTTTAACAGTTCCCCAGCTATATCATGGCGACCGGTTTTTCCAAAGTATCCGGAGAGACCCAACCTCCTTCAGCAAGAAACTCATAATTTTTTTATGAGTAAATTTTTTCACTTGACTAAAGGTGAAACTTGAACTCACACATGAAATGACTAAATTTGATTTGTCCAAATCTGTAATTTACATAAATGACACATTCATTAACATCATAACATGGTTTAAAAAATCAGAACTAATACAAACATATAATTATTTAAATTTAAAGTCACAGACGCATACATGTTTTGAAAGTCTTACTGAACAATAAGCGGTGGTCTTCAATTTCATCAACTACGCATGACATCATTTTCTCTGCATAAAATGTACGTAGTCTTGTAACATAGCCATTTACAAATATTTCATCATACTTTACATTCACAAACTTGTGGTCCTATGCACTAAGCCATACAAGAAGTTTACATTTCTTAAGTCCAGTGCAAAACAGTGTTAACTGTATTTTTGCATATAGAACCTTCTATTCCCTTTCTTCTTAAGAATCAGACTCTCATTGCCACTCTTTTGGACATCATTTTATCTGCATAAAATGTAAATAGTCTTGTAACATGGTCATTTACATAATTTGTAACATACTTTACATGCACAAACTTGTGGTCATCTGCACTAAGCCATACAAGAAGTTTACCTTTCTTAAGTCCAGTGCAAAACAGTGTTAACTGTATTTTTCTATTCCCTTTCTTCTTAATAATAAGACTATCATTGCCACTCTTTTGGACATCATATTTCTTGTTTGAAAAAAGTTCATCCAATGTGGTCCAGTTAATAGACACTGGACTTTTAATTTCAAGCAGTGTGTCTTCATTTAAAATTACATCCTTTTTCAATAAGAGAATATCAATCAGAATATAAATATTGTTTTGCTGCCACTTTAATTTGAAGTCCATGGTTTGTGAATTTGTTTCCTACAAATTTGGAATGTAATGTTCTCTTATAAAATTTGTGCAATCAGTGGAATCCTTTATGAGAATTTTATGCTCACTACTTGCAGTAATCTTGATTTTCCTGTTGTCTTTCCATAGGGTACTTTTACTTTACGTCATGGTATTATTTTGCAACTTTTCAATCTGAGTATTGTCCAGAGTTACATATTTCTGAAAAAATAATAGAAAATTTTTCACAAGATGTCAGTAAATCGTGATTGGTGTGAGCTTGCACAACAGTCTCCCTAACAGTTGGTTTGACTGTAAAACTCTTATGTTTGACTGTAAAACTCTTATGTTTGACTGTAAAACTCTTATGTTTGACTGTAAAACTCGTATGTTTGACTGTAAAACTCTTATGTAAAACTCTTATGTATTGTTGTCACTGCACACGCTATGTAAAATCATGTCAACATTGCCACTTTGAAAGTAATTGTAGCTTTGTAAACTTTTATAGTTTTTCATTTCGCTTCCATCGACCGTTTTTGACGAAACCATATAATTGTAAATGTCACAATACATCATCACATTTGGCCAATTTCTCATGTCGTCTATTCATTTCGTTATCTTACTCAAATCCGGGGGCATTTAACTTTTTACTTCTGTAGTCATTGTGGGTAATTCGATTGATTATTTTCACGCACTGATTCGCTTTGTTTACAATCTATTTCACTACTGACATGGCAGACGCTACTGCTGCGCACCTAAAGAGCGATATCAGTACAACGAGCTATAATTAAAAGACGTATCTACTGTTTAGGTGGGATTAAGTTGGGGTGGGTGTTCTCGGCCGCCTGTGCGGAAAACTACACGTACTGTTTTATTTATTTGACCATTTGCCTATTTCATTTAAGCCTTTTTGTAATTTTCATATTACTGTTTGATTTTTAAGGTTTCCAGCTTTCCATATCTGAATTTGGAGAGATCTAATTATTTGGATTAATCGTTACATTGAAGAGTGTCGGACTGATGACACTTTCTTGCGGGGTCCCATTTTTCAATTATGCACTAGTAGTAATGAAGGATGACATAGGGCATAAGTGGAATTAACATTTGGCCATGTGGGACCATATGGAGCATAAGGGAATTTAACATTGGTCCATAGGTTTAACATTAGCCTATAGGAGTAGCATGTTATAGATACAAGGGGAATTTAACCTGGATGGGATTCTATGGGGCTAAATGGGAATTTAACATAAGTGGGACTCAGTGAGACATAAGGGGAATTTAACATTACGCCTCTATGTTGAAAAATGTATGGGCATAAGGGGAAATGTAATGTTAAAACTACATTTACTATCGAACACGCCGTTTGGAGTGACTAATATTTAGTTATCTACTATCCAATACCTAGTTATCTACTCTGCAATACCCCACATTTACTATCCAACACGTCGTTTAGAGTTACCAACACTCATTCATCTACTATCCAACACCCCTACACTTACTAACCAACGAAAAGGGTAGGAATATACACGCTATACTTACAAACATACATATATACTATCACAAAAGGGGGATAGATGTAAAAGAAGGGGAATTTAATCACACTCTATCGCACACAGGCAAGGTAGGAGTGCTTACACGCACTATACCCACAAACATACTTCTATACTATCACACAAGAGGGGTAAGGGGTTTAAATTTTAGTTTTTGTGCAAGACAAACACATACACAACATATAACAAAACAGATTGTTTGGCAATGATTGAATAGTATCTCTGTTTCTAAGAGAATTGGGTGGCCATGATAAGGGCATTTGGGTGTTGTTAACCAAATATGGTTAACATAGGTGACACCGCTTTACTGTTCTTCTCTGCACTGCCGGTTAGTATACCAATGCCTTTCAATGCACACTCTTCTCTTCCAGATAGTTGTGTCTGTAATCTTGGTAATGGCCCATGATCATTTGACATACACCGGTAAGTCGGGATCAAACAGCCGTCTTGAAATGTGATGACTCTGTCTTGAGAAATAATGATAGGTGAACGCACCTCTTTTTATGGTCTACTGGCCGATCGAAACTGATTGGGAAGTTCCACCAATCAGAATACGTGTAAACGACGTGTTTTCTATCTTCCAATCAGAATATAGAGATGGGTGCCGTATGCACGCATAAATAATATTGTCATACAGGTTAGAGAATTTTAATTCGTACTCTACGGAGATTCGAACTCTGATCCGCGGGATACGGCACCTATCTATCTATCTATCTATCTATCTATCTATCTATCTATCTCTATATATATATATCTATATCTATATCTATATCTGTGTATATATATATATATATATATATATATATATATATATATATACCCACAAGCGTTTCTGCGATTTACCATTGCTAAAGTACAATCCACATGGCTGAAATGAAACATTGTATTGGGGTGCGCCTACAGTGGAAATTTCTTATACTCGTAGTGATAGTATGACAACTGCTGCTGCAGTGGCGACTGTTCTTACAGAGGAGATTGACTTCAACTTGGCATTGTGCGATTTTTATCTTCGCAAGAATGTTTTTCTGTAGTACCTCCTTCGCCTCCTTCTCCATCATCACCAGCCTATGATGATTTCAACAAGAAACAGAAGGAAGAGTTAGACATTTTTTTGCAAGCTCAAAAAGAAGAAGAACAAACATTTGTTCAACAACAAAAAGAAGAGGGAAAGAGAAAGCGACAAGAAGAAGAGAGGGAAACTTTGAACAGTGAACAGAAGGAAGAGAGTGAAAACAAAACGGTAAGTGTGTTACATGATATTTTAACAGAGTTAAAAGACTTGAGAGGAATGTATCAAACTTCTTTGGCGAAACCTAAGAGAAACAGATCTACACCTACACCTAAAATCTCCGCTACCAAGACGTCAGCAGCAGCCGCAACCACTATCACTCCTATAACTACATCAGGAGTAAGATCTAGACGTGGAAAAGGTTTAAGACAATTACAGGTGATGCCAAAAAGGTATTTTTAAAAATTTAAAACCCAACGGTTCCTTTCAGGGTCACACAAATCTCTTGGAAAGAGATACTACTCAAAGGATTGACAAATGAAACAAAAAACCAAGATCCCTCCATCATAAAGTGTGTGAGTGAGTCTTTGAATATCTTGTCCATGCTATAAAAAAGAACAAATCAAGACATAACAAACTAGTCGTTTATGGTATATTCTGGTGAATAACAATCACAATAAAATTGCAAAACACATGGCAAAAGTCCATTTTTCTTCTTCTTTACGGTCTTGCCTTTTGAATTTCTTTACTGACATGGGTTCTTCTATCATGGTTTCTTCTGCTTATCTTTCCTTTTTCAATTTCTTTACTGGAATGGGTTCTTTGTCTGCTTCTGAACGCTCTTCCTTGTTTTCTTTTTTCTTGCGACACTCTGAAGACCAATGTCCTTTTTCTTGACATTGATAACAGGAATCTTTACTATTCTTTTTCTTTTCTCGTGTCTTGGAGGTTCTTTCTCTCTGACTTTATGGACATTCTGTAGCCCAATGCCTTTTTTCTTGATAGAAATAACAAATATCTTGATATTTATCTCGAGAGAAGTAGTCAGACATCTTGTTGGAAGTGTAATTTCGAATGACTTTCTGTAAATCTCCGACGAGACGTGTGATCTATCTATTGTGGCTCTTCTATCTTCACAGATCGAAACTGAATGAATGTATTCTCTTAATTAGATAGGTGTTCTATATATAGGAACAGAGTGTGTACTCTAGTCAAATCAAATTTTGGATCATCATGAAAAGATCAAACGTTTCAAAGGAGAAACTATAGAACCAAAGCGACCACGACGTTCTGTGCCGCCACATACGCCAAGAGAAGTGTTGGTAGAATTTCACGCTAGCGATTTTGAAGAGGATTTGGATGATCCTGAATCAACACCATCTACCTCCAGTGGACCGAGAGATTCAAGAGCAGCCAAGAAAGAAAGTGGTTCGGCAGCCCCTGAAAATTATTTTCACATTCGAGCTACCCAAAATTGACCTCCAGACAATTTAGAACGACTGACTACACTTACACAGTCAAATTTAAAGAGTTCAAGTATCAACTCCCAGCAGAGAAAGCAGCTGTCTTCATCATAGACTTATTGGAGTCAATGTTAGAGGAATTGAAACGACAGTGCCAAGCTAACTATCACAATTGTTTAAGACTATCTATCACTCCCAACATTTTGAAATCCTCCGTGTAGATCGAATTTAGTACACCTGCAGAATTAACTTCTACCAAAAGTTTTGACAAAATTAAACACGTCCAACAATCCAATTATAAGTTTGATATGACCGATGGTAAAGCCACTCTTCATATGACACATGCTTAAGGTCCTTCAGGCAGCAACGGACGACACAAAGTTGTATTAGTCGATAAAATTATCCCAGTACCAAACGAATGAACGTCCATCAAGAGCATATGTGTTTAGATCGTGCCATGGTTGTGGCTCGAACCTATGCAGAGATAAACGATGCAACGGAATAGAAACGATTATAGGACACAATCAGAAAATCGGAGAGAAGCAAACAACGAAGAGAAGCAGAACTCCTAGGCAGTTCCAAAGAGATAGTGTGTGGAGTTCCTGAAATGCAAAAACTTCAAAACGAGCTGGCCCCTCGTTATAAGTCTAAAGTGTACCCTCAAGTCGTTCGTGGAGACCTTGTGTTTCGAGTACCGAATTTTCCAGGCGGAAAATACTTTCACGTTTATCATCACCAAGATAATTTCGATGCTATTACTAGTATTACAGGATTTCTTGGATACGAATACTATTGCGACAAATGTGGCCAAGGATTTAGCAGTCGGATGCACCGTATTCATTGTGGAGAGAGATGTTGTGGCTGTTTACCGTCCACACCTTGCATTCCTGAAGGACAAGAAAGGATTCTGTGCTCTACTTGCAAGCGAACATTTGTCAGCCCAGCATGGTACAAGCGGCGTCTCAAGAAACAATTCCAACAACAGAAAAGTGCTTGCGAATTATTGACAGTGTCTTCCACTTGTGGGCAGCATTTTCGTACAAAAAACATATTGAGTGATGTGACATTGAAATCAAGGATTTATTAAATAACGACCAGAACAAGAAAACAAACGTATGTATTTTATCATTTTTTGCATTGAATATTCTCAAGAGACTGGAATTCACATTCCTAATTTTCGTGTGGCTTATCACGCTTGCAACGTCTGCATTCAGGAACCTTTATTTCATCACTGTCCAAATTGCAACGGGGACGTAAAAAGATATTTCGTGGCTCCCGTACTCTTCCTGATTTTGTAGATTTTAGACCCCACCGAAGACACTTTGAGCAAAGAGGATGTACATTGTTGCGAGAACTGTCATCCATACGCTACAGTCATTGCTCGTAATTTCTGGGGATACGATGGACAATTTCTTTTGAAATAGGATTCAGAACAAGGAACCGAATTTCATTTCCAAAAGTCACTATGAACGGTGCCAAAATCATTTACGTGCAAGTGGGAACAGTACAATTTAAAGATTACATGAGTTATTTTGGTATGCCTTTGAGTAGAATGCCTAAAACGTTTGGAACGATAGAAATGTATAAAGGCTATTTTCCACAATTTTTCAATACCGAAGCAAATCAACACATCGTGCTCCCGCTTGAAAGTCATTACTACGACCCCGACAGTTTGCGAACAGAACAACGAGAAGCTTTCTACGTTTGGTACCAAACCCACTCTTCACAACTTTTTGATTTTCAAGAAGAAAAGTTGAAATATTGTCGATCCAATGTGGACATTTTACGATGTTGTTGTGGAAAATGTTGACAATTATTTATGAATTACGGAGATATCTATCACTTGAAAGAAGCTTCTACCGTTGCCAAAGCGTTTGAATTAGTGTACCGAAAGAAGTTCATGCCCGAGAACAAACTAGCCACCATACCACCTCAATCCATTCAAGCTGTCAGCCGTCGATATTGAAGCAAAGTTTGGTTACAATACGTCTGTGAAACTCAAGACAAGTGGATACAACCTGCTAGAAACGGTGGAGAAAAGAAGATTGGATCTTAGTGCATAGATGGTTGCATTTGAGAAAACCGAAAAATCGTGTACGAATTTCAGGGATGCCCTACTTGTTATCCTAAACGAGACCTGCCAATTTTGTTTTGTCAGAGTTTACCATGGAAGAATAGTACGACAGAACATCGGCGCTTCAAAACAATTCCAGAATGATGATGCATCGTCGAAGATTACGATGTGGTGGACATTGAACCTTTGAATCCACACAACAGTTTGTATAGAGAACGGACCAATACTACACACTTGCTGTACGAAGTTGATAAATCTCAAGGAAAACAAATCAGATACATTGATGTGTGCTCGCTGTATCCTTGGGTGTGTAAATATGCTCGATTCCCCACCGGTTATCCTGACATTTTGACAGAACACATCAACGTGGAACATATTCATCAGTACGAAGGTTTGATCAAATTTAAAGTTTTGCCACAAACGAACTTGTACCATCCCGTGTTACTTCGTCATTGTCACGGAAAACTGATGTTTCTTTTATGTCGTACGTGTGCTGAAACGTGTAATCAAGACCAACCTTTTTGTTACGAGGACCAAAAACGCACTTTGACATCAACGTGCGTGAGAGTCAAATTGTTTCATGCTCTCGATCGTGGATACCGCTTGTTAAAAATGGTCAAAATTGGGCACTTTCCTACCACATAACAATACCAACAGGACGGCGACTCGAGGTTAGGTATTTTTTCAAACTACGTCAACTAATTTCTGAAACTGAAGCAAGAAGCTGGCGGCTATCCTTCTTGGTATAACACTCCAGAAGACAAAGATGAATTCAAAGAACGGTACCGATCCCTAGAAGGCATCACCTTGGAACACTTCGAACAGAACGAAGGAAGACGATCGTTTGCAAAAGCAAGAGTGATGTTGTACCATGTGACATTAACGATGCAGCACGACCTTACTGCTCTAATATGGAAAGGGATGCCATTTGTGTGCCTATCTATGGATGTCATCCACGCACTGACAAAACACAAGCTCATTGAGAATTACAAATCAAAGAAGAATACACGTTTCGCTATTGTGATTTTGAAAGTAGATTCCAGACGTTCAATAGGAAATGGCCTAAATATCGGGAAGGACCAGTCCCAAAACTTTAGCCAGAGCAGGATTGTCTTTTTGGGAGAAGGAGATAAAGTTCAGTGTTTCAGTTGTGGTGTGAAACTTCACGAATGAGAGTATAAAGATTCAGCTTACCTTGAACATTCCAGATGGTCTCGGTGCTGTCACTGCCTTCCCTTGGCCTGTCCAGAATTTGATTCTCGTAGATATTTTAGAAGAGAGGACTCGTAATTTACCTTTAGAGCTGCGAGAACGCATGCACAGATTCAAGTAAAACGCAAAGAACAATTGCATCCAGTGCACCATGAAATGATTAACCATTGGTATCTGAGTGCTATAAAAAGACTGGTTGAAGAACGCTCTAGTATAGTCAGAAAGAAAGTTTTTGTGCCAACACGTAATAAGACTTCTGTGAACACTTTACAAGACTTGCCATACCACGACTTTTGTCATCAGTGTTACACCAATTCCGTAGAAGGAAGTCAATGACAGCGTTCAAGACTTAGTGGTTTACCAGCTACTGTTAAATGAACTATTCCAACAGACGATACGATTACACTGAATTTGGGGTGACTTGTCGTGAAAGTGTTAATGATTACATTTCTTGGATTTCGTTTCCCGGCAGATTCTTTGTGGCAAAATTATGAACAGTACATGCAAAGACATAACTACCAAACCTTTATATGTGCACGAAAAACTCATTTTGTTAAAAGTGTTGCGAAAAAGTGAGGAATTCGAGTTCTGTACCCCCGTGTGAAGAAAACATTGGTCGTACTTTATCGACTCTTCATGTTTACCAAGGAGTGTATCAAGCAAATTGGTTACACAAACAGATTTACGATTGGAAGGATGTACGTGACTGGAAAGGTCTTGTATTCGACAAAGAGGTCGCTAATTATGCCAAAGACATTCTGTGTGACTCATGATAAAAAGATAGAAAACATGAACTTTGCTTTTTGATTCGTGAATATTTTCTTGTTACACCCTGAAAGAAAAAACATTACATTTTTTAAATCTAAATATTTTTCCTTGCATTATCAAAAATTAACTATATAAAATCTATAAAATGTCTTGCGTCATTTATGGAATGTCAGAATTCCAACACAACTCGAGGGTTGTGGCTGCATCCTCTGTTCTCAAAGTGATTGACGCTCACTGCTGGACCCAGTGGTTCAGGCAAAACAGAATTTGGCAAAAGTGTGATCGAATACAAATCACTTTTGTTTGATCGCCCTCCACAACATATCGTGTGGTGTTACAAAGAGTGGCAATTCTCTTACACGTTACTTCAAGAAAGTCAAGGAGTGTCCATTTCATTCTTAGAAGGAATTCCTCGAAGACGATGGAATCGTGCCTGACTCTGGTCAAATACTTTGATGACATGTTAGGAGACGACAAGAAATTACATTTGGGATTACACAAAAGGACATCATCGTAATGCTAGTATTATTTACATTACTCAAATGTTTTTTCAACAAAGTAAAGTGCATCACACCACCAGTCTCAATGCTCATTCTGTGGTGTTGTTTAAAAGTCCAAGAGATAAATCTCTAGTACAAGTTTTGGCAAAACAGTTAGGAACACATTGGCTGAATTATGCTTATGACGATGCCACTCAACTGCCACATGCATGTTTACTATCCTATGTAAAATCCACCACTTCCGATTATTTGATATTTCGTACGGATTTTGTTTCACGATTGATGTCAACAAGAAAGTCCAGTCATTTACACCTGATCATCCTCGTTTTCGTTTGTGAATATATATATAACATGACTTCCTTTCCATATTCTTCCAAATTGACTCGTGCACAATATGCAATCAATCAAAGTCCGTTCACATTTTTTACTAACTAGTCTCAGAGAAGTGTTACCATGGTTTACGTTGATAGCACGTCAATTACTACAAGGCATCATTCACATTCCGCATCAACTGAAATATTTTTCTGAAAAACATAAAGTAGCTTTGTCATAACTTATCTGCTCCAAGAATCTATACTCAAACCAAAAAACAACTCATTGAAACCAGGTGTAAGTGGATTTCTAGGGGTGGGTGGGGTCATTATTCGTTCACGTTTACGATGTGATCCTAATGCCGAAGCTAAAAAAAGCAAAACCTATAAGACATAAAAAAAAGAAGAGAGGGACAGCGAGTTAACACTCTAAGAAGAAAAAGAAAACTAAAGAAAACGACTCCTTCAAGAAAGAGAGGTGCTGCTGCTAGAACGCGCACATACTCAAGAAAACCTCAATCTGCAACATTCTCTCCTTCATCTTCTTCTTGTCCGTTATCGATGATGGCAGCTAAACCTAATTTAGACAACAGTTTCCCCATCTGATGAAAAAATGGTGACATATACTAAGATAAAAGTACAAGACAGAACAGGCGTGTTACAAAGTTTACTGGATTTGTCCAAAAAAGAACTGACACGAATTAGTTCGTTAAGAACACCAGTAGTACCTAGAGTCAAGCTGGTACAACATCCCGACAATCAGTGTAGAAGAATTCCAGTATAAAAGAAGATGTATTGGATAAGATTCACTTCAGTTTTCCTTCTGAACAAAGATGTCACAAAGTTCACACCATCGTCAACGTCCAAAAAGACCTTCTACAAAAGTAAAAAAGTGTCTTCCTCCTCGATTAGTAAAACATTCGGATGACCAAAGAAACGATGATCACTCCTACTCCTAGCGTTCGACGGACACTCAAGCATCGCAATCTAAAATACTACACGAAAAATCTAAAAGGAGTATCGAACAGTGGGTGACTTATTGAGCAGCAGCAGCAACAACATGGATACACTTTTAACCAGCATTTGCTACAACCCTGCTCGTGCCGCTGGCTACGGACGAATTCATAAATTGTATTGTACAGCTAAAACCAAACTGTCTGCAGGATGTATAACAGTGAATAGAAGTGCAATCAACGTACATGTTACACAAACCCATTCGACGAAATTTTCCCAGAAGTCAAACTAAAGTAACAGAAATCGATCATCAATGGCAAGCTAATTTAGCTGATGTCTGTCCTTTAGCTTCGTACAATCGAGATTACAAATATTTGTTTTGTATCACTGATGTATTTTCAAAATTAGCTTGGATAGTTTCTTTGACTTCTTAAACAAGTTCAGAGTTAGTGCGAGCTTTAAAACTTGTCTTAAAACAAAGTAGTCGACACCTTCTTAACCAAGCTTTTTAAAAGAATTGAAAAAAGACACGTTCATTTTTTCACCATTGAAAATCCTAAATATTTAGCCAGTGTTGTGGAATGTTTTCAAAGAACTTTAAAAGAACGTATGTGGAAATATTTTACACGTCAACACACTCTCAAATACATCGACGTGTTACCGCGTTTAGTCAAAGCTTACAATCAGTCGTACCATTGAAGCATCGGATGTGATCCAGAAGAAGTGACACCTCAAAACGAAGTGGCAGTGTTTGATCGATTTGGAACGTCGAGGACCAGAAACAAATTCGTATTAAACACCGGAGATTGGATTCGCATTGGAAAAACAAAATGTACTTTTGAGTAGGCTATTTACCCAACTGGACGATAGAATTGTTTCGTGTCACAGTACAACTGCGTGGACGTGACCCCCCTGTCTATAAATTTAGTTAAAAGGAACTTTTTACTTGCCCGAGTTAATACGAGTTACCAAGAAAGAAGACTACGTGTACGATATCGAAATTATCTTCAATCTAAAAACAAGTAAAGTGGAAATGTGTCGTATTCAAGAAGTCAAAGTCAGTTGGAAAGGATATTCACTCAGTTTCTACCCGAACAAGAGTCACCTGAAGAGGGATTTGGTCTCCTCCAGAACAGCAAAGAGACTGATGAAAGAAGTTCTAGAGGAGGAAGCAGAACAGGTCAAGAGGGCTTGGACGGAGAAAAAGAGGGAACAGGAAAGAGAGAGAGAGATGCGGAAGATCGATTTCCTCCGCCTAAACGAAAAATGGATGAAGGTACAAAAGAGGCTGCAACAGAGGGAAGAAGAATGAAGAGACAAGCTACTGCAGCCACCACCACCACAAGTACGCCCCGTTTGTAAAGTAAGCCCTATGAGGCGGAAGGAG
Organism: Margaritifera margaritifera; assembly: GCA_029931535.1. NCBI lineage: Eukaryota > Metazoa > Mollusca > Bivalvia > Unionida > Margaritiferidae > Margaritifera > Margaritifera margaritifera. Next base: position 1,222,471 of record JAQPZY010001297.1, on the reverse strand, counting down.
CGGTAGCATCAGCAATACGAAGAGCCTCTCATCCCGAGGAATGAGGATTTGGAAAGTGAGGCTAAACATTCTCACATTTCCCTCTCCGTGGCCATCGATCCTCGCAGTAGGGATCAATGTAGCATGAGATGTTCTGCCTGCAGAGCCAGACCCTGGAGGTGCAACCACTAAATGCAAGCATGAAACAAGAGCCCTTTGCAGGGCCACCCAAACCTCTTAAAAAGGGATATACTACTCAATCATTGCTAAAAAAAAGAAATGTTTTTGTGTGTTTGTCTTCCGCAAAATACTAAAACTTAAACCCTTACCCCTCTTGTATGAGAGTATATAAGATTGTTTGTGTGTGCAAGCACTCTTACCTTTGCTTGTGTGTGATCGTGTATGATTTCATCTCCTTCTTTTACATCCTACCCTTCTTGTGTGATAGTATGTTTGTGTTTTTGTAAGTATAGTGTGCGTAAGCACTCCTATCCTTTACGTTGGTTAGTAAGTGTAGGGTTGTTGGTAACTTCAATGGCGTGTTGTTGGTATAGTGTGTGGTGTTGGATAGTATAGGACTCAGTGTTGGTCACTCTCAATGGCGTATTGGATACTAAATGTGGGGTGTTGGATAGTAGATAACTATGTATTACATAGTAGATAACTAACTACTGGTCACTTCAAATGGTGCGTTGGACAGTAAATGTGGGCTGTTGGATAATAGATAACTTGGTGTATAATAGTAAATAACTATGTATTTGGATAGCAGATAACTAAGTACTGGTCACTGAATAGTGTTTCGGATATTAAATGTTGGATGTTGGATAGTGGATAACTAGTTTTTGGATAGTAGATAACTAGGTGTTACATAGTAAATAACTAGGTGTTGGATAGTAGAGAACTAGGTATTAGATAGTAGATAACTAAATATTGGTCACTCTAAATGGCGTGTTGGATAGTTAATGTAGTTAACATTATATTTTGCATTAAGCCCCTTATATTTTTCAACATGGCAGCATATTTTAAATTTTCCTTATGCCCCATAGAGTTTCACCTATGTTAAATTCCCCTTTTCGCTATAACATGTTAATCCTATTGACTAATGGTAAACATATGGGCTAATGTTAAATTCCCATTATGCTACATAGTTTCAACTAACCTAATTTTAATTCTCCGTATGCCCTATACCATTCGACATTACTATAAGGAGTGGATAAAAACTGGTCATATATCAAATTAAAGTTGTAGAAAAATCAAGGTCCTATTTGTGTTATAAACTTTAGCTCTGCATCTCAATTGGTATTGAGGCTATGCCAATTTCCAGTCACCATCTTTCAGCTTTTTTTTGCAATATTCAAACAAGGAAAATGTAAAAGATTACCTTGCAAGGTTCCTATCAATGTCATCAGCGGAATTAGGAGAGTCAAAATAGGCAATATAAAGTTTTCGATGAATGAGATTTATTCAAGTTTGAGAGAGAGAAAGAGAGATAGAGAGTTTATATAGTGTTTCCACTCCTTATATTTGATTTTTGAGCTGAAAGTTTACCAATCAATTTTCACAGTTGTATTTACTGGAACAAAATTAGAGTGTTAACATTCTTTTTTGCACATTTTGCTCCGTAAACTTAGGCGATGATTTTAGTGGGTCACTAGGTCAGTATAATACAATGCATAGTAATGTTGCCATTTTTACATTTGGTTGTGATAGAATTTCTTTCTAATAAAGAAATGTACACAATATTGGACTTCGGACCTTGCTTGTGCTAATATCATTCCACACTCGCCTTTGTGCAAACTTGATCATAATTAACAAATTTTAAACCTAGAACTTTGAAAAAAGTTTTGCCCCGTAAATAAATAAATAAACAAATGAGTAGAAAAGGACAAAATGAGTGCCAAGGTTATAAAGTATGTAAAATTGTAGTCTTCTATTTACAACTTATGTCCTGAAAGTAAGTGCACATTAAGAGACATTATTACTGGTTGCAATAAGCAGTGATAAACGCTGAATGCAGAGTGGCATCAGTGTTGTTACACTAAGAACGGTAACTCTAATTGTCTTTACTACAACTCGCTATTTAAATCACAATTAATTCATTTTAAGCTTAATAAAACAAATGATTAAATGTATGTGTTTCATAAGATACTTTTATTGGTATTATATAGCAAACTTGTTTCCTACAATTTTTCTTTTTCTTATATACAAAACTTGACCCTCAACTCACACCAAAACTTGTGCAACCAGGTAGAGAACTCAGTAGAAATCATGCCAAAAGAAACAACTACCATCATTAGTTAGTTCCATTTCCAAAACATATACCATCTGGATTTTGTCTTCATATCAAATCCATGCAAAAAGACTGAGCCAATAAATAGTTTGCAGAGGAACTGATTATTTTGAAATTATTTATGAGAATTCGTAAAGGGTCACAGAAACTGTGTACAAAACAATAGTAAATGGGACATATTAAGAGATAACCGGTAAAAACTTGACTGAAATTCTTTTTAAGAAAACAAGCACTAGAAACAAGTTAAAAAAATGTATTAAGTATTTGTCAATGCCAGGGCTGCAAAGATCTCAAAATCATTCTCAGATGTTGTGATTTACTCTCAGACATCGTTGATCAGCTAAATCCTGCCTATTGTCAATTTGTAGAGCTTGCAACATGAGCTTAAAGATGACTCCATGACATCCAACAGAATCAGATATTTCAATGGATTTTTATTATTTAAGCTAGGCTTGCCTCCATCTGCCTTGAATGCTAGTCTGCTAATGCTTAAACGTATAGACTTGAACAAGGCAACAGATTGCAATGGGTAAAAAGATGTTGAAAAAAATTGACATAAAATGTGTAATGGTTGTTTTGTTGTTGATACAGTTGTACCTTTAAGCTCACTTACAATTGTTACCATTGCAGGATTAGCTGTTTACTATTCAATGAAGTTGTACATGGAAAATAGATTAAACATTACTGTCAAAAATCTCTTAAATGATGAATCTGGCAACCTTAAATGACTCAACTGTATTGTTGTCCTCTTCAATCTTTTCAACTGATCACATTTTTACATTTTTTAAATGTTTTCACTGCCTCTCAAGTAAAGCGTGTTAGACCAATGAAAACATTTTCTCTCTTCATCAGGATCAAACAGATCAGACAAAGCAATAGGAATGTGATCAATATGAAGGCTTTTGTCAGATACACCTTCACGTGAAGCTTAGCCATCCTTTGTAGAAATGTATTGATGGTACATCTAGCATTTTTAATGTCATGTCAGACTTGATGTTGTCTCTTAATGCTGACAAAATTATCCTTCTTGTCATTTGCTTTAATCTGAAATTTTCATCATTATGGTACATTTGTTTTAGGTATTTTCTCATGTATTCAATCCTGTATGCTTTATTTTCTCTGTACAAATTTGTGAGCACTTTCTTGTACTCTTTGTCTTCTTCATACCTTTTCCTGCCATATGCTTTGTGACAGGGTTTACACTAACTGTGTTTGCCAAACTCAACTATGTCTTTCAATTCACCACACACTAGACATGTCTTGTAATCCATTTCTTTATTCACCCAGCTAAATTTCAAATCATTTTTCACTATATATTGTAATATTGTAAAGTTATCTTGCAATTACACTTGTTTACATGTTGAACTAGTGCTCAGTAAACTTAGAAGTTTCATTGTCAACTAAACAGAAGGCAAGAAAGACAAAAAGCAACATGAAATCAAGGCCAAAACAATGCCTGAGAAGGTATTTCACAAAGGCCAAAAGATCCGTGTAGAGTGGAACTTGGGAAACATACACAGACATTAAACTGTTGAAGAAGGAGCAAGATGATATGACACCAGGTCAAATCACACTATGCAACATAAGTCAAACAAGCTCAATCTACATGATATATTTCATAGGTGGTGGTATAGGTACTTTAGGAATCTTGTTCATTTTGGTTAAAGTGTCAAGTTTCTTCAACACTTCACTACACTGTGGTGAATATGTTGAAGATAACAATGACAAATCAATCAAAGTACAACAACAAGATAAAACCTGTACTTCCTCCAATCCATTACCAGCAATGCTTTAACATGACTTTAAGTCTGTTTCCAGTGGGCTAACATTTATGCTCAATAAACAGCAACATGTCCAGCAAAGCAAAAAACATTATCAACAGTATAGCAGGCAACACTCAAATCTGTTCTCACAGCTGCATACAGCATGCTTATAAAGAAGGTATTGAGGTTTGTTATTGGTTGACCACTAACAATGGACATTGAAAAAATTGCAAAGCTAATTATTCCATTTTCAATCAGTCAGTTTGCAACCAACAATCTGATACGGAGTGGACTTTTACCTGATGAAATTGTTAACACCGTAAATAGGACTGCAAAATCATGCTAGCAGACTTAAAGACTGCATGCTGATTGATAACCTTTTTACTACATAAATAACAACATGTCTGGAAAAATCAACAACACCATCAATGTTACTTACATGTGCCACATACAGTATGCTTTTAAAGAAGCTACTGAATTTTACATTTGGTCCACCATCAATCAAGGACATTGACTAAGAAGTAAAGCTGATCAGTCCAGTTTCATTAAGCCAGTTCACAATAGACTATTTGATAGCCAATGGACTTTTACCTGTCAAAATTGTTACACAGTATATCTTATATATATATATATATATATATATATATATATATATATATATATATATATATATATATATATAGTAGGTTTAGTCATTAGGTAAAAATAGTGTATAAGATGAGCAAAGCAGCAACACATTAACTTTGAAAAGTTATACAGATAAAAAATGATTTGGTCAAGGACATTGAACACTATAAATTAGTGAGAAAAATACAAATTATATACAAAGCTTTGAAATGGTTAGAGGCAAGTATGGAAACAATTTTTGTGTATGTATTTCAAAAGCTGGATTGTGTGCATCTGGAGAAGCTACTGGTATAGTTGTCAAACTAACACTCACGGGATTTAGCACAAGCAGCCACTGGAACTGTTTCAAAGGTTTGTAAAGAAAAATTAATTTGCAACAAGGTTTACAACATGATGAAACAGTAACATCAGCCATCAATAAACTGAACAGTACTGATCAGTGATAATAAGATCAAAGATGAGGTGTTCATATTTATAGTTAACCAGTTCAGCAAGTACAAAAACATATAAAACTCAATCAGGAAAAAAAAAAGGGAAGAAATTGAAAAGAAACACCGCTATATAAATGGACAGGTCAAATCAAGAGAGCTACTTATTACTGAGTCACTCCCTGACAAAGAGATATGTTACACCAACCCAATCAATAATAGAAATAGGAATCTATCTATTTCATTGAAGAGAAATGATTTTGTAGCTGGGTACTACAATGACTCTAAAGACACAGTAAACCACACATTCGCTTACACAAATGACAAGAATGAAACAATGGTGTTCTTAATTCCTGATGGCTACTACAACTTTCATATGAACATAAAAATGGTACAAGATGGAATGACTGCAAATTGTGACAATGATAAAAGTATTGATATTTAATATTTGAAACACAACCCAAAGTTACAGTCACTTCTAATATTAATTACAAAGCATTGCATATCCATTAAAATGCTGAATTGTTGGGATTCAATAGGTATGTTACTATTGAGGAATCAACAAAGTCATATGCAGTTTGCGGGTTCTTGAAACCCAAAAATCGGTGCATTTCCCTGGAACAAATCAACAACACAAAAAACTACTCAAATGGCTGCTATTTGTGTCTACTTGAGTCTTTGCCATTAAAAACTGCATTTCATGGTGACTTTGTTTTGTACAGTGTTAATGGCTATAACAATTACAAAGGGGTACCATTAGCAGACTGAGCATCATGTTCAGAGATAAAGATAGCAAGGTGATAGATTTTCACAACATGCCTGTATCATATATTTTCCACGTTAAAGCAAATTCAATATTTGGAAAATCATCACTTCAAGGTCCAATTGAACCTTTAACCATTAAGTCCAATGAAAAAGATACACCACTAGGTCAAACGATTTAACAGTGACTGACCGTTACGTCAGTGTATGTGACCCTGACAAATTAACTGATGCAGCAAATAAAAGATTTGTATTGCGGAGAGTTGATAACCAGATACTAAACATATTTTGAGAGAATAATTTGAAAGATGTCAATATTTGGAGGGAACAGGTTGACAATAATTTAACTATTATTAAATGGAGTAGCAATGAAAGAGTTAGCAAAATCTCTGAGGTACAAAAGACAGAAATAAGATTTTATAAGTTCATGACTTGTTCAAACAGAGATGTAATACCAGCCTTGCAATCCGCTGGGGGAACAGCAAATGATTTATCCAACATTAGGCAATATTTGCAACCAGCAGAGTTGAGAATAAATAGTGAGATATGGTAGCAAATCTAATCACAATCAGATCAGAAATATCACTCTACAATGAGTTCTCAAGCTCAGCCAATTTGGATTCAAAATCACCTAATTAATATGTGTGGATGTTGCTCATGATCAAAGTTATCCAAGGTCTTGATAATGTATGCTTAAATACAAAATCTGATAAGAAATATGGCCTCTAGAGTGTACACAAGCTCAGTCGTTAGGATGCAAGATCACCTTATTAATATGTGTGAATATCACTCATAACTGAACTCATTTGTGGTCTTGATGCTGTAAGCTTACAAACAATGTCTAACTGAAATCTGATCAGAAATGAAGCCCCTATAGTGTTCACAAACAAGTGTTGACAGATGTATGGATAACGCATGACACACACATGTCCATACCATGAGTACACTTGGTCTTTGGCCAGGTGCACTAAAAACAAAACAAGCACATTAACAACAGAAGCTGAGAGAAATCCATAACTATTTACAAGTCAGACCAACTGGGAAAATCTACAGAAAAAGAGTTAAACATTGAGGAAAAAAAATCAGATTACAAAAACATAATCAGTACACACCACACACACACACACACACACAAAGAGGAACTTTAAAAATTCAAAGTGCTGAAGGACCTAATATTTTGTTCAAGTTTTTGGCAGTTTTAAGTCTCTGTGTGGGACACTGGGAAGAGAAACCTGGGCAAAGTGATTGTTAACATTCAAGTGATTGATGTTTGTCAATGTTTTACCGTATGTATTTATGCAAACATGACGAGCTGGGGCCAATGTCAAGAATGGTTTTATATCAAGACATGACAATGCAGGTGAGTAAAATTTTATTTTTGGGATTCAAACATTTGATATATGAAGAAATAAAAAGGATGCAGGGACCTTGAAGACATATTCATATGATTCAAGAACAGTGGCGGCACGAGGGAGGTTGGAAAGGGGCAATTGCCCCCTGGCATTAGGCAAAGGGGGCACTGCCTGAGCTTTTTTTCTTTCAGCTGAAATTTTCATAGTATTTCACCTTCACCTTAGTGTAATAGGAGCAATTCTTCATAAAACTTATATTTAGGAGGGGAGGAGGGAGGTTGGCATCTGACATTAAAACTGTTCTCTGTATCAAAGTTGGGACACCAAAAAAGAACATTGCCCCTGGACGCCTCGAATCCTCATGCCAACACTATTCAAGAAACATTTTCTTGACATCTTTTGTTACTTCACATCACATTTTCTACTTTAGTTCATGTTTCAAAGTATAAAGTATCGAGCCTATATTAAATTGTTATTTGTTTGAAAAAACTTTCAAATACACGAAGAAATTATGTTGTGAGAAAAATGTAACACACTGTGATTTCACTTTATTGCTAGATGAAGTTACAATAGGTGGTAACTCTATACTTTAGTTATCTGGTTCCATACCTAAAAAAAAACAACTTCCTGGAGCTGTGTTAACAAATACAGCAGAACCTTTATACATTGAATTTTAAAGGATCTTAACAATTCAGTTCAAGAGACCTGCAGTTGATGTCAATGAAGTTTCAGAATTATAGTCTACAAAACATTATGCGAGGTAACAAAAACAAAGCCATACAATCTCTAGTAAGCAGCCACCCTTGCTCAAAACAACAAAATTCTAGTTTTACAAGAAAATTTGTGAAACTAATCCCAAAAGTGGCCTGCATCTTTGAAATCGTTAAATTTTGTAACAATCAAATAGTAAGAGGAATTGACTGAAGAGAAATTATATTTATGAGGCAAGAAAATATCTGAACCAATTAAAAGTGTTTCTGTAACATGATTTTTAAGTGACTCCACTGTGCGCACAAAATAAATTATATATAAGAAATCTGCATGTGAACATCATGTTCTCTTAGTATTGTCTGTCATGTGAACATCATGTTCTCTTAGTATTGTCTGTCATGTGAACATCATGTTCTCTTAGTAATCTGTATGTGAACATCATGTTCTCTTAGTAATCTGTATGTGAACATCATGTTCTCTTAGTACTGTCATGTGGACATCATGTTCTCTTAGTACTGTCATGTGGACATCATGTTCTCTTAGTACTGTCATGTGGACATCATGTTCTCTTAGTACTGTCATGTGGACATCATGTTCTCTTAGTATTGGTTTGTTTTTTCCGATTAAAAATTTGCAACTTGTATGTGCTTAAGCAAATTACATAAATTATGTAATTATTTTTTACTTCTAATTATTTGAACACCAGAAAAAGTACTTAATAAATAGTATATGAAAAATTACAAAGTATCTAGTATGTGATAAAATCCAAGTGACAATGTCATAATTTCATACTGTGAAACAAAAGTATTGTTCGCACACAAGTAAAAATCTGCCCCTCATTGTTTTCAAAGCCATTTGAAGACTACCACATAAATCTTTGCAGCTGATCAGAGTTACTCCAAATGAATGGTTTCTGGGAAAAAAGGTACACAGTAACAACATTCACTGATGTGTACAGGAGCAGTTCTAGTATCAGCCCTGCTCTGAACTCAGATTTCATGTTCAGTCTAAAAATCAGATATGGAATGATAAAGTAACGAAATTCAAGAATCTTCTGTGGAACAATAGTCAGTGAAGTACATAAGAAGAAAAGCATCCGCCAGAAAATATCTTTGTGTTTCAAACTCATTACAATGTTGTATGCAAAATAGTAATACACTGGGATAAGAATGTATTTAACATATGGATGTCGTTTGTAAATTTTATGCCAAACATAAAACGTGTAGTGTCTATTATCTGACAAAACATATTCATGCACATATGTGAAATTATCAATCAATACAAAGCTTACACCAAAAAAACTAAGGATCAAAAGTTTTTTTTTCAGGCAAAATTTTAACCAATCAAATAATTTCTCAGGTGAAATCAAATGAAAGAAAGCAAAAAAGTTTGTAAAAGACATAAAATAAAACATCTGTGGAAAATGAAAGCAGGGCTTATGATGTGATCTATCCCCGACAACAATGCCTTCATTAATGTAAAGAAAAACTATGAAACCAGTTCCAATTATCATATACATCCATGTACCCTTTACAACATCCCATAATAGTCTGATGAATCTCCTTTGTCCTTGCCTGGTTCTGCTAAACAGAAGATTGAAGGTAACTTTAAGAATTTCCTGATCTGATGTCTGTTCCTCTCTCAGATCCTTTTTTTCCAGTTTCAACTCTTCCAAAAGTCGTCTGCTCACTACAGTTCCAGCAATGAATACAACCCAAACTATGTTTGTCTGCCTGAATAGAATAGCCAATGCTCCCATCATGGCTGCCATAGTTTGGTTGTTATGCAGACAAAAAAGATACATAATCAGCACAAAGAAAGTGGAACCAGAGTCTGTGTAATAAAGGAAAGTAAAGAAATACAGCAAGGGAAAGGAAGTCAGTGCAAGTGTCTTCAAAAATACATCACTGTGTTCCGTATCCTGAAATGAAAAGTATAAAGATATGTCAATATCCTTTCAAGCATTTTTTTAAAAATACATTAGAATTATATATCAGAAAAATATAAATGCTTCAATAGGAATCTTAGAGCAGAAATTCTTCATTAAATCTTTGCCAGGGATGCAGTAAGTAACTTTTTAACATTTTATTCAAATTACCCAATGCACAACAACATTTTAAACTATGGTTTACCAGGGCTTTTCTTTGTCTTTTCTACTTAACAATAAAGTATTCTCTATGCTATTACTCAAAAGTCAAACATCCTATTTTGAAGTAAGAATACCTTAAACATTACTTGCCTGTTCATAATATATCTGCATCATTAATACAACATGAAAATAAAGACAAAAACACTGTAAAGCATAGCAGATTCTGTTGATCCAGCAATAACTGTTGTATATCTCTCAGTCGTACATGAGAACTGTCCTATGTCAATAAGCAAAGCAATAACTGTTGTATATCTCTCAGTTGTATATGAGAACTATCCTATGTCAATAAGCAATGACTGTTGTATATCTCTCAAGAAGCAAGTTTCAGTATGTGCCTATATTCTGTACCAAAAGCAGTGGAGTTAAAAAAATTGTTTAAGTGCTAACTAAAAGCGCTACGCTGAAACAATTATTTTCTTATTTGACTTACCATGAATGTGACCTTTGATCTTTAGTCCCCAAAATTTGCAGGTTTTGCTACAAGCCATCCACAATGTTTGGTTCAGGACCCTGCTCTAACACTGAAGTTTTTGTGCAAAACCCATTTTTCTTTGAGTTACAATAACCTTGACCTATTAACTTTTGACCCCAGAATCAACAGGCCTCTTCCTTAGCTCTAGTGCAAGTCCTCCACAAACTTCAGTTAAGGTAAGTCGTCTAAAACTAAAGGCATTATTGCAAAAAAACATTCCTTTGGCATTTGTAGCTTTCGTAAACATTATTTACCATTCCTCCCTGTTTGGATGCAGTGGAAAGAAACTGATCAAATCAGATTGCTCATTCTATTTAGCTATGACAATAGTGATGTCAGATTCTCAATTTTAAACCATTTGCATAACAAGTTTTTCTATCAAGTTATGGAATATGGACATAATGGAAGTAGTCATACTGAATGCATAACATGTGTAATGGGATCTCTTGCTGGTCAATTTATTTAGCTTTTTACTGACAATAACTTGTGCATCTGTATGAAGACACTTGTTCAAATCAGTTTCAGGTAGCTACATATGCCAAGGATAGATGTGGAACGACATGGATAAGCGACCCTTGGTTACAAAGATAGGTCAAACTATAAATAGTGCAAAAGATCTGCTATTGTGAGAAAATTTATATTTGTAGTGGTCAAGCATGAATATTAATTATAGTGATCAATTTCAAGTGGGTCAGAAAAAGGTTCATCATATCAAAGACACCATGCAAGTTTCATGAACCTGTCAAAAATCAGAAACACTTACAACCTGGAAACAAAATTACACCCATTCCCTTGCAGAAGGAAGTTATTGTTTCTTTTGTGTTGTAAAAAAACAAAGAATATTTATACAACACTAAAAAAAGACTGAAACACACAACTGTAAATAACTCAGACACATCTAACAGGACAGGAGAAATCACATCTACCTAGAATCAAATCCCGGACCTAGCACACCAAAGTGAAACACACACAACATTATACTAAAAGATCTAGAGAAACTAAGTTGTTCAGTAAGTGGCCATCCATACTACTATACATGTGTGTCTACATAATTTGTCTAACCTATGTACAAAGATGCAGAGTGTTGACTGGATGTCTTTGTAACAGAGATTAACTATTTCATTTTTCTTACCTTTCTCATCCTTTTCAGTATTGTGTAGATCAGGCAGAAGTTGCTCAGGCAAAAGAATACATTTATTAATCTAAGAGTAAGAGGGGAACAAATCTGTGCTAGATCCAAAGCCAATAAGGGACCAAAAAGGGCCAGAACTCCAACTGATAGCATGTACAGTCCTGGCAGAGTTGTTATCATTGGATCCCACTGCAAAAAAAAAATATATATCACTATCATTAGAAATGCACAACAGCATGTATTTTATTTTTTTATTACAGATGAGCAGCAGTGGCATAGCAACTGTACAAGTAACCCCCCCCCCCCAACTGCAAGGGGGGGGGGGGAGGGGAGAGGCAGTCCCAGTGGGGACCCAAAATTACCATCAATTTTCTTTTGCTTTAATTGTGTGGGGCCCCAGAATTAAGTTTTGTGGCTGGGGGGAGGGGCTGTTGTTGCAGAATTTCTTGCCACCCACTGATAAACAGACATCATTCTGTGCAGTTTTGAGGATCTGTAATCCCTCCAGGCCAGTCAGTAAAATGATAAGGTATTAAGAAGTACCAAGGTAGAAAGAAGTACTAAAAATACAAGGGAGAATAATTCACAAAAATAGGACCTCTTATGGGCTCTTTGGTAAAAGTTATTGCACTATGAAAAGGCAAATTCAAAGCAAATGTGTGCCAAACAGTGATATAAGCAAAAAGGATAAAGATGCAAAATAAATCATATGCATTTACTTTGTGGATTTGCGGACAAATTTAAGGTTAATAAATTATACATTTATTTCACATGCAAATCCAAAGGATGTGCCTATATGATTTGTTGAAAAGAAACAATAATCAATTTTACTTATCCATAATCAACCAATTTTTATTAGGATTTAATGTCTAGGTGCAGTAAAACCACACTGCTACATCCAATAATGTCTAGATGCTACATCCAATAATGTCTAGATGCTCAATAATGTCTAGATGCTACATCCAATAATGTCTAGATGCTACATCCAATAATGTCTAGATGCTACATCCAATAATGTCTAGATGCTACATCCAATAAAGTCTTTGATATAGATAGCTCTGAAAAAATTAAGATAACCAGGTTAAAAAATCAACAAGATACAGGAATAGCAAGATATAAATATTGTAAAATGTATAAATACAAACACTTGCAATGTACATGTAAGTTATTAAAAATATGACTGGGGTATAAAAAGAGTATTAACTCAGCTGTGTCATTTTGTCCCTGACTGCAGAGGTGAACAGATCTCTGAATAGACACCTGACTGGTCAGTTATGTGCCTTGTTATTTCAATAGCGCTGGTCTGGCTTTTTACCTGTATAGGTGCAACCACCTGGCTTCAAATCCTGTCTTCAAGTTATCCAAAGTGAATCTTTGTCGAAACAGAGCACATAGAGTTTATACATTGTTACGACCCTATGGTATGAAAAAACGTAACAAAAAGAAAGTGAAACCAACAATGTTTGTAAAAATCAACAAACAATTTATTTCTAAATAATTAACGTGAAAATCAAATACACTTACAGTATCGTGTATTAAAATCCAAATAATCCAACAATTATTAGTGTCCTAATCACCAGTCCTGTATATATAGAAACTATAAAATGTTCCAAATGAATGAATGTTCCAAGTTAATGAATCTTCGTAATGAACGAATGTTCCGAATGAATGAGTCTTCGTAATGAACGAATGTTCCGAATGAATGAGTCTGTAATGTTCCAATGTACTAACGATAATGTAATTCAGATCATCTTTAAGAATGTTCACAGGCATCCGAAAGTTATAAATATAAATCCAAAGGTTGATGAATACTTCAAGTAACTCCATTGGATGTTCCATACACCAATACAACGTTACGGCATTACAAGATAACAGCACGGCTATTTTTTCAAACATCTGATGATTCCAGCTGATCGTAAAAACAGATCTTTTCAACTCAAGATTTAAAATGGAATGAATATAATTCGTATATTCAGGTCTTTTATACATTTTGCAAATGGCACATTTCACAACAGGAAACGTGTCATATTATGACCCAGAATGCAATACTAAATGCATCTATTTAGTGGAAAAGTATGGTAAACAGCTCTGACCTTGAACAAAAGGTCAGTAAATACCTTGTTGACATCTTTTTTCAAACTTAAAGTGTGACTCACTATTTGACACAATTTTAAAGTACAGTCATAGGCCAAAAGTTTAGGCACATTATAGATTCCATATACATAATTCCGTAACAACATGTACAGAAATCCACAGAGTTGGTGCCTATTATGCAAGAAAGGCATGGCACCCTGAACTAAAAAGATATTTTGCATCTACAGCAAGATATAAACTACATCAGCTCATTGGCTTGGTGCATATGCAAGTTATAAACTACATTAGCTTATTGGCTTAGTGCAGATGCAGAACATGCAATGCTTGTATTCCTATGTCTCTTTTCCAAGTGTAGCAGTCTAGGTATATGAGGCCACTTACTAACCAGCCTAGCTGGTCCATACCTTTTAGTCTAGTGGTATGTGCACCCGACTGTGAGACAGATGAACTGGGTTCAATTCCTGGCCATGATAGTTCGATGCTTTCTATCAAATCCCGGCCACACTAGTTTTGGGAATGAGGTTAGACCGCTCTGAGAGGTGAATCTGGGTGACATTCAAGGATGAATGTCAAGATAAGGGGAGGAGTGTAGCGGCCTAGGTATATAAAGCCACTTACTAACCACACTAGCTGGTCTGGGCCTTTTATTCTAGTGGTATGTTCATCCAACTGTGCGACAGACATACTGGGTTCGATTCCCGACACAATAGTTACCGGTTGATGCTTTCTATCAAATTTGATAAATTCTGTTAAGTGGTTTTTCAGAAGTCGTTGAAAGGATTATGATTTTTCAGTAATGGTGGCCATATTAGACTGTGAATTAGCATCATTTGTATAAATCTGAATGCCTCTTGTGTCAGAATGCTTTTTGTCAAATTCTTCCAAGTGTTTTTTCAGAAGAAGTCATTTAAAGTTCTTTATGCTTCAAGTAATGGCAGCCATATTTTATGGCAAATCTGCTTCATTTATAAAATTCTGAATATCCTTCCTGTCAGGAAACTTTCTGTCAAATTCTGTTCAGTGGCATTTAAGAAAAAGTTGTTTAAAGTTTTCTATTTTAGTAACAGTGGCCATACTTGAAGGAGGCTTGGCAACATTTGTAAAGAAGAGTCCCTTGAAGGGCCTTATACTCTACTGACTGAAAAGAATTTCCAGGAATTCAAGATAAGACCTTTAGTCACTGTGGCAGCTGTACTAGCTGTCAGATTGGCACCATTTTCATTTAGGACCAACGAGACCTCATAAGAAATCTTTCAGTGAAAATCTGTTCAGGTGGAGTAGCTATAATAAGATTTTCAAGATGGCTGCTGTGGTGGCTAAACTGGATGGCCAGAAGGCACCACTTTCATTTGGGACCTACCTGACATCATACTGGTGAAAATACCTTGCCGATAGGACTTTCTATTCTGGACGAGTTGGAATAACAAGATTTTCAAGATGGCAGTATACCCAGGGGACAACTATACCAATACTGACCTACTAACCAGGCATGCAGGTTGCATGGAAAGCTGTCTTCAAATTACAATATTTGGTTCTTATTTCAACCAGGCATGCAGGTTGCATGGAAAGCTGTCTTCAAATTATAATATTTGGTTCTTATTTCAACCAGGCATGCAGGTTGCATGGAAAGCTGTCTTCAAATTATAATATGTGGTTCTTATTTCAATACAGAAATCAAGCATGAACATTTACTAATTCAACATTCATTTTTAGTTGTCAAGGCAAGTTGGGCTTAGGAATGTGAACATCTGAATACATTTGTCCAGGCAAGTTGGGCTTAGGGATGTGAACGTTGGACTACATTTAGCTGTCCAGGCAAGCTGGGCTTCGGAATGTGAACATCTGACTACATTTAGATGTCCAGGCAATTTGGGCTTAGGAATGTGAACATCTGACTACATTTAGATGTCCAGGCAATTTGGGCTTAGGAATGTGAAAATCTGACTATATTTAGTTGTCCAGGCAATTTGGGCTTAGGAATCTGAACATCTGACTACATTTGTCCAGGCAATTTGGGATTAAGAATTTGAACATCTGACTACATTTTTAGTTATCCAGGCAATTTGGGCTAAGGAATCTAAATATCTGACTACATTTAAGTTGTCTAGACAAGCCGAGCTTAGGAATCTGAACATCTGACTATATTTTAGTTGCCCAGGCAAGTTGGCTTAGGAATCTGAACATCTGACTATATTTTAGTTGTCCAGGCAAGTTGGCTTAGGAATCTGAACATACGGCAATGAACATGTACCTGAAATGTTATCTGGAAGAATGCGATTTGGTAAAAATGATGAATAAAGCAAAATCTGCAGCGAATATTTTTGGGAATAAACAAGGATATAAGTGATGCCAAGTACGATTTGCACTGTGTAAGTACTGTACACTATAGTACAGGTCTTCCCTTAAATGTAAGCGGCCCGTGAATTATGAAGTCTTTATTTACCTTTATTTTAAATCATGTTGGAGAAATCGGAAAATATGCACATGCAAAATAATAACATAAACAATCATAGTATTGTATAACAGTTTATTGATGAATGACGTGGTAATTGAACGAGCTGGTCACTGCTGTGTGACGTATGGCGATCTTCCCAATTTTGTCTTTAAATTTTTTTGTGTCTACAAGTTTTGGGACACCGAAAATTTTATACATTTTAAAGGCATACAAGTCTTGGGACAAGAAAAAAAAAAATTATTCTTTCGTGTCCCAAGACTTACCGTGATTACGGTAATTCACATTTTTTTGGATCATTTTGGTGTGTTTCAGATATAAGTTATTCAGTTGATCATTTGTGACAAACAAGAGTCATCCCTCCTGTTCCCTGCCACTTATGTAAAGACTCATACTGAAAGTAATCTATGTTACAGTACTCAAAATTGTTATATTACTTATGCAAGTTAATTATGGTCAATCACCATCAACTATCCTCAATTTTACATTAATTATGCTAAACTCTGTTTCCCAGAAAATTCTAAGTATCAAACGGTGCATCTATGCAACTTGTTTGATGTGTGTACTCCAGAAACAAAAATGTTTATGAACAGAGAGATGGACTGACAGTGTGTATGTATATATGTATCAAGGTTTAATGGCACATCAGCACAACACTGGGTATATGGTGCTGATTCAAAGTAAAATTGCAAAAATGTAAATACAAAGAATTGCAAAAAAAAAAAACACTTTAGGAAGACAACACCTTCCAAATAAACAAAAATGTTTATGAACAGACAGAGAGATGGACTTGCAGTGTGTATGTATGTATGTGTTAGAATTTGATGGCAGATCGGCACAACACTGATTATATCATGCTGATTAAAAGTAAACTTGCAAGAATGTAAATACATAGAATTGCAAACAAAAACACTTTAGGAAAACAACATGTTGCATATAAACATAAACATGAAGCACTAAAAGATAAAAAGGTAAAGACGTCCAAATTCTGTAATTGGCATATACAAATAGAAGTTAAAGGTAAAAAAAAATATACAATCCTTAAAAACTGCACTACCTCAAAAAGTCCAAGATTTTCTCTGGTGGTACATCATCATAATGTTTCTTGATTGAACTCGCATAAAAAACTTCTGTCTCACTGGGTGGGTAGTTGTTACACCCAACAAGAATTCACTCTATTCAAGGTTTGCCTTTCAGAAAGTATGCAGGGGTCAGCTATGTGTATCCAATACGAAAATTGGCACAATATGATTTGATCTCCGAGATTTCTTCTATATAAGGGATGCCACTCTTCAATGATGGGTCTGATGTTCTGAAGACTGATTTATATAATATTCTTCCATGCTGAAAGTGGTGACTATGGAGCAGCTTTAGCTGATTTATCTTCTCCTTCATTACAATTAATACCAATGTGATTAGGTTGCTAACAGTACAGAATACTTTTTCCAGGTTGTATGAGTAAATTATGTTTCTGCAAAATTTGGGACATTAACATTTGGGACATTAACTGGTTGTCAAATTTAAGATTTTGCAAGGCTTTAAATGTGGAAAGGGAATCTGAAAAGATAATACAATTTATTTTGTGAGGTTTCAATGCAGTTGAAAGATTTTAGTACGTTATAATTTCCATTGTAAAAATGGAGGCTTTATCCAGTAATCAGCATGAGATGGTGCTATGGGGTGTTTGGGGTAGGGGTGCAATGGCAGCTCCAACCTTGTCTCCATCTTTTGAACTGCCTGTATACAGGAATGTATGGTCATGGTAGGAGGATCTGATTCCTTTGAATTTACTCTCAAACACTAGAGGATTTGTCCACAACAACTGGCAGGGGCATGCTTGTTCAGGGGAATGGGGGTGTTGATTGATAACCTAGGTCCTGATATTGGAACATATGATTCACTGTATTTGCAAGATTGATTTTTGCTGCTTGCAGGTGTGGACAAATTTGTCTGCCGAAAGATGAGAAGAAATTTGGTTTCTGAGGGTACAAGGTTTGGTATTTGGGTCTAAAAACAACATCATAAGCAGGATTCATGGATTAGAGGAAAGTTTGTTTGTATAATAAAGAGCCAGTTTCATTCATCTGAGATAAATTGATGGTTCATTTCCTCAACATAAAAGGCTTTCTGAAGGGAAAGCTGAAAATGCCCTCAGACAAAGTCAAAGTCCATGACTGCACTAGATCAAGCATCTGCAGGTAAAACTTATAAGCATATCTGTACACAACTGAACCATAGTCATATTTTGATCTTACTCAAGTCCTATATGACTGGAGCAAGACCTTCCAGTCTGCTTACCAAACTGTGTTTGCTATATATCACTCATATTCAATGCAGGGTTTCTTGACATTTGTCCCTGCATGCCTGCTGGACATCATCCAGAATGGCCATGGGTGTGGGTTTTCAGCTGTTTCATTTTCGTGCAATGCATGTCGCTGCAGAGGTTTTGCTGAAAACTTTGGCCACAAGGTCTTTGGGATTGTCTGTGTACTTGCTGCAGACATGGATGGTCTGATCATGCTTTTCTTCTGTTCTGTAGCACTGGCTGTCTGCTAGCACAAACTGCCCCAACTAGGTTAGGGGTCAATTCGTCGCCCCCACCAATGACCCACATGGCCTTTTGGTTTGGCTTCTCTAACCTGCTGGATGGCCTCCCAGACATTGTCCTCATAGAACTCTATTTTACACATCTCGGGAAAGTGGACGGTCGCTGGCCAGGTGTACAGGTTGTGGACTATGAGCTCTACTCCTCTCCACCTTTCTGCTATTATAGATCTCTCTGCCAGTGATGTCACACAAGATAATCACATGCCAGAGGATTGTTCCGGGTAGGCCACATTGTTGATAGTTGCTCCTCTTTCACGAGTCTTTGTAGCATTTTAAAAATAATCCATCACACGCTGCACAACACAGTTAAGGTCTTCATCATGCAAAGGGTCAAGGTTGCTGGAATCAGGCTCTCACATTTGGTACAGCCCATATGTAACTGCAGCCACTGGGTAGGGGTTTCTATGGTAAGGTTCATCGATGCCACTGAGAAGTCCAGGTCTTGTTTCACACGTAATCGTCACCACCCTCCCACCAACACATGCTTCTGCCCTCACCAGGTCAAACTTGTCTGACTGTCCACTCTGCATTTTGGACTTATGTAACAAATTTAATGCAGACTAAAAGCCCTCTGCCAGCTGGAATGATCATGAGATTAAACACCCACCTTGCACTATGTATCTGCACATAAGATCGATGTCTCCAACCCCAAATGGATCATATTATTCTTCTATGTGAAACATGCTAAACATGTGCACCGCACCGTCAATATCGAACTCATCCTTGGTATCACAAAACATCGATACCATTCCCTATCTAAGCCTTTGGGGATAGGCACAGGATGTGACACTGTTTTATCAAGGTCGAATGAAACCGTGGGCACCTCAGATTCTATTGCTGCCAGGCTCTGCCTGTGCAGCTGCACAATGAGCCTGTCATGCTACATGTTGGACGTGCCTTGCAGGTGGCTGATCACAAAATAGCTTGATCATCTCCAGCATTCATGCCAAGACTACTCTGCTTCTAGAATAATGTGGCCATAGTGCACCCTCACTCTCGCTGCATGTGCCATGTGTGCACACAGGTGTATCACTTATACTATTTTTTTTCTGCAGTAATATTTAATTACCCACCCCAAGGAGGGTAGCGCAAAATAACACAGGTATATCCCATACAATGCATGTCTCTAATTCAAAAGGATTTGTACTGCTGTATTCAATTCCACAAGAACTAGAGCAAAGTTTCTTCTGGCCCTGGCCTCTATATGCTGCATATTCCCTCTTACCTCATCTACGCCACATTTCTCAACATTGTTTTTCTGTAGTATTTACTGGTACACCTTGCAGTATTTGTTAATGCATGATGCCCTATAGTACTCTGTGCTTGATATCAACAACCAAGCGCATGTATTTTCTCCCTTCATATTTTTGCTTTGTGGCTATCCAGCGGCAGGCACTTGATATACTTTAGGCATGACATGTATTATTGTGCCACAACTTAAGGCATGGCAGCTCGCAAAAAAGGGGCTGGTCTGCCAACCTTTTTGTGGATGCTGCCACCTCACAACTAAGACAGTGCACAGCAAGGGGGCTATTATTCAGCCTCAGCAAGCCTCATCCACATTCCCTCTGTTATCAACATCAATGCCTCTGACCAGCCTGCAAACTGTTCTACAAATATTTTCCTCCTTGAAAGATCTTGGGCCAGAGAGGCCATCTTATTCAAAAACCACTTGTCCTCAAAATAGTGGACAGGCTTCTGTTCATCACATTTTTTTAGGATGCACATCGCCCCTAGCAGCTTCTGCAATGTTATTTTCTTCTTCATGAGCAGCTTGACCAACACATGCATAATTTCATGAGAAATAGGCATTTTGTTACTGACCTTTTTTTGAAATATGCATATGCTTGATACAGGCATACTTCCAACAATATAAGTCTTGAAGTCAAAATTTAACTATATTGGGATATATTAATAAACATAAATAAAGCCTGTATGAGGAACTGCAGCTACCAAGACTGATAGAAGCATTTTGTTTGTTGCTGTTTCAGCACCACATCTCAAAGATTCCTGTCCATGCATTTTAAAGGACTTTGGGACATTTAAGGTGATACCTGCTATGTTGTGATTCCTGTCCATGCATTTTAAAGGACTTTGGGACATTTAAGGTGATACCTGCTATGTTGTGGGTATAAGGGGTTTTAGGCCTTTTATTCCTACCTTCACAGGCAGGGTCAAAAGCTTTTCAGCTCCTACTAAGAATTCAGTATATAAAATGTTTCAGCTCCTACTTTTCACGAGATAAACATTTTTTCAGCTAAAGAATGCTGACAATTTTTTAAGGGGTTTTCTGTACTTTTCCTCTTGGAGCTATTTTCAGTACTATGCCCCTTGTTGCTGATATTATGATATTCGTAGGTACTATGCCCCTGTTGCTGATATAATAGTACTCGTAGGAACTATGCCCCCTGTTGCTGATATAATAGTACTCGTAGGTACTATGCCCCCTGTTGCTGATATAATAGTACTCTAAGGAACTATGCCCCCTGTTGCTGATATAATAGTACTCATAGGTACTATGCCCCCATTGCTGATATAATAGTACTCATAGGTACTATGCCCCCGTTGCTGATATAGTAGTACTCATAGGTACTATGCCCCCGTTGCTGATATAATAGTACTCGTAGGTACTATGCCCCCGTTGCTGATATAAGAGTACTCGTAGGAACTATGCCCCCTGTTGCTGATATAATAGTACTCGTAGGTACTATGCCCCCTGTTGCTGATATAATAGTACTCGTAGGTACTATGCCCCCGTTGCTGATATAATAGTACTCGTAGGTACTATGCCCCCTGTTGCTGATATAATAGTACTCGTAGGTACTATGCCCCCTGTTGCTGATATAATAGTACTCGTAGGAACTATGCCCCCTGTTGCTGATATAATAGTACTTGTAGGTACTATGCCCCCATTGCTGATATAATAGTACTCGTAGGTACTATGCCCCCGTTGCTGATATAATAGTACTCGTAGGTACTATGCCCCCGTTGCTGATATAATAGTACTCGTAGGTACTATGCCCCCTGTTGCTGATATAATAGTACTCATAGGTACTATGCCCCCGTTGCTGATATAATAGTACTCGTAGGTACTATGCCCCCTGTTGCTGATATAATAGTACTCATAGGTACTATGCCCCCTGTTGCTGATATAATAGTACTCGTAGGTACTATGCCCCCGTT
The DNA here is from genome assembly GCA_029931535.1 of Margaritifera margaritifera. Classification (NCBI taxonomy): domain Eukaryota; kingdom Metazoa; phylum Mollusca; class Bivalvia; order Unionida; family Margaritiferidae; genus Margaritifera; species Margaritifera margaritifera. Next base: position 1,200,470 of record JAQPZY010001297.1, on the reverse strand, counting down.
GCTGATATAATAGTACTCATAGGTACTATGCCCCCATTGCTGATATAATCGTACTTGTAGGTACTATGCCCCTGTTGCTGATATAATGGTACTCGTATGTACTATGCCCCCGTTGCTGATATAATAGTACTCGTAGGTACTATGCCCCCTGTTGCTGATATAATAGTACTCGTAGGTACTATGCCCCCTGTTGCTGATATAATAGTACTCGTAGGTACTATGCCCCGTTGCTGATATAATAGTACTCGTAGGTACTATGCCCCGTTGCTGATATAATAGTACTCGTAGGTAGACAGCCCCTTAACCTAGGATGATTAGGTCATTCATTATTCTGTATTTCTGATGCGATTACGATATTTATGGAATAGATGCACTCACAGAACGTGGAACACTTTATGGTGGAGAGACAGGTTTTATTAAAAGTGAAAGAATGGAGGATGACTTCTTCGAGTCCAAGGGTGGTGGTAAAA